>OU015751.1:26880000-26906776 GCA_907169655.1 Acomys percivali | reverse complement strand
CTCTCTCTCTCTCTCTCTCTCTCTCTCTCTCTCTCTCTCTCTCTCTCCCCGCCCCCACTCTCTGTTAGATATAGAATTCACGGATCCACACTTTCTACCTGTACTTGATACACTTTCATCATCCCTTACCTCACCTCCATCCTCCCTTGCTGCCTCTGGCCAGTTTGTGACCAGCAACTGTAAATTTGGTATCACAATGCCTGTCTGCCTAGAAGATGGCATTTTCCAGGCTTTCTATGCATCTTTCATCTCCTAAGTTCCTTTTGCCCTCTCTTCTTTGGGCCTCCGAGGGCACAGAAAACTGTCTTGCTTAGGGCTGACTCCTCAGCCATCACTTGTTCTTAGCATCTTAGGCAGCCACAAGTTTCTTCCCTCAGAGTCATTCAATGCAAAGAGAGGCTTTTTTTTTTTTCTTTTTTTTTAAGTTTGGGAGTAGCAATTTGTCTATGGGTATAAACATAATTATTTAGGAAGCAGCTTAAAGCTAAGTCAATTTGGCTAATCAGCAATAGTAAGTTTCCCCTCTAGCACCTACAACCTCCTCAAACATGAACCTCTCACTAGGTTTGTGACACCAAGTACGAATTCTCTCTAATGAAGCAAGGCTCAAATTCAATCAGAGAGCAGCTGGTTATCACCTATAACAATGATACCAGTATCAGATAGGACTATTGATTGCTTTTCTCTTTTTCTACCTTGCATGGCCCTTGCAGTTAGTATGAGAGCTAATCCTTAGGAAGGAGGCCTTCAGGCCATATGGAAATCAATTGGGAGGATGATTTTGTTTTTTAAATTTTAGTCAAGGAAGAGACAATTGGAGTATAAAGGATCCTCCATGTTTAAAGAGAAAAGAACCAGGTTGTGTGGCATGTAGGGTTCCCACTTATTCTGGGCCCGGGAGAATCCTTTATCTGCTAGTCTGTTCCTTTGCTTGGTGGAGAGTAGAAGCCTCTTCTTTGGAGATAGGCTTCAAGTTTCTAACTCCAGAATTCATATTAAACACACTGATTTTAAGAGTGAACAGTCTGATGGTGGAAGGGAGGGGGCGGGACGTGTGTTGGTCTTCACGCCTAAATTTCTTCTTCCTTCAGGACTTCAGCACAAGATTATAGTCCCACTAACTTGACTGTTTTCATGTGTGCACTGTTACTGACCTTTGTGGGAAAAAAAATCTGTAACAATCCTAGGAGCTAGCAATCCTAGATCATGTAGTGTCTGCTCTGGCTGGTTTTGTGTCAAGTTGACCAAACTAGAGTCATCAGAGAGGAAGGAACCTCAATTGAGGAAATGCCGCCGTGAGATCCAGCTGTAAGGTATTTTCTCTATTACTAAGCAATGGAGGAGGGCCACGCCCATTGTGGGTGGGGCCATCCCTGGGCTTGTGGTCCTGGGTTCTATAAGAAAGCAGGTTGAGCAAGCCATGAGGAGCAAGCCAGTAAGCATCATGCTCTCCATGGCTTTTGCGTCAGCTCCTGTCTCCAGGACCCTGCCTTAGTTGAGCTCCTGTCCTGACTGCCTTCAATAATGAACAGCAATATGGAAATGTAAGCCAAATAAACCCTTTTCCACCCCCCAACTCCTCAGCTTGTTTTGGGGTCATGGTGTTTCTTCACAGCAATAGAAGCCCTAACTAATACAAGTTGGTACCAGCATAGTGGGATATTGCTGTGACAGACCTGACCGTATTTGGGGGAAGGATTGTGGGAGGACTTGGCAACTTTGGGCTAGAAGAGCCATTGGGAGCTCAGTGGGAAGTTCTCAAGGAGCTTGAAAGATAATAATGTTGGGAGCAGTGCAGAAAATGGAGGCCTGGCCTGTGATGTTTCAGAGGGAAATGTAAAGACTCTATCAGGGCCATGTTCTATTTTAAATTAAGATTCTGTCACTCTGGTCAGCTGAAGCTGAAGGGTCAGCCAAGACTAACAAAAGAACTGCACCATTGACGTGAACCCTTTGTGCTACTGGAACAATTAATGCTAGTCAGCTGGAGCTAAGAAATTAGCAGTGATTAAGACGAGACCAGTCTCGCTGAGGTGAAAACTTCTGAGAGATGTTTTCTGAGAGCACAGTAGAAGCTGTGTTCCAGAGGTGGCCATGGTTAAACCTCATGCTGGCAGCCAGATTTGCTAATGTGTAAGAGTTACCCAGATGGTAATGGAGTTGAAGGCATGAAGGGGTCACAGAAAGCAGCTGAGGCTTGGCACTGTAAGAGGCCAGGAGAAGGAAGGTGAAGACTCAGCCTCCAAGGCAGTTGAAGCCCCAGAGCTGAAGAGATCATGTAAAGAACTTGAGCATATACAGGGGGAGGAGGTCCCCCTCAGTCACAGTCATAGGGGAGGGGACTAAGGGGGAAATGGGAGGGAGGGAGGAATGGGAGGATCCAAGGGGTAGAATAACAATTGAGATGTAATATGAATAAATTAATAAAATATATTTAAACAAAAGAACTTGAAGCTTGGGGCCACGAAGAGAGTCTATGAGAGGCTATTGGTGAAAGTGTAGGTCAGTTGTAGCAGTTTTGGAGATGTCAGTAGCATGGAATGACCACCACCAACAGCAGCAGCAGTTGGGTGGAGTGAACTGAACGCCAGAAGACAAGCTATGTGTGCTGCAGAGGCCAGATCTGGAGAAGTGACTCTCCCCCTTTGGAGGAGCCCAGAAAAATCACGAGTGGATCCCAGACATTGATGCCTGGAGTTTGAATTTGCTTTGGTTTGATTGTAACTGTGCCCTGATTTTTCCCTCTTGAAGTATAAAAATGTTTTCCTGGAGCCCACAGTTGAGAGACTGAATTTTTAAAAGATTTTGGATTTTAAGAGAGATTGACTATTTTTTTTTCCAAGGCAGGGTTTCTCTGTGTAACAGCTCTGGCTGTTGTGGAACTCTTTTTGTAGATCAGGCTGGCATTGAACTGATAGAGAGCTGCCTGCCTCTGTTTCCCCTAGTGCTGAGATTAAAGGCGTGCTCCACCATACCCAGCTGGAGCTTGGCTATTTTAAAGGAACTGAATTTGAATTTGTAAAGACCGTGGAATTTTTAAAGTTATCTTGGAGATGAATAAGACAGGAAAGGTTGTGGCCCAATGGTGATGTGTTTGTGTATCAAGTTGACAAGGGGTCAGTTGTACTGGCTGTTTTTGTTTGTTTGTTTGTTTGTTTGTTTGTTGTCAACTTGACACAAGCTAGAGTCATCAGAAAGGAGCCTCAGCTGAGGAAATGCCTCAGTAAGATCCAGCTGTAAGGCATGCTTTTCAATTAGTGGTCAATCATGGTGAGCCCAGACCATTGTGTGCAGTGCTATCCATGGGCTATTAGTCCCGGGTTCTATAACAAAGCAGGCAGAGCAAGCCAGGCAAAACAAGCCAGTAACCAGCACCCTCCATGGCCTCTGCATCAGCTCCTGCCTCCAGATTCCTGCTGTGTTTGAATTTCTGTCCTGACTTTCTTCAAAAATGAACAGCAATATGGAAGTGTGAGCTGAATAAACCCTCTTCTCCCCAACTTGCTTTTTGGTTGTGATGTTCGGTTACAGCATTGGAAACCCTAAGACTGCATCTACACAAAACAACAACTCTCATTTCAAAGACAGTAAGAGATAGTTTATTCTGAGCCAAATAGTAGTGATTAAGGTTCGGGTTGTCCTCAAGGGCATGCTACGTTGTGAAAATAATTACATGAGATTCTATTGTCCCAGAATAAAAGGAGATCATGAATCCAAGCATTACCAAATACACTGGTAGGAACCTCAGGCAGGTCACAACAAAGTGGAGAAATACAAGCTATGACTTCAGATGCTATCAAATGACAGGGTTAGTTTTGAACAAGTAGAAACTACTGGTCTGTTAAAATAACGCATTCCAAAGGTTTCAATACCTGATCCTCAAAAGATTGTTGGTAAGGACTAGAGGTGGGCAACGATGGCTTTGAAGACAATTAAAGATAGCCTATAATATTATATGATATGATAATATAATAATCAGTGCTATGTTATTCCAACTTTCCACAAGCAGTGTCCCCAAAATTCTAATCAGTCAATTCACCTGGTAAAATCTTAAATATAGACAGGTCTTTCTTCTGGGAATGCCTGTTGTCAAGGGCACATCTAAATCTCATCTAGTGACACTGCTACATGGTGCTCTACTACCAACAGACTGCATACGGATTCATGCAGCCATATATGGCTAGCCCGCATCACTATTGGTCCCTAGTGCTTTTTATCAATCTTACGATGAAGCGACACTTCATAGTTGTCATTTGCCTTTAGTCCATTGTCAGTTAGTCTGAACGTCTTTTATGTGTGTCTTAGTTTGCTTTCTATTTCTGTGGGGAAAACAAAAAACAAAACAAAAGAAAACAACAACAAAAACCCCAACTACGACCAAAAGCAACTTGAAGAAGAAATTCCCCAGGTCTTTGAAATTCAGTTTGTATAAAATATCCAAATTCTCTCTAAAATTTCAAAGTCTCTTTAAAACACCAACATTCCTTTACTGTGGGCTTTTATGAAATAAAGTAATAAGTTCCATGTTTTCTTATTCCAAGGAGGAATAACTAGGGCACAGCAACAGCCAAAGCAAAGCAACCCTGAAGTCCAGCAGTGTAAAGCTCAGGGAAGACTTCTGGGATTCGTGATCTTCTGGGCCCCAAAGGCTTCCACAGATGCCCTGCTTGTCTGGCTCTGCCATTCCCAGCGCATGCAGCTTGCCTCCGCTCCACACTTTCTGCTGTCTTTGGTAGGTATTCCATGGCACTGGCACCTCCCAAATGCTAGAGTCTCTGCAACTGGACTGTGCCTTCCACAGCAGCCTCTCCCTAGAATCTGTTCTGACGGGCATGAATAACCATGGGAGGGCAGCGAATGCCTTCAAGTCTTCTGCAAGAGCAAAAAGTGTCCTTAACCACTGAGCAATTTCTCTAGCCCCTCAACCTGCTTTCTCCTATACCCCAGAACCACCTGCCCACGGACGACACCACCATCATGGGATGGGTCCTCCCATGTCAATCACTAATTAAGAAAATGCACTACAGGCTTGTCTACAGACCAATCTTGGGGGGAGGGGTTATCTTCTCAATTGAGGTTCCCTCTTCCAAAATGCCTCTAGCTTGTGTCAAGTTGACATAAAACTAGTCATCACATTTAGCTATTTAAGAGCATTTAAAACTGCAAATTTTAGAATAAAGCTTAGAATTGCATTTGGATGGAATTGCATCTCCACATAGTAACCCCCCCCCATCCAGAGCATGTGCTTCCTCTGTTTTATTTGTGCCCTTTATGCTTTTAATATGCTTACATATTTTCCTTCCTAGAGGCCTCTTTTCAGCGTAACTTAATTTCTGAGTTTTGTATTTTCAGCGAGCTATTAATGCTTTAAAAAAATTATAACATCAGTTCTTTGGGACAAAGGTATGCCATTTATTGTTTTATGATTCTCCAACTGGTATTGGGCTGACTGTGAGAGGGTCTTCAGAAGCCTCCGTTACATATACAGATACAAAGTCCCACCCTATGGTTACAGCAGATTTAGGAATCTGAACCTGTAACAGTTCTCAGATTGTTCTGATGGGCAGCCATGTTTAGGAGTCCCTGTTCGTTGCTCTAAAAGATAATTGGGGAGGTTTTTTTTTTTTTTTTTTTTTTTTTTTTTTTTTTTTTTTTTTTACACGATTTTTCCTTCTCTCCATTTGAATGTTCTGAGGAAGGATAATTTTGAGATAATTAGGAATTTTGAATCAGTAGTGATAATTATAAATATAGGTAAATCACAAATTTATTGTGCTTTGAGAAACATCTCTAATGCCTTATATCTGTTAAATATTCCCAGGATATGATTTAAAGTCAAATTCATCAAAATATTCAGGACAAATCTATAAATATATCTTACTTGTTTTTTTTTTAAGTCAAAAACCAAAACATGGCAATTATCAATGCTGACTGTTGGATGGCTGACAGTCAGATGTTCACACCACTGTGAGATAACACTGTCTGCTTTCAGGTAGAATTGTGCAATGTGTAACACTTCACCCCTGCCTGGATGAAGCCCACTGAAATGCATTTCATCAGAGAAATCAACAAGGAGGCTGTGGTAGATGTTAATAATTATCTGTGTTAACTCTTCTAAAACTTCAGTGAATAGGTCTTTAAATGCCATCTGGAGGAAGGTGGGTCGCTCTCTTGTCCACTTGTTCACATGATTCATCATATTTTACAGGAGTATATCAAAGACTTTGTGGATTTAAAAAAACCACCATGTCCCCTGGAGGGGGGACCTGGTGGCACTTAGAGGAAGGACAGCAGGTCACCGAGAAGAGACTTGATACCCTATGAGCATATACAGGGGGAGGTAATCCCCCTCAGGAACAGTCATAGGGGAGGGGAATAAGGGAAAAATGGGAGGGAGGGAAGAATGGGAGGATACAAGGGATGGGATAACCATTGAGATGTAACAAGAATAAATTAATAAAAAAAAAAGTATCTCATGATGGAGTTGGAGGCAGTTAGACCCTAGGGACTGTGAGCTGTGCCTCTAAAGCTGAGATACACTTGCTGTCCTAAGAAGGATTTATGCGTTTGCCTTCAAATGCCATCAGCAGACTGATCCTCTCACAACATCATAACTTAAACTCCACAGTTAAAAAAAAAATTAAGGATGTTGTGAACATTCTGTTCCTTGATAGGCTAACATGCTTTTAATCATAAGGCAAGTCTAGTGATGACTTCACTTCTATTGCTTGCACACACACACTTTCTTTACAGTGGCTGTATTACCTTTCTGTGTTTTAAAAAAAAGTGAGTTGTGTGTGTGTCCCCATATTTGCATATGCACACGTGTCAATGCCACTGGACAACTTGAAAGAGTTGGTTCTCACTTTACATCGTGTGGGTTCCAGGAATCAAACTCAGGCCGTCAGACGTGGTGGTAAGTGCCTTTACCTGCTGAGCCAGGTTGCTAGCTGGTAAAATGTTTCTATGTGAGCAAAGTGTCTTTGTTGCTGTCCTACACCAATCAAGAGTGTATCCACACAGGGAAGCTTCAAATAAAACTCTCAACTAGGAGCTTTGAGAATAAAGTGGACTATACTAGAAAGTCTCATAGCTGCCCAAAGCATCCTCTCTGATCTTTGAGAACACCTCGTACAGATTGTTCCTAACAAGGGGCACTGTGGTCAAGGAGACAAGGAGACAGTTTCATCAATATTAATATTGATATATAAAATGTTTAAGAAATGATTTTATCTCTACTTGATACACACAGGCTTTTTTCTTGCCCTTATTCCTTAAGCAATGCATTTACTTTCATAACATGTACATGGCATTAGATATTATAAATAATCTAGAGATAATTTAAAGTATATGCAACTACTCTCGACCTGGTAAAAGGGATGCAAGCATTCACGAGCTCCAGCGGTCCTGCGACTGCGCCCATAGCTACTGATGTAACATAGAAGGGTCCATGTCTACATGGATACAGATGTAGGTATAAATATAGACAATAGAAAGTGGAGAGGATTCTATAGTGTCTATTATTTATAAGCTCACCACTTTGAGCCATCATCAGAAATATCTGACATTTTTCTGTGCTTAAAGACTGTAACAATGTATATT
Source organism: Acomys percivali (assembly GCA_907169655.1). Lineage (NCBI taxonomy): Eukaryota > Metazoa > Chordata > Mammalia > Rodentia > Muridae > Acomys > Acomys percivali. Next base: position 26,899,174 of record OU015751.1, on the reverse strand, counting down.
AAAATGCTGTTTTTTCACAGGCCAGATGTGTTGGAACACACCTGTAATCTCAGCACTCTTGGAGCTGAGACAGGAGGATTGAGACTAGCTTGGGATAGATAGTAAGAGCCTATTTATTTTATTTTATTTTTAAAGGTTTTATTTATTATATATACAGTATGATCAGATCACATTATAGATAGCTGTGAGCCACCATGTGGTTGCTGAGAATTGAACTCAGGACCTCTGGAAGAGCAGTCAGTGCTCTTAACCACTGAGCCATCTCTCCAGCCCTGTAAGAGCTTATTTAAAAGAACCAAAAGGAAGAATGAAACGAAGAATGCTTTCCATGCTTGACAACTGTGTGAAGTGCTGCTAACCCACTGTTTATGGGGGAAGACAGTGAATTTACTGTGAACTAACTAGGGTTTGCTGAGTCCGAGTGTCTTCAATACTTTGGTCCTGACTGGTACTAGTATTCTCTCATTTCCATAATCACATTTTTTTTTTCTTCAGGAATGGAGATCAGGGGTGGAGAGCTCTCTCTAATGGGCCAGTGTAAACATCACAGGCATTGTGGTTCTGTGAGCCCTGTCCATCACAGTCACTCAGCCATGGCAGTGGGAAAGCAGCTGGCAACACTTACAGTGAGCAGACTGGGTTCTCCAATAGCACATGCAAGCTAGGCAGCCAGCTCAGTCTAGAAGCCTTAGTTTTCTCACCTTTCATGATGCAAAGTCGTCATGAAAGAAGTGAAGTGTGTAACCTAGATCTATTCTAACATTCATGTTCTTTACACACATTTTGAGTGCGTTTCTTTTTTTAGAGATATATTTTACTTATTTAAATGTGTGTAATATGTATGTGAAAGTGTGTGCAAGCTATCTGAGGAGGCCAGAGGGGGCAGCAGATGCCCCTGGAGCTGTAGTTAAAGGCAGTTGTGAGCCTCCTCACATGAGTGTGAGAAATGAATTTGGGTCCTCTACAAGAGTAGTACGTAGTCATCCTAAACACTGAGCCCTCTCTCTTACCCATAAATTTAACAATCAAATTATTTGTTCATTCATTTGTTGGTGTGTGTGTGTATGAGTGAGTGTGTGAGCATGCTTCTGCATGTGCCTGGGTGTAGGTGTAGGTGTAGGTGTACATGCCCCAGTGTGCATGAGGATAGCTTTGGGGTTCTCTCCTGGGCCCTGGGGATGGAAACTCAGGCCATCAGGCTTGGTGAAAAATGCTTTAATGCAGTGAGTTATCTCACCTGCTCATTTTCTAGATAGAGACATCTCACACATCTTTACTGCAGATTTCCTGGAAGGAATTACACCGAACAGTGCTCCCTATACTGCTTGGGGTCACACTTAAGCATTTCTTCTGTTCTCCTGGAGACTGCAGGCACAACCTCCCTGGGTATTCACTTCGTTCTTGCTGAAGCCTCTCGTCCCTCTGGCTGATTGAGCTTGCCACCCCACCCCCACCAGAACCTCCTCCCTCTGAACCTTTCCTTTCATGTGTGCTTTCTGCTATTCATTGTCTGTTAGCACCTCACAGGGTCCTGGAATCTTGTCTCCTCTGCAGGAGGAGGACTGAGTTCTGAATCCCACTGTTTTTCTCCACTGAGTAAAAAGTACTTATCCTTGTGTTGGAATAAATGAATATTTACACAATGGCAGCATTTTTGTATTACTAAATGCTTGGTTTAAAATCTAGGGAGTTGGAAAACATTACCCCAAATCTAAAACATTTATTGTTACTACATTAAGGCTGCAGAAACCTCCATGCAGTTTAGAGGACTTGACAGCCATGGACTTAGAATCACTAATGTGCTGCTCTTGTGGATGGTCACACAGGGTCATGGACACCCAAGGTCCTAGTCACTCAGGGTCCTAGTCACTCAGGGCCATGGCCACTCAGGTTATAGTTGTCACTCAGGGTCATAGTCACTCAGGTTATAGCTGTCACTCACAGCTCTACTTCTAAGATTCCCTAGAAAGTTTCCACATAGAGAAAATATGGCTTCTTGTGAGCTGAAGATGTAGTTCATTTAGTTAGAATCTTAGTCTAGAATGCATGGGTTTGATCCCCAGGACTGGATGTACCAGATACAGTTGCTCATGCCTGTAGGCTTTGACCTTTTCCAAACCTACTTTATTTGGGGTTCTTTAATGCTTACACCTTCCTTCCAAACCACTTACCCTAGATAGGAGAGAAAAGAGGTTAATGGGAACAGGGAAAATAGACCTTTTTTGGACTCAGTTCCTGGGAGCAACTCCCCTGGCATAGTTGGCAGGATTTCAGTAGACCAGCAATTCAAGCAAGGTTGCTGCTGGGACCTGGAACAGCAGCCGGAACCCAGAGCCCCAAAGCATTCTCTGGAGCAGTTCTTTCTAGGAGCGTCTCAAAGTGGAGCAATGAGCAGCTGGACAATACCAAGACCCAAAAAGCCCCAGCCTCCTGTTTTGAGCCTCCAGTATATATACTCTCAGAGTCTGTACTAAGATGTGTTTCAGCTGGCAAAAAACAAGCCCCCACATGAGGTGGTTTGTCTTCTAGTGGATAAGCATCGCCTGTTCTCTCACAAGTCCGTTCCTCATACCACAATTGGGATCAAAACAAAAACATGTTTACATCCACTACATATCCCCTTTTATATTAAATAAAATAGACTATATACAATAAAATAATTGAAAATTATCTAGTAAAAGTTACATTTACACAGACCAGTCCATTTATAGTTGACAATGTTGGAGAAATCATTTTGCATCTATCCTATCCTACTAAGTCTTATCATAGTGTCCAAAGTTTTCCTAAATTACTTTATTATAATTTACATTTATCAACCCCTAAACATGTTTTTATCTCATAAACTAAAGCTTATAATAATACCATGGCTATCAAGTCTTCAACCTCATCAAAGACTTAAGAAGGAAATGTTATCTAATACGAAGGAAGTGCAGGCAAGCAACTTCCAGAAGTATAGACAGGACAGTGAGAGCTGACTACCTGGAAAGTCACAGGTTTTTTTCCTCTATCATTGGGGCATGCAGTCTTCAGCCTGCCAGCCCATAATATCTGACAGACTGTTCTGTGAAGGAGGAATTTTTGAAGGACTAGCCCACCAAGTCTCTGCAAAGCTGGACAGCCACTTTCTCAGTGTCATGCTTGATCAAACTTTGGACAGCCAGTCAGCTGTCAGCAGTAGAGATAAGAACAGTTCCTCAGTCCAGCGGCTAGTCTGCCACACTTGTTTCTTTGATGCCCATCATCTTCATTGAAATAGTTTGGAGGTGTTGGCAGGAGCAGATGTGTCTATCAGTCAGAAAAGCCCTTTGTGATTAAATGCCATATTCTGTAGATCTCCGAAGTGTTTGAAGACCATTTATCTATTTACCATAGTACATAATATCTATCTATCGATAAATAGACAAGCATTGCTTGTTTCTAGCTATGCACTATCTGCTTTACTTTGAAAACATATACAAGAACCTAAATAACAAGTATATAACAAGATTACAAGTAAGATTTGTAAGTGACTAACTACTAACTTGTATCTCCAACAACCCTGAACAGTTTGTAATAGTTAGCTCTCATAAGACTAGAACTTTACATCACATTTTTAAATGAGTTGCATATGTACAATACATTAAGCAAACATTGAACAAAATCTATCAATATACAATATGTATAATACATAAAGCAAAAGTTGAACAAAATAATCTTAAATGTCTATCGATCTACAATATCAATGTAAAATATTTGAGGCTAATAGATTCAATAATCTACCTTTTATCCTATAGTTCTATCTCCTCCACTTTTATCCTTCCCTTTTCCCCTCCTTTCCCCTAACACTAAATAGGATAGGAAGATAAGAGAGAAAGGATAGAGGGGAGAAAGAAATCCCTAAATGTAATCTTTACTAACTTATAACAACCCTCCTAGACAATAACAAACATTGGTAATTCACCAAAAACACCCACCCCACCTATTGGGAATGGGGGCATCGTGTTCTCAAAATTATTCTTTTTGCTGTCTAGAGATAAAGACATCTTTTGGGTACCCTTAGAAAAATAAGATATTGGTCAAGCACTGGAAAAGCTAGCTGTATCTGTTTCTGTTCAGTCCTTTTGGGATTAATCCTTTGGGCTAGCCCTTTAAAAGTTGATATGCATGCAAATTCTTGAGGAGATAGTAGTTGAGGTAGTCTTCGAGGCTGAATCACTTGAGCTACCTTTGTCTTCATTATTATTATTTTTTGCTCTGAAAGTATTAGTATGAGTACATTTCTATATATATGGAATATGCAAGGTATACCAATTATCTAAAGATAAATGTCTGCCCTATTTTTGAGCAGGTGTATGGCATAAACTTTATACATCTGCTTGATCTGTAATACCCATGCTGTATGAAATAATGGCATGCCATAAGGACCAAGTAGCCATTGAGATTCCCTTGCTACATGAACATATTTATGTTTCAGGTAGTAGGAGGTCTTCCCTGGTCAGATCTAATCTTCATAAATTTTGTTGGTAACCATATTTTTTTTATTCCCTGTAGATACATAAGCGTAACCATGTCCCCATTTCAAAACTATTGCAGGAAAATCTAACAGCACCATAGGGATTGCATATAATTCTGATTTTTGTACTGAGGTATATGGGCTTTTGATCAACTTAGTTATTTTATCTGACTTAGTTATTTTACTTTATCTGCCATTCCCATCCTGTTTGCATCAGTATAGAAGGTTGGTGCCTCTGGAATTGGTGTTCCCTTTACAGTACATGGAAGGATCCAATTAGTTCTTTTTATAAACTATATACATTTGCTTTTTGGGTATTTATTATTAATTTCTATGAAGTAGTTACTACAAATTCTTTCCCAATCTTCATTAATTACCCATAATGACATAATCTCAACATTAGTAAGAGGAACTACAACATCCATAGGGTCTGTTCCTGACAGTTGATGCAGTCTTATTCTACCTTTTGTAATTAATTCAGAATTTTTTCTATGTATGCTTTCAACTTTTTACTTTATATGCTAGGAAAAATCTATTCCATGATATTTATCTTCCCTTTTTCATAATGAGCCCAATAGGAGAATGAGTTGAAGGCAAAATAACCAAAATACAATCATGCTTAGGATCAATTGTATCCACATACGCATCTTGTAGTCTTTGTTCTACCAGAATTAACTCTTTTTCTGCTTCAGCTGTTAGACACCTTGGACTGTTTAAATCTGAATCCCCTTGTAATGTTTGAAACAAGTTACTTAACTCAAAAGTAGCTAATCTAATTGTAGGCCTCAGCCAGTTAATATCTCCCATCAAATTTTGAAAACCATTAAGAGTTTGCAACTTGTCTCTACAGATCTGTACCTTTTGTGGTCGAATTTTTTGTTGAGTTATCTTATAGACCAAATAGATAGTTGAATCTCCTATTTGTATTTTTTCTGGAGCAATTTGTAACCCCAAGCATGGCGGAATTATTTGTGTTTCCTTAAATATTTTCTCTAAAGTATCTGCATCAGAAACAGTCAACAAAATATCATCCGTGTAATGGTAAATGATAGATTAAGGAAATTGCCTATGAATTATTTCTGAAGGTTATCATACACAGTAGTGACATAATGTTAGACTATTCAACATTCCCTGTGGAAGTACCTTCCAATGGTGTCTCCTCATTGGACTACTACTGTTCAGAGTAGGTAATGAGAAAACAAACCTTTTTCTATCCTACTCATGCAAAGGTATTGTGAAAAAACAATCTTTTAAGTCAATTATTATTATAGGCCATGATCTAGGTAACAAAGAAGGTAAAGGAATTCCAGGCTGTAAAGGACCCATTGGCTGAATTACTTTATTCCCTGCTCTTAAATCTGTTACCATCCTCCATTTTCCTGGTTTATTTTTTACAACAAACACAGGGGAATTCCATGGACTGGTAGACTCTTCTATATGCTGAGCCTCCAGCTGCTCTTGTACCAGTTGGTGAAGTACCTGCAATTTTTCTTTTGTTATGGGCCACTGCTCTTGCCACACAGATCTGTTTGATATCCATTTAGGGCCAAGGCTGTTGGTATATCAGCAGTGGCCCTTTTTATAAATTTGGAAACTCAATACCTGTGAAGTTCTGTGTTTGGGCAATGGGCACAGATTATGATTGTTCTTGATTACACATATCAATATCTTCCCCAGAAGCATCTACCATTTCATGTATAATTTAATCATTGTCTGTCTCTGTGATTGCAGGAGTATTAATTTGAATACCCCATTATTGTAAAAGATCCCTTCCCCATAAATTTATGGGTATGTCAGCCACATAGGGTCTCAGTTTCACTATTTGCCATTCTGGTCCCACACAATCCACCATACACTTTGTCTTATTTGAGATAATTTACCAATTTCTATAAATTGTGTATGAACCTTCTGAAGTGGCCAATCTGGGTTTCAGTACTTTTAAGAAAGGATCATCTGTTCCTGTATCCACCAAACCTTCTATTTAAACACCATTCATTCATACCATTAATTTAGGTCTCTGATCATTAACCACTGTTTGCCAGAACACACATCTTCCAGTACTCCCAAATGCACTTGTTCTTTCTACTGGAGGGGCTTTGTCCTTGATGTAAGGAAGCAGTAACAGCTGAGCAATTCTATCCCCTGCATTAATTTGCATCTCCTTCTTTACATATGCCATGATTTTAATTTCTTCCTTACAATCCCCATCTATAATACCAGGATGCACAATAAAGCCTTGAGAAGTCAATCCACTTCTTCCTAAGATTATTCCTACTGTCCCTGAAGATAAAGGGGATAGTATAAGAGATTTATCTGAGGCCAGATCCAAAGCTGTGCTGCCTTCAGTAGCATGCATTAAATCATTGATACCTAGTCTTTGTTTTCCTGCAAGTTTGTTATCTCCTGGCTGACCAAAGAAAGACGGCTTGTATTGTTTGTTACAGAGCCTCCTTTCATTTCCCAATGGCAATATATTACCTTATATGTCTCTCTAGGATTGACAGTCCCTAGACCAATGTTCTCCCTTATCACAGTGGCTACAATGCCCTGGAAGTCTTGGCATATCATTACCATCACGGCCAGAAGCTCCTTGTACTCTTCTATGAGTACCATTTACTCCAAAGTTACTGCATCTGTTATTTTGAGGTCTGGAAATTTTAACTTACAGTTTCTTTGTAAATGGACAAATTTACCACAATTAAAGCACCAAGTGTTTTGATATCTGAGACCTCTAGCTATAGCTTGTCCTATGATATTGTTTTGATGCTAATATTAATTGTCTCTCTTAACCATTCATCCAATGGGGCTCCTCATGCTTCTAATGGTCTAATTGCTCCTTTACATTCAGTATTTGCATTCTCATACGCCATGATCAGTGTCAATGCCTGTCTAGTCTAAGGATCAGGTATGGCTCTATCTAGAGCTGAACTCAATCTCTGTAAGAATTCTGTGAAGCTTTTCCAGGGCCTTGAAATACCTTAGTAAATGAAGTGGTTGTTTTACCAGGATCCTCAACCACGGCGCAAGCTCTTAAGGCTGCAACACGACATTGTTTAATTACTACATCTTCAGATCAGGTTTGTTCTCTTAAGTCAGCATAACACCCTTCATCAAGCAATTGATCTTCAATAATATTTATCCCCCTGTTATATTTTGTTGTTCTATTTTCGTGGCTTCGTTTTTCTACCATGATAACCACTGTAACTGTTGAGCAGCTACTAACACAGCTGACACCGGTCCCTTCTAATCTTGGGGACTAAGTCTATGCTGGATAGCCCAGTTACTTAACAGTTGTTTAACAAAAGATGAATGCATTCCATACCATACAATAGCCTCTTTAAAATGATTTAAATCTAGCATATCTACTGGACACTATGCCATCTCATCATAAGCCCCACTACCATCATTAACAGGGATATGTTGCACAATGACTGGAAAAGCTGATGATGTTTGTGTAGCCCTAGAGAATTCCTTTATCAGAGCACTTGTCTCCAAAGCTCTTTTGGCCTGTCTGCTTTCCCATTCCTCTAGAATCTTTCCAGGTTTTCTCCATTTCGCATGCTGGTGCTCTGAACACCTGGCTTGTGGAGCAGGGTGGGGCTGCAATTGTGGGAAACCCTGGCTCTCAGTTACCAGGTGTCTTCCCTTTACCAATGCACTTTTTGCTTTCCAAATGCTTCAGTCTCTACCCACAAATTCTCTAGTTGTGCAACAGAATGATAGAATTTTCCAGAATGATAGAATTACTGACTGACCCTTCCAGTTTTCGTATCTTATCAGTCTTTCTTCTAATCTTTAAAAAATGTAATATAGTAGACAGACAAAGAAAAAATAAAAAATTCCCTCTGGGTATAAAGTGGGAAAGAACTTTGTGACAGCAGCTGTGATTTTGCTGACACCCTGAAACAGCATCTCTGTATCTCCAAACCCTGTAACTTCCTCCACAACATTAGAAGTTAAGTTATCTATTATGCCCAAAGCACATTGGGTACCACCTGTAGGCTTTCACCTTTTCCAAAACTACTTTATTTGGGGTTCTTTAATGCTTACACCTCCCTTCCAACCCACCTACCCTAGATAGAAGAGAAAAGAAGTTAATGGGAACAGAGAAGTAGACCTTTTTCAACTCAGTTCCTGGGAGCAACTCCCGTGGCATAGCTGGCAGGATTTCAGCAGACCAGCAGTTCAATCAAGGTTGCTGCTGGAATCTGGAACAGCAGCCAGAACTCAGAGCCCCAAAGGGCTCTCTGGAGAGTATCTCGAAGTGGAGCAATGAACAGCCAAACAATACCAAGACCCACAAAGCTCCAGCCTCCTGTTTGGGGGAAATATATATGATGTTTGTGTAGCCCTAGAGAATTCCTTTATCAGAGCACTTGTCTCCAAAGATCTTTTGGCCTGCCTGCTTTTCCATATATATCTCCTCTCAGAGTCTGTACTAAGATGTTTTTCAGCCTGCAAAAACCAAGCCCCTGCACGAGGTAGTTCATCTGCTAGTGGATAAACATGACCTGATCTCTCACAAGTCTGTTCCTCATCCCACACTTGGTATAAAAATAAAAACATGTTTCCATCTACTATACATGTCTATAATTTCAGAATTTGGAAGGTAGAAGCAGGAGAAATAAAAGTTTAAGGCTCCCTTAGGGAGTTTGGGACCAAACTACACGAGATACCACCTTCTAATAAAAATTGCTTGATTTGAGTTAACTTACACGTTAAGGCATTTTTTGCTTAGAGAGTTTTGTATCCTGAAGAGAAGAGATTCCAGTTGACAGCAGAGTCAATGGGACCCTCCTGATGGAGCTGTGTGTTGACAGTCACGGTGAATAAAGAGCATCAGATGCCTTCTCAACGAGACAGTCATTCTGCAGAACAAGGCTTTGCGGGGATCACTGAAAACCCTGATGTTAAAATTGCATCTCGTTTTTATAGCACTATCTTATGATAACCAATTATCAAAATATTTCAAAGCAAACTGTCACGTGAGGCAAATGCAGAGGATGAGTTGCTTCTGTGCATTTTTAACCACACTCAAAGTATTCTTGAATTCATTCATTCAATAAGACATTTAAAACCAGCGTATTACAGGCCAGATGCCACATAAGAATGTTACTGATGTGGGACACAGCTCTGCCCCATATCAGCAATTGCCTGATAAAGAGTTCTTTTCGAGGACATCTATCCAGGCAAAAAATCAGGATTTGAAGCTTTGATGAAGAAATGAGCCAAATGCAAAGTAAAGTTGGAATTTATTAAAAAGCAGAGTAAAGGCACTCTAAATGTGGGGAAGGATAAAGAGGGGGAAAGGACAAGGGTAGGCTTCTCAAGGAAGAGTTAACATTTTTTTTTTTTAAATAGTGGGTATATCTAGGACTTTGGCGACCCTACTTTCTAGTGTTGTCCAGAGATAAAGTTTCCAGCAGGGCTAAAATAGTGAACAAAGTTGTAATGTGGGTTCATGTGGGGTACTTATTAGGTTTAAGAAAAAGAGGCGGGTTCTAGAAACTCAGGGTTTTACTGACTTTAGTGCAGAGTAAGCCCAGCCTAATAACTGCCCTGGGTATTGATGACTGAGGTCTCTTTGTTGATCCTTGTCTGTCTCTAAGTACCTTCTTTACATTATTTCCCACTTCCCCGAAGAGGAAAGTAGAAAACACTGGTGTCCCTGGCCATTCTATTCTGCCTAGTATGTTGGAAGCTTCCTGTCTTTCTCCGCAATAAAAGCAGATCAAGGCTTGTATCAGACCCTGCCCCCACGAACCTTTTCTCCTCATGTTGCTGCAATTCCCCATCTTTCTATCTTGTTCAAGAGGACAGGGCTTGTGCTCTGGAGGAGCAGTGTGTGGGGAGACGTCTTTCTGGGTTACAGAGCAGACTTCAGAACTTCATTCTGCCAAATGGTGTGCTTGTACGGGCAGTGTTTGATCAAGGAGGACTTCCTTACCTCAGAAACATCTAGAGAGTAGTTTCTAACATGTAGGATATAAAACAAGCAGTGATCAAAGTAGGTCTAGGAGCCTAGCATAATTGTTATCAGAGAGAATGACTTCATCCAGCAACTGATAGGAGCAAATGCAGAGTACCAAACATCAGGCAGAGCTTGGGGAGTCCTGTGGAGAAGGGGGAGAAAGGATCTGAGAAACCAGTGGGGTCAGGGACACCAAAAAAACACAGCCCATAGACCAACTGATTGGGACTCATGGGAGCTCCAGAGATCAGGGAGCCTGTGGGGGTCTGACCTAAGTACATTATGGCTAAGTAGCTTGGTGGTGTTGTGGGAGTCCTAGCCATGAGATCAGGGGCAGTTTCTGACTCCTTCGCCCATGTGTGGGACCCTTTTCCTCCTACTGGATTGCCTTGTTCAGCCTTGTGATGATATGTCCCTGGTCTTATTGACAACTTTATGTTTGATATCCCTGGGACGCTTGCTCTTTTCTGAGGGGAGGCAAGGGATAGAGGGTGGGGGATGAGGGGGCAGATGTGGAGAGAGAGAGGAGTCTCTCTCCAAATGGAGTCAGGGTGAGGATAAAGCAAGAGCAGTCAAACCACTTGGTGCTCTTCTAGAACAGTCCCTCCTGCTTAAGTTCCCTCTGTTTAATCTATAAAGCTAGCTGTCTCCAGAGAAGTCAGTATTTTGGGTACCTTTCCAGAGAATGCCATGTCCCATATCTAGCTCCTTGGAGCTCTTGTGCATCAGGGGATGCAAATGGCTGCGCTCCTACTGTGTAAAATCTGATGGAGGCTGCATAAGCCAATAGAGACAGGAATCTCCAGTTGGCAAAACTCATTTCCTGAGTAAGGGTAGAGGTAGAGATAGGATATTGAGCCAGGGAAGTGGAGGGCACAGGGGATGGGGGGTGAGGGTGGGATCTGTAGTTTTTCCATACCTGGAGCTGTGTAACTCTTTGCTCTGCTATACTGGGTCTAAACACTTCTCCGGTAGGTTCTCAAAGAATGTCGTAGCATTAACGTTCATATCTACATCAGTTACATGAGCCTGTTGAAGGGACAGAAGGGGATGGATTCACTGTCAGTAAGTGGCTTATAAAGAACTCCAAGAAATGGTTATGAACATGGGTATGGTGATATGTGTCTGTAATTGAAGTCCTGGGGAGGCTAGGGCAGGACGATTGTGAATTTGTAGGTAGCCTAGGCTATATAAAGGTCAGTGTCTTTTTTTCTGTTGATTTGAAATCAAAGAACACACTAACACAAAGTACATGTCTTATAAAACTTAAAAATAAAAATTTCCTAGAATCCATAAGGATAAATAAGTTTTAAGGCACCACGTATAGTTATAACTCATTATATTTCATTAAAACCTGTGAAATTGTTTTGCTGATAAAATTCACATTTTTATTGAATACAGTGAGTTACAGGAAAATATAACACTTTTAGTGTCACTTTTAGTATTTCCACACAGGGTTACATTCTGTTAAAATTATACTGGTATTTGGAGCTGGAGAGATGGCTTTGTAGTTAAGAGCATATGCTACTCTTGCAGAAGACCTGAATTTTTTTCCCAGTACCCACATGTTGGGTTATAATCACCTGTAACTCTAGTTCCAGTGGATCCAACACCCCCATTTATCCTCTGTGGACACCAGGCACAAATAAGGTACACATACATGAAACAGGTAGTCACAAACACACATAAAATAAAAATAAATTTCAAAATTAAATTAACAATAATTTTAAAAATTTAAAAATTTCTATTTAAAATTATTAACTTTTCTATGCATGCATACTTACATAATAGCAATTGATTTGAATAATTTGAATTTATATTGCAATAATTTAATCTGTATCATTAAAAGTCTCTCAAAAACATAATTTTGGTGTTCATTTTAATATTATCCTGGACAAGTGCCTCATAAAGTACTTAGTCATTTTCTCTTCTTTTCTTTTTGTTCTTTTTTTTTGTTTTTTATTTTATTTATTTATTTATTTATTGCTTTCTGTGTAGCCTTGGCTGTCCTGGCCTTACTTTGTAGACCAGGCTGGCCTCAAACTCACAGCAATCTGCCTGCCTCTGCCTCCCAGGTGCTGGGATTAAAGGCGTGCACCATACCACCACCGCCTGGCAGTCATTTTCTTAAAACAAACAAACACTTTTATTTATGTGAACATGTGTGTGTCTTTATGCGTGTTTGTGCACATGAATGCAGTGCCTGTGGAGGCCAGAAGAGGGCATCAGAGTCCTCTGGTGATAGAGTTACATTCCCAGTGAGCTTCCCAGTGTGATTGTTGGAAATGAAGCTCAAGTCTAATGAAAGAGCTGTAAATTCTTTTAATTACAGAGCTCTCACTAGCCTCCTACTTAGTCATTTTCTATCACGAGTTCCTGATTTTTGGGGATTTGGGGATGAATAAATTGCTTTGTGATTTTCACCTAGTACTTTACTTGGGCCCAAGTAAATCTGACTGCTATTCTGGTCCTATATTGAGAGGACCTGTGCTTTAGGGAACCTTCCCTGACATTTACTGAGTTCCCCTTTAGTGCTTAGAATCAATCAAAGCAGCTTGTAATGTAAGCCAGCTTTAGGGCAGCAACTACACAGAGCCCTACATTTAGAGGTGCCTTCTTCCATTGCTGCCTTGGGATTTTAGCTTACTTTTAGGCAATTTCTAACTTTTCATATTGCATCGGGTCCTAAAAGTTATATAACCTTGCCTTAACAGTAGTGTCATCTGGGTAAATACTCTGAGTCTGCATCAGGATCTGGTTCCTCTATTTCTCCTCAAGGATGTCTCTGGCTATCGTATTCTGATATGAGGTTGACCAGATGTCCAGAGAAGCTACAGGGTTTAGAACTTTAGAAGCATCTTGGGTCAGGTCTAGGATAGCATTTTGACAGGAAAATTACTCCTCTGAGAGATTTTATTACTTGTTCTACAGGATAAGGTTAAGCTGAGCTACAATAGTGTTTCTGCCGTACTAATTCTGCGTGATTCAAATTGCTTATATAGCCAAAGGTCCACATGTCCAGGAGTGGCTCTGCATAGCAAGATCCTGGAATAACAAGATGCTTAATTTTGATTGCCAACCTGACATAATCTAGACTACCTGAGAAAGTCTCAGTGAAGAATTGTCTAGATCAAGTTGGCTTGTGGGCAAGTCTATGGGTGTGTGTGTGATGACTGTGATCATTGAGATGGGATGACTTGATCACTGTGGGTGGGATCATTCCTTAGGCAAGGGATTCTGAGCTGTGCAAGAATGGAGAAAACCAGCTAAGGATACACTTACATTCATTCATTTTTTCTGCTCTTGACTACAGATGGGACCAGCTGCATCAAGTTTCTGCCACTTAGGCTTCCTGGCATTGATAAGATTGTGAGCCAAAAATAAATTTTTTCTCCCCTGACTATTTTTTTAAATAAAAAAACCATATTTATGTATGTATTTGTCATAGTATTTTTGGACTGTAATGAGAAGTGAAAGAAAACCAGCCACTCTGCCTTAACTTCTCTTTGTTCTTGTCTATCACAGTCTGTTTGGGGTTTTGGCACAAGCTGGAAGTCCTGGACAGTCCTTGGTCTGACAACAGAGAGGTGGCAAACTCAAAAGCAACAAAGTCCCAAGAAGGTAGTGAGGGCCCCCATGACAGAGACTATCCAAAAGAGTGAGGGCTTGGTGGGAGCAACAGTTCCCAAAAGGCTCGAGGAACATTCATAAAGGCTGTTCTCTGAGTCAGAACTTATTTATAAACCCTTCGTTAATTTCCTGATGTTATATTCAGAAGCTGAAGTTCCCACAGTTGCTGGTATGAATGGAAAAGTCACAGCATATGGCAAGAGTGGTGAATTTTAGGAAGCTTAAATTTTTCCTTTTCTCAGAGGCCCCTGAACTGAGAAAGCTCCTTTCCCTTCATTTATCCTTGCCATTTGGGGATCAGCTCAGCTCAGCTCTTCTTACAAAGTTTTAGACTGCGGGCTTGGAAATGCCAGCTGCCCAGGGGCCTGGAGCCTGGTATGTTGTTTGCTTGCTGGTGATGGGGGGAGTGCATGCAGCTTGCAGAGTGGGCTGGTGCCTGGAGGGGCAGTGTTTATTCCTGACCTGGCTTTGGCATCTGAGGCCTGTGTACTGATGCAAGGCTTCTCATCCTGGGGGCATACTGTTATCTGCTACTTCCCTGGCATTGCTTCCTTGCCATTCCCAGAAGGAGAAATGTAGTCAAGGGAGCATTTCCATATCAAAGGGTCAAGGATGGCCATTTGGAGGTGTCCACTGTGTTCCCCAATCACTAGGAGGGGTGAAAAAATGAAAAGGTCCAATTTACCTGCAAAATACCATTCAGTCAGTTAAGATTTATTAAATACAACTTATTTCCTTGGTAATGTTATGGGGACTAGAGAGGAAAAAGGCATTTTCCTGACTTCTATGGGGCTCACACGATCTTGGGAGAGCAAATTACATGGCACTGTGAAAACTCTACATGGTTCTCAACCTTCCTAACGCTGGGACCCTTTAATACAGTTCCTCGTGTTGTGGTGATGGCACCCCCAACTATAACATCATTTTGTTGCTACTTTATAATGTAATTTTGCTACTGTTATGAATTGTGATATAAATATCTGGTAAGTACTGTTTGTTGTCCTGAGTTGGGCAGGAGCCTGGGCTTTGTCTTTGTTGGTTACTGTCCTGGGAAGTTCAGCCAATTGAGCATAAAACCCTGGCTGAAAAGGGTGAAGGTCAGAGTCAAAGGAGCTCAGGGATCCAAAACCAGAGCCAGGCAGCAACGAAGGCTCAAAGGCCTGGCCTGGGCAGGTGGTGGCTGCTTTGTGAGCAGCCCTTAACAGAGGCTTGCTTGGAACTCTGAACCTGAGAGAAAGAAGCCGAGGCAGGAGCCTGCTATTGTCCAGGCGGACAAAAATGGCTGCTTCAATGGGGTCAGGGGTGGAGAGGTGTCCAGTGATGACTTATTTGGGGAGAAGGGAAACCCATCCTTCACCCAGAGCACATGAAAGTCTCAAACGGCTGTGGTGAAAAGCTGATGCCAGACCATGTATTTCATGTGAAACAGACTTACAAACCTTGGGCAGTGGGAGGGGTTTTGAAGGTGAATGTGTTTGATTTGCTGGAGTTAGGGGCATCAGGGATACTTTAGTTTTATGGTAAGAAGGAGAACACAGTACTTAATTATCCTATGGGTGGGGAAAGAACTCCAGGTACAATTAAAGGTCACTGATTGAAAGCTAAGAGATCAAACCTTTTCATAAGCATAGGGTGGGTGTTTCCAGGAATCCCTAGGTACACACTGAGTGGGTTTCTTATCAGGAAAGGTTTGGGCTTGTAATCTCCTTGTGGGCTGTGTGACACCCCTTAGAGGGAGCCCAGCTGGAAAAGGGAGTCTGCCATCTTATACCAAGCTCAGAGGCTATCTGGAAATGCCAGACTTAGACCTTAATAACAGGGCCCTACACTGGTGAAAGGGTCTTTGACCTCTAAATGGGTTGGAAACCCATAGGTTGAAAATTAGTGCTCTAGAGTTTGTATCAACTTACTGAGGAAGCATAAACAGGGAGAATAATTCATTCTTTTTGGAAGAGGCAGGAATTACTGGCTACATCTTTATGGAAGAAGCATTTCTGAGTTGAGCTTGAGAGAACAGTGGTTGAGACACAGGCAGTTGCGGGTACAAAATACGTTCATGCTTCCTGGGAGCTTCCAGCATCTTTTGAAGTTCCATTGCAACTGTATGAGACGTGCTGGCCAAGGATGCCACCAGCTTCCAAGACAGCGTGATTAAAAGCCATGTCCATTTTTCTTTTTACAGTGTTTGGAAGCCATGTACAGACACTATGGAGCCTCAATATGGGATACTGCATTACTGCATAGAACAGGGTCCCCAATAAAGAAACCCACCTCTCATGGGACTGAGGGAAAAAATGCATGTTGTAAGAGACTGTGTTTTAAGTAAGTGAGAAATTTTAAAGTTTCCCACCCTCTCCAGTGACTGGGGAACACAATCGCCAAAAAGCCCTCCTTGCCCCTTTAGTATGGAAATGCTCCCTTGACTACATTTTTCCTTCTGGGGATGGCAAGAAAGCAAAGCCAGGGACCTTGTGTACAACAGTACGCCCCAGGATGAGAAGCCTACAGCCAACAATGGCATTGATTATTACAATTTAGCCAATCCAATGTTGATTAACTTTGTGATTTTTTTTCTAAGTGTGTGAGGTGACATTCCAGATTGTAGGGGAGAAAGCAGGTGAAAATGTAAGTTGGTATTTCCTGGAGAAGAAGAGGAAGAAGAAGAAGAAGAAGAAGAAGAAGAAGAAGAAGAAGAAGAAGAAGAAGAAGAGGAGGAGGAGGAGGAGGAGGAGGAGGAGGAGGAGGAGGAGGAAGAGGAAGAGGAAGAGGAAGAAGAAGAAGAGGAAGAAGAGGCTTTTTCATTTCCCTATGGATTCTTGGTCACCCTTGGTTAAAGGTTGCTCTTAGAACCTCTAGAACATTCCATGTACAGAAGAAAAAAACCCAAACAAACAAACAAACAAACAAAAACTAAATGTACTTCCAGTTAGAAATGGCTCACAGGGTAGTGTGGATTCTTTTTGTAGAAAGTTGAAAGACTACATGGAAATGTGAGTGCCAGGGAGGGGGATGTGTGGGCCATTGGAGCACCAGACTGGAGAGAGCAAGGGGTGGTGAAGCCACTTCTTTGCCTTTGAGCAGTTGCTGGCATGAAGGTCCTCACTTGTTCACTTCTGATGATGGCTAGAACGTGGTTGCTTGTCTCCTCTTTGTTCTCTACTTTGTGACTTGCCATCAATTCTGGACACCATGTTATATTCTTCCTAAACACCAGTGTCCAGGCACTGTCTTGTCTTTCAAATGGCAACACCCAGACTGGGATTGCCTTCTTGACTCCCATTTTTTTTACTGTTGGTGTTAATGTTTGTTTTTTGCCTTTTGTCTGGTTTTCCCTCACAGTCCAATGGCCATGCCAGTTCATTTCTTTAAAGGAAATGAATGGACCATGTAGAGTGGTAACATTCTTAAGAGTCATCTGCTTTGCTTAAGTGGATGTGTCCATGCCCACTTCCAGTTCTATTCCCTGTGACATTGGGCAAGTTCCTCACACTTTTTTAGCCTTGATTTCCCAATCTGAAAGTGGCAGATTGGGAACTCTGCTGCTGAGCCACCCTTCCAGCTTCCGTAAACAGCATAGTAACAGTCCCTGTGAAGAGCAGCAGGAACTGCACAGCCCAGTGTGTGGCTTAAAGACACCATGAAGCAGTGCTGGCTGGTGTGAGTGCTGTGTTCAGGGCAAGGCCCGAGCCATCCAAACATGCTTGCTCTCAGCAGAGGCTTTGTTTTTGTTCTTTCTTGTCCTGCACCTGTCCTCTGTACCCACTAGGGATCCAAATTTCAATCCACCCATTCTGAGCCCTCTGCCTCCTGTATCCATAAAATTAAAGCTTCTGGCCTCCAGACTTCTTTTTCTGACAAAATGTGCTTTACATGTTTTAAATCCAGTGCCAATGCCATCATTCCAAGCAATCCCAAGGCCCACGAGGAGAGTAATAAGCTAGTTTCAAACCATCTTACATGCATTTTAAGTGAGGGAATGTGGAAGTGACACACTCTCCTTCTCTGTGTCTCCCCTCTTTATGCTATAAGCTACAAAGGGGCTCAGCTTAGAACATAAGGGTGTAGTGGGACTAAATTCTCACATGCATTTTGGCTCATTATGGAGTGTGGTGCTATATAAGTGAAATTAGGCAAAGGGCACAGGAAAACTCATAAACTAGGTAGGTAACCTTGCCTTGAGTACAAGGAATAGATGCATCTACTCTAGCTAGATTTGGGCTGGTTGACAGGAAACTTTGTAGAAACATGGGGAACACTGAGGTCTCTCCTCTTTCTAGTGATATACAAGTTGTGTAGCTTGAACAGAGATAAATATATTTTGGCAATAGTAAAAGTTCCATATCAGGGTCCTGATGAAGATGTAACTCCGCTGATTTGTGGCTCCATCACCAGCCCCTCAAGCTGTTTCCAGCCTCTTATTTATAGCCTTCCCAGGCTGTGTATCTTATCAACGCAAAACGAATGAAGGGGTGCAAATGAAAAAGCAGCTTCCCTTATGTTCTATTTACATCTTCTTGCTTGTCATGGGTAAAGAAAAACACAGACTCCTGATCTGTCAGGGGCTGGGTTACTTCTGTTGTTTATAACATTGACCAAGGATGTTGATGGGAAGAGAAGACTTTGGACATTGAGACACTTTGTTTGTTTGTTGTTGTTGTTGTTGTTGCTGAGCCCTTAACATGAGGACAGCTTGGAAGACTGAGGCTAGTTGTGCTCAGCTTCATGGTGGATAAAAGCCATGATGTGCCCACATGTATCTTCTGCAGTCTTGATGAGCTCTCATGGGTCTGCAGATGGACTTCATGGTCCAGCTCTATCTTGCTTACATTCAAACCCCTTCCACGGCTGTCATAGACAGGATGCACGCCTTCACACCTCAACTGTGATTCCGTGTTGTGGTTTTGGTTTCTTTAAAAACTCAGTTATGTTATGTAAACATGTTTTTGTTTTAATCCCAGGTGTGGGATATGGGGCTGCTCCAGTTTGTCCACAGCCGATAGCTGCCTCATGCGGGGGCGTGGACTTTGCCAGTTGGCAAACATTGTGTTGGAGACTCTGAGTGGGTATAAATAAGCGGGGGG
>OU015751.1:26844672-26860425 GCA_907169655.1 Acomys percivali | reverse complement strand
TTTTTTTTTTTTTTTTTTTTTTTTTTTTTTTTTTTTTTTTTTTTGAGGGTGGCATACAGGCTTTTGAAGTAAGACCTAATGATTCTTTGGATTTCTTTAGTGTCTCTTGTTATGTCTCCTTTTTCATTTCTGATTTTGTTAATTTCGATACTGTCTCTCTGTCTTTTAGTTAGTTTGGCTAGAGGTTTATCTATCTTGTTAATTTTCTCAAAGAACCAACTCTTGGTTTGGTTGAGTCTTTGTATTGTTCTCTTTGTTTCTAATTTATTGATTTCAGCCCTGAGTTTAATTATTTCCTGCCATCTACTCCTCTTGGGTGTGTTTGCTTCTTTTTGTGTGCTTTTATATTGCTAGTATGAGAACTCTCTAATTTCTTTATGAAGGTGCTTAGTGCTATGAACTTTCCCCTTGCACTGCTTTCTTTGTGTCCTATAAGTTTCGGTATGCTGCACCTTCATTTTCATTGACTTCTAGAAAAGTCTTTAATTACTTTTTTTATTTCATCCTTAACCCAGTGGTCATTGAGTAGAGAGTTGTTCAGTTTTCATGAGTTCGTAGGCTTTTTGTTGTTTCTATTGTTGAAATTCAGCTTTAATCCTTGGTGTTCTGATAAGATACAAGGGGTTATTTCAATTTTCTTGTATCTGTTGAGGCTTGCTTTATGATCTAGCATATGGTCAATTTTGTTTAATTGAATTTTCCTATATTTCTTTAAGGGATTTACTCATATCCTCTTTTAAGGCCTCTATTATGTTTATAAGACTGGATTTAAGATACTCTTCCTTTGCTTCAGCTGTGTCTGGGTGTCTAGGGCTGCCCGTAGTAGGAGAGCTGGGTTCTGGTGACGTCATACTGCCCTGGCTCTTGTTAATTATGTTCTTACTCTGGCCGTTAGCCATCTGGTTGTTTCTGGTGTTGGCTGGATGTTCCTGATGCTGACAGAACTCCTCAGGGAGGCAGGCAGAGCCTTAGGTCTGATAGTGAAGCTCAGGGAAAAGCAGGCTGCTAACTTCTGCTAGCTGGGTGTTCCTGGGGACCTGCAGGCCTGGATGTTCCTTTGCTGCCTTTGTCCCAAGTGGGCAGAAGAAAGGCTGGGCAGGCTCTAACCTGGCTGTTCCTGGGGTCCTGCAGACCTCAATGATCCTGGGGCTGGAAGGCTTCCTCCAGAGGGGAAGTTATGGAGCTCTGTGGGCTGTGTGCCCCTGCAGGCAGGAGAAAGCTTAGTTATTTTTTTTTTACGAATGTTTAAATGCTGAGTGCATGTATAGTGTACCATGTTTGTTCAGGTGCTCTTGGTAGCTAAGAGAAGGTATCAGAACCCCCGGAACTGGCAGCTGTAAGCTTATAGTTTCTGGGACCCAAATCCCCTTAACCACTAATCAATCTCTCCAGCCCCCTATCTACTTTTTTTTTTTTTTTTTTTTTTTTTTTTTTACATTTTTGTCTGAGACACCTGAATGTTCTTGAATTCATTATATAACCCAGTTAGGCTTTGAATATATGACCCCCTGACTTAGCTTCCTGAGTACCTGGGATTGCAGGCCTGTTCCAGGAGGCCTGCATCTGCCTGGTGCTTCTCTGCCATCTTTCACTTGAGAAGCAGCTGAGATTATAGCCAGGTTGGATCCTGGTGGCATGCACTGCATTCTTTCTAAGATGGTCTGCTCATTTATGTAGCTCTGGAGAGCTTTTGAAAATCTTAATTCTCTACCCCACCCCACCCCCAGGCAGGATCATGTAATTTGAAAGCACATGATTTTCCTGTCTCCAGTGTGGATCTGAGTTCCTAAGGACTTGAGGTCACTTGGCGATCTTTGGGAAGCCAGCATCATCCACAGGCATATCAGATCTTCTATTAGCTGCTGCCCATGTGGCAGTATGAGAAAACTCAATTAGTACAAACAGATAAGGGCATATTGAAGTCTTGGGAGAAAGAGAGGCCTGTTGGAGTCCCTAATGCATACGAGTAAAATGGTTAGATAAAGCTTTATTTAATTATACCACAGGCGGGAAGAGAGTCACAAGTCATCTTGGTGCTTTTAAGTGTGTGTGAGTTTTAATGAATTTTTCAGAATGTCTGTATATTTTCTGCCAGTTTCCTGGATGTCCATTAGTTACCCAGCCTCACCCTAAGAATAAGAAAGTCTCTATCTCATTACCAAGGAACCTGCTAGCAAAGCAGTTGGTGGGCCAGGCTGGTCAGTCGTCCCAGGTATGAACCCCACGCAGCTGGTCACCTTCCTTTTGTTTTGCTTGCCCAACTGCTACTCCTGGTAGATGCACTTGTCCACAAAACATAGATCAGCCTTAAGTTGTTTGAGCTTTCAGAGTCCAGAGATAATGTTTGTCTTCCTGAAAGAGTCACGAAGAACTATTAATTACTACTCATCAGATATTCACGTCTCTTGTCTTTCCTAGCTCCAGGGCAGGTTAAGTGGGGTTGTGTGGTCAATTCTAGACAATGGCTTGGATCTTAAATAGAATTCTGCATCCCTTTTGGGCTGAGGCCATTAAGAGAAGACAAATCTTTTCCAAGCTTTTACTTTTGCTGTTTTGGTAGCATTAAACAACCTATTGGAGATGTTGGAATTGCAGACTAGAAGCCACTTGGTCCTTGTTTTTACACCTGAGGTGAAGGATAGCCACTTGACCCACTTCAGGCTCTGATGTGAACAAAAATGAAACCTTTGACAATCTTGACAAGCCAGCTGTCATAACTCACAGAAGCTGGCCTAGCTCAGGGACATGTAGAGGTTTCAGTGAAGTCAAAATAAAGGAAGAAGCAGCTTGGAGCTTGCACATGGGTGGAGAGGCCCCCTAGAGGGGAGTGGTCAGCAGCTACGCAGTGCATGGTTTAGTCTGGACACAGCAGCATAACTCTCTGTTCACTGATGGCGCTTAAGATGATATGGGAAGGATTACTGTGGTTTGTGATAAATGTTCTAATAAGGAGCAGGACTTTGGCTATTTGCCTAGGATGGGGGACATTGGTTCAACCCCATGGAGAAGAAAGGCTAGAATAAGTGGGCAGAGCCAGGAAAAAGACAAAAGTGAGGAGCTACCCAAGGGCAGAAAATTAAAACCTGGAATTCTTGGCCTAAATATGACAACGTAACTCATATGGATAAAGGAACTGTTCAAGAGAAGTATGTAAAAAGAGAAAAGGAACCAGTGTAGACACCTGAAGGACACCGATATTGGAGAGCCACATGGAAAAACGTCACAAAAGAGAGGAAAGGAGGAAAGAGTGGGATCCAGCAGGGTAGTGTTACAGAAGGGAGAAAGCTCAAACTTCCGTGTCAGCATCGAGAGGAGGGTCACCGCTGGCGTGGGGATATGGTAGAGTCCACTCTGCCTCTCTCAGGACAACAGGGCAGTTGGGTTAGACATAGGTGAGCTCTTTTGGCCTTATACATTTGAAAAGCTGGGTTCTTTCTTTCTGTGCCCTTCCAGTATATTCCCTGTTGCCACAGGTATAGGACAACTCACAGACTTCATGAAGACACCCCGATAACAGCTTGGCCAGGGCTCCCCTTCTTTCTTAGAGCCTACAGAGGCCCTTGGATGGTTGAGACATCTATGTCTACCAGGGCAGCAGCTTCTGCTACCCACAGCTCAGGACCGTCTTCAAGCTGCCTGTGAGGTTGGTTGATAATGCTTTTTATTCAGCATTCTGTTAATCTGCTAAACACTATTTTGGTGCATGCGAATGTGGAATATAAAAATGCAGTAGGTGGTTAATAAGAGACAAGTTGCAGGAGAATACTCAAAGCTCTGAGCTGCACACACAATACCTACCCTCCAAAGGGCTGGATTCCCCTCGGGCTACCGGGAAGCAACGAAGCCAGGTTCCCCATCCTCTTTATGGCTCTCTTTGACCTACTCCTCCCTTTGGTGCTGTGTGGTGGGCGTACAACTGTTGCAAGTAGGTGGCACAGCTGTTTGCTTTGACTGCCTCTGTACCTCAGGGATCCCAGCCACACAGTTAACATTGCAGGATGAAAATGGCATTTATGCTTTAATAAACTCACCCTATTTCTTTGTTCGAGGGAAGGGGGGGGAATCCCACTCACCATGTTGCCAGCTACATGTCACTGCTCAGAGCATGCCACAGTGGCTAATGTTTTCCAAATTCTCCCTTGCATTGGAAATAGAAGCCATTAGAAAAATATTGGGTTGGTGTGAAGATTTCCCAAACACCTGCCTCCCACCTCCTATGCACATATGCCCAGCATTTACAGTGCACATTGTCCTTTTTTCCCATTTGGTGCATTTTCATTTACAAGTGCATGTATATTTTATAAGTGTGTGTGTACATACCTCTTGGTGATTTACTTGTAAATTTCCTAAATGGGGAAGCCATACAAAGGTCACGAAGCCGTGGATGGAATTAAATAGCATTTTCTAATAGGAAATAATAAAATAGAAGTCAGATGCATATAGGCAAGGGGGAAAATGCATCATCAGCTGGGAAGTTATTGAGTGGGTGCAAATCAAGAGCCAATTCTCTAGAAAGGGAGTCTGCCCTCCTCTTCCCTGTCAAATAAATCACAAAAGCTCTCAAAGTTCCCCTAAACAGCTAAATCTTTCAGCACTCTCTCACTTCAGGCATCCTTCCTGGTATGTTTTTCCTTCCTCCTTGCCTGGCGGTAGCTATCAGAATACATTTCACCAGCTTCCACGGATGGCGCACTTTGCTGATTTGACTTGAACTATCCATAACTATGATGGATTCTTTGCCTGGCTCAGAAATAAGCTGCCTTTCATGCCTCCATCTAGAGGATCTCTGCAAATCAGAGAAAAGGATGACATTGACTGTTGATGGTGCTGTCATTACATTATTTTTATTAACTAGCCTGTTGTTATAATAACACTGTGAAGCAACAAATAACTCCATCTGGAGAATGAAGTTCCCACTATAGATAAAGTCTGGAATGGGAAAGATGCTTGGAACTTACGTCCTTTGACAACCCAGGTTGATACTTAACAACCAACATCCTACAGCCGTCGAACTCCTGCAGAATCCATGTTTGTTTGAGGCTTTTGCCTTAAGATTTTGGGTGTTTTAAAGCAGCAGGCAATAGTCTTCAGGTAGAGACTTTATGTTCAAATTTATGTCTTGCTATCTAAGTAGGCAGAACATTCTCATTTGCTCATTATTTTAAATATTTTATTACACCTATTGATTTATTCAGTGTCTGTGTGTGTGTGTGTGTGTGTGTGTGTGTGTGTGTGTGTGTGTGTATGTGTGGTCATGAGCATAGTACAGCATATATGTGGAGGTTCAAGGACAACTTGCAAGGTTTGGGGGTTGTCAGGGTTGATAGCAAGTGCTTTTGCAGAATAAACTGTCTTGCCAACCCCCACTAAATATTTTAAATGAATAGCTAATATGTTCTTGGTGCTATTTTTAAATGCTGATGGTAACATGAGTCATTCAGGTTTTAGAGATAATGTTTTCCTAAGACATTTATACAATAAATAATTAAAATAACAAAAAGAAAATTTCTTGTTGTGATGGACTTACCAGAATGAGATATGGTTGTGTGCTGGGGAACTACTGTTCTCTGAGCAGGTGACATGTGCTCTGAGAACAGAATGGCTAGGGCAAGGCAGAAGGTAAACACTCTGGGAAGGGGTTTTCTGAATAAAGGGCTCCTACACAGTCCCACAGTAGGGGAAGTATGGACAGTCTAAGACAGAGCCAGGCTAAAGAGGGATAATTAGTACAGGATCTAGCAGAGAAGCAGAAGAGAACAGGCCACTTGGAAACCTTTAGGTCAGGAAAACTGTTGATATTTTAAGAGCAATGGGAAGCCTAGGGTACAGGGACAAGACTTAACAGGGTAAAGGTGTTGGATAGCCAATGATTCCGAGGAACTGTGAGGCTGTCATTCATGAAGGTCAGTTCCGGGGAGTCCACAAGAGCCAAGGCTGGGCTGCTTCCTTATGGCTAATCCAAAATACTGTGCACAGAAGGAGGGGAGTCTAGAGTGGGAAGCTAACATCAAACACGAGGGACTGTGAGAAACTTCACTGAAGAGAAATTTTACAGGACTGTTATGGGTCAAGAAAAATCACAATGTATCAGATACGTTATGTATCTGCCACACACCCATCAATCAGTCCATTCATTGATCTTTCTCTATGTCTTATGGGTCAGAAACGAAAAACTCCCTCTTCTTAACAGTCATATGTCTCCATTCTTCTTTTAGAAACATCATTGTAATGGTGATGATCAATAATGAAAAAGATAATCTTTATTTATTCCCTTAGATTGGTTTCTTCCAAGGCAGAGGTAGCAACAAAGACCTGAGTGCAGCTCATTCACTAGGGGTTGGCCCTAGGAACTGGAGAGGTAGTGAGGGATCAGGGAAGAAAACAAAAGCCAGTAAATAGTATAGTTATGAAAAGATTGGCATTGTAGGCAACCAAGGACTTCTGTGCAGGACATGCTTTCAAACTGTGTCACCAAGATGCAAGATGGCTGACTTCTTTCCGTTACTGTCCGTTATGTGTCCCAGGCATGTCTAGTCAGCCCACCATTGCAGGCTCCAGAGAGACAGTGAGGCAGGAAACTATTGACATACATGTCTGTTGCTCCTGATCTCAAAGGTAGGCCCAGGGAAAGGACAGATACAGACAGATGTCCTGCTAGATGTTACAACTTTGAGGAGAATCTTTCTCCTTTAGAACCCTTTCTGTGTAGACCAGATAATGTTCCTCAAGTTGGTGTGTCTTTTAATACCAGGAATGAGCTGGGTGTGTGGCCCCTGAGATCTACATTTGGGGGTCACTTTAACTTTGGTGGCCCCTCTACTCCACATGCCTTTACTATTCCATAGACGAACACTGTTGAAACTCCAGGCTGCAGCTCACAATGGAGAGAGAGGTAGCCTTTGTGTGAGTCATAAGGAGCTGCCAAAGGTAGATGCCTTAATACAGTGCTCATCTGCTTTAGGATCTGAGGACCCATTCTTCTACTGCTGAGGGGACATGACTGATGAAGAGGTCAGTTGAGACGTTATTCAGAAGTGGCCCTCAACCAAAGAGAAACTCTTAGTCCAGGACACAGTTCTTCCTCAAAGTGGAGGCAACTACATCTAATGACTAGTCCATAAAGCTTCCAAAACCAAATCCCTTTGCCTTAGTTACGGTCAGCTCTGAAGGGGTATCCTAACTATGGAGCTTCCTGTGGGATAGGCCGAGGGTCTACCATACCTAGTCCAGTTCTTCTTCTTCCCAATCTCACTTCCTTACTTATCTGTAAGTGTCAATGCCCAGAACATCTCAACAAGCCACTTACCCCAAATTTCTGTCATCATATTTTCCCTCGGCAGCTTGATAGAAGTGTTCAGTGAAGACACAATCGTTTATTCTTTCTGCTTTGATCTCGTTTCCTTCCCTACGGGGAGCTGTTCTAGCAAGAGTTCTAGCCATGAGTCATGTACTCAGGCTGATGCACAAAGGTCATCGGTATCATGGGATTCCAAAGATCCTTAAGAGTGTTACCTACTTGAGGAAGATACGAGAGTGAAGACTTTTCTTACAGAACCCTTGACATCATCCTGGTTCTGGAAAAGAGCAATGGGGTGCCCATGGAGTGACAAGTAACAGGTGGTGGCCTATGTCTTATAGGTCTAGCCAAATTTTGAATGTTCTTTCACGTGGTGAGATTTTTCCATGAAAACTATATGGCTGTAGAATCCTTAAAGAAGCTGGTATGTTCCAAGATATGTAGACAAGAACAGACAGCTTATGAAGAGGGAAGAAAATAAGAAAGTATGGAACTTACATTTAATATTCCTGGAAACAGAAATGAATGAATTAAAAATGTGTTTGTGTTTGCTTACCATTTGATTCCTAGTGTTCCTATGATATAATTTGCTTCCCAATTTTAGGATCTATTTTACATACTAGTAACACCTTACATTTGCTATATATGGGGCATCTCATCCAGGGACTGTGTGTGCATCTGTCTTTAGAGGCACACTCTGGTGTTTACCACCACAGTGTAACTAACACTGTACACAGAGACGAAGAGATATCGAGTCACCTCACCCCCAGAACGGTCTTTGTTATGAAGGAAGTTTGATGGGAGTTAGTAAACACAGTAGAAAAGTGTCGCCTTGGCTGTGCCAGAACTCACTCTGTAGAGCAGGCTGGCCTCGAACTCAGAGATCCTCCTGCCTCTGCCTCCCAAGTGCTGGGATTAAAGGCGTGTGCCACCACCGCCTGGCTGTATGCAAGCTTTCTAAGCATGCCCATCCAGATGACTAATACACAATAGACATTTTCATTATTCTCTTTCCTTCTACCAGAGTCAGAGTTGATAGACATTCAAAATCAAACAGCAAGAACTGTATTCTATTAAATATTTCAATTTGTAGCTATGGAGCATTAATAACTGATTAAACAATTAAATTGTCATGTTATGTAAGCTTATGGGAAAGTGATTTTTCTCAGAGTTCTAAAAACAGTACTGCAGACCGAGAATCGCGTAAGAAGCTGAAAGAGCATCTATGCTGGCATAGTCACCAAAGCTTAGATGCATGTGACTTGACGCATTAGATAAGAAGAATGTTTTATGTATTCAACTTTAGGACACCAAGACCAAGAATTCATTCCAAATTATTCTTTTCTTAGTATATTTTGGCTTTGTGACTATTTATGAACATAATGGTTGTGTCTGCCTCCAAATATTTAATTTGGTATAAAGAATCTCTAGACACCAAGAATTTAACATTATTTTAACAAAGATGCTTATTGCAATATTGGGACAGAGTAAACATGCATCAATAGGAGAACGGCTCAATAACTATCATATATTTAAACACTGAGTCCTCCACTGAGTGATAAAGTAAATATACATGTGTTGAACATGAAAATATGACCAAGTCACATTACCGGCTGCTACAAACAGATGATAATGTAGCATAAGTGCTATGATCGCTTCACATGTAGTTTTCTATAGATATTAAGGTAATAGCAAGTATGTGAGCCTACAGAAATATTATGCATGCATATGCACACTAGACTAGTTCATCAAATGTCGATTATAGGCCTAGAGAAATGGCTTAGCCATTGAGAGTACTTACTGTTCTCAGCTTAGTTCTCAGCACCCACATGATGGCCCACAGCTACCTGTTACTCCATCTCCAGGGTGGGAGGCGGGGTGGGGGTGCAATGTCTCCTTCGGCCTCCTTGGGCACTGTACTCAAGTACAAGTCCCCACCACCACATAAACATGTAACTAAAAATAGAATAAATATTTTAAAAAGACATACCAATTGTGATTATTTCTACTTAAATAGCAAAATTTCAAATGATTTTTGACCTACCTCTTTTCCTCCTTCCCTCCCCATCTCCTCTCCCTTCTCCGTCTCTGTCTCTGTTTCTCTGTCTCTCTGTCTCTGTCTCTCTCTCTTTTCTCTCTCTCTTTCTCTCTCTCTCTCTCTCTCTTTCTCTCTCTCTCTCTCTCTCTCTCTCTCTCTCTCTCTCTCTCTCTCTCTCTCTCTCTCTCTCTCTCTCTCTCTCTCTCTCTCACACACACACACACACACACTAGACATAATTTAAGTTTAAAAGCTAAGCCTGTTTAGCAATTGCAGATATTTATTGATTGGCAACCCTCCTTGAAGCTATTTCTTGTTTAGCTTCTGAAATAAGGTATTACTCTAGTGTCTCTGCCAATGGCCCCACCTTCTACTGCTCTCCAAAGCTGAATGTTCTGTTTCAGTGTGAAACTGAATTCATTGTGAGCTTATGATCACCATTGACAGATGGAAAAACTTTACACCACCATTGACCTGTCCTGACGTTCATCATAGTTTCACATTTAAAGACAGGTTATCAAATATTTGTCCCCTCAGACTCTTTAAAAAGAATAACAGCTGTGCCAGGTCAGATATTTTAAGTCATCTACAGCGCCTTTTGCGTTTTGTTCTTAGAGGGACTTGAACCCTCCATCTTCCTTTCATAGATAAACAGACTGTGCTGAGGGCTGCTGCGGCCCTGTCCTCATGGACTTTGGAACCGCCTGTTTCTCATTGCAGCTTCTCATGGTTCTTCTTATTCCTTTTCTTCTTTGTTGGGTGACATCCTCATGAATAAACCTCCTGACAGAAATAATGTGCTAAGTTTAAGTGTCCCTCAGTAGAAGAATGGATAAAGAAACTATGGTACATTTATACTATGGAATACAACTCAGCTATTAAAAACAGGGAATTTCCAAATTTTGTGGACAGATGGATTGAACTAGAAATGATCATAATGAGTGAGTTAACCCAGAAGCAGAAAGAGTCAAATAGTATATACTCACTTATAACTGGACACTAGCCCAAGAGGCATGTCCCATGAAAATCTTCACTTACCAGGAAAGTGGGACAGAGGGGAGGACATCCTATTGGGACTCTAGGTGAGAGAAGCATGGGAGAATGGGGAAATAGAAGTTTAGACTTGTGTATATTGAGATGTCTTTATTGTATACTTGTACTTTATATTTATTTTATGTATTGTTTTTAAGATGTTTATTATTGTTGTTGTGCACTTTATAGCTATGTAGAGACTTAGATAAATAGACTGGACATAGAAATTTAGTATAAAATGTATTAAACTTAAGATCTTTGGCAGCATATATATGTGTGTATACACATATATGTATCAATGTATATATGTAACAAGCACTTAATGCTTTATGAAAAAAATATAATGACATCATTTCTAGAATCTTTTGTACAGTATGTCCCACTTATACCTGCAGAAACTTTTTAGGATCTCTTCATATGTTCTCTTGTAAGATAACTGTATTCCAGTTTTGTGGTAAATATTCTATGGGTCGTTTGAGTACAGAAATCCATGTCTGCTCTTCTGAAATTTTCTTGATGGCTTTTGAGAAACAATCTGTCTACTTCTTCTGTGTCTGTGTGTGGGCATGTGAGTCCCACACTGTACATGTGGAGGTCAGAGGAAATTTGCAGGAGTTGGTGCTTTCCTTCCTCCAGGCGGGCTCCAGAGCTCAATCCAGATCCTCAGGCTCTACCCACCGAGCCTTCTGGCTTTGCTACTAGTTTGTTGTGGTTGCTTGTTACAGTAGTGTACATACATCTACCTTTGAACTTCTCAAGGTTTTTGAAAGCATTATTAGTTGGATGCTGAATTTTCTGGATTTCTTTTCTCTTCCTACTTTTGATCTTTTAATGTGTCATCCTTCTTAAAATATGACCTCAATTTTATATGTAAAACCATTGATTTTTTTTTCATTTTTTGCTGTTATGTTGGTAAGTCCCATGTAGATTCTAGAGTCTCTTATTGAATACCTACATCCATAGCCCAGTTCTATGGGTACAGACAGTGGAGATCCACCAGGTCTGCCCAGGTTAGCACAGGTCTGTCCAGACTAGGCTATTAGAATTCTGACATTGGCTTCATTAGGCTAAAATTATTAGCAGGTCTCTGTGATTGTGAGCAAGTTATTTATCACCTCTTTCCTATGTGAACTTTAATGAAAGAACTTATTTTGATAGAGCTCTACATACATTGTGAAAATCGCATGCATGCTGTGCATCAGATCTCTTTATGCTCCGCCCCAGGCTCCTCAGATGTCACTGTTGCCTTCTCACTTCCTCACACATGTGTGCAAGCTGGAACCCATGTTCTTGCCGGTGTACCAGATTCTGACTTAGTTACTTTTTAAAGTTTCTCAGGATGGTGAGATATCTCAGTGGGTAAAGGCCATGCTCATGACCTCATGCCTGGAATCCACCTGGCAGAAGAATGGAACTGACTCCCACAAGTTATCCTCTGACCTCCACACATATGCCATGGCATTGTGCATGAGAACAGACACACAGACACACAGACACACAGACACACACACATACACACACACACACACAAACACACACACACACACTAAATATAGAGAAAGGTTTCTCCAGTTTCGTAGTTTC
Source organism: Acomys percivali (assembly GCA_907169655.1). Lineage (NCBI taxonomy): Eukaryota > Metazoa > Chordata > Mammalia > Rodentia > Muridae > Acomys > Acomys percivali. Next base: position 26,848,474 of record OU015751.1, on the reverse strand, counting down.
TTTCCCTTTTTGTTATGGTGTCTTTGAGACAAGGTCTCATCTACCCAGTCTGGTCTTGGACTTGCTATGTACGTACCTGAGACTGGCCTTGAACTCCTGACCTTCTTGCCTGCGTGCTGGGATTATAGGCCTGCTTGTCCAGCCTTGGCATCTCATTGATTTACTTTTATTATACCCGAGACCAAAACATGTGACAGAACAACTTAAAGGAGAAACAAACCATTTTGGCTCATAGAGATTGAGATTTGCATCCATGGTCACTTGGTTTCACGTGTCTCAGCTTGTGGTGACATGAACATGTAGCCGAATGCCTGTGCTTGCTGCCTTTCTCTTTTCTTTTCTATCATTTCACCTGGGTCTTCAGCCCATGTCATGGTACCACCATGCATTAGTGTGCAATTAGCCATTATATACACATCATGTGCATGCTTCACCAGTCTCCTGGGTGATTCTCAACCCCATCAATCTGACAGTGGAGATCCACCGGGTCTGCACAGGTTAGCACAGGTCTGCACAGACAAGGCTATTGGACTTGTGCAGTTGCCTTCCTTGGGCTAAAATGAAGGTTTTGGCAGGTCTGTGTTCCTTCTTGAGGCTCTAGGGGAGAATCTATTTAAACATGTCCACCAGCTTCTAAAGCACCCTACATTCTAGAGGCTTGTGGCCTCTTTGCTCCTTGGTCATCACAGCCTCAAGACTCAGTGCCTTACTTTTCCACCTTGAAGGGCCCTGTTTCCATTGGACTGACCTATATTATCAGGCTAAGCTCCTTATTTAGAAGACAGCTAATGAACAACCTCAATTCTACCTGTAGTTTTAACTCTCTTTTTCCATGTAAGGCAGCATAATCATGGATTTTGACATCAGAATATGCTTGGCTGCTTTGCCACATGCACCCATCTTTCTTTAAGCAAGTCCATATTGTCTGTGAAAAATAAAACAAAACAACAACAAAACAAACAAACAAATAAACCCCAAGATATTCCAGGCCTCCCTGGAAAATATCTATGCTTGCCGTACTCCTGCCCTGGGCTGACCATTCATTGCCTTGTATGGCCTTCACAATTCTGGTAGATGCTATTACAATTCTTGTTTGACTAAGGAACTGTGGGGGAGATCAATGAAGCAGCCCATAGCTTGAAAGGCATTGATAATAGGAAAGAGACTAGATGCCAAGTACCTTATCTCCCACTTGTGTTTAACTGGCAGTATGCAGAAAGCTCACTATCCAAATGGAAAGGCATTGCTGTGCGGGGCCGCAGTCCACACCACTGTCACGCAAATGCTGTAGAGCGAGTGTCAAAGTGGCATATGAAAAGTATGCTCATCTTTATCTCCTGGCTGGAAATTGACTCTTGACTGAGAACAATCAACTATATGATATTCTTGCGTTGACTTTAAAATAATGCAAGTCTATGTGTCCCGTGTTGTTTGCCTAAGTAATTCTCCGATAATCAAGTTTATATAATATATATTCATATTATATTATTTTCTGTTATTAAGGCTCAATTCAGTAATTTACCAATGAAACTTTAATAACTACCTTGCGTTCCAAACATGAACTTTAAACAAGTTGTTTGTTCACATTCTTGATCTGAAGTTACTGATTAATTTCAGGATTGACTCGGATAATATTTCCTCACAACTTAATTAATGGTGTTGACTTTGGCATAGCATTTAAGTTTTGATTTAGTGTGTGTGTGTGTGTGTGTGTGTGTGTGTGTGTGTGTGTGTGTGCACGCGCATGCAAAGATGATGTGTATGATTTGACCACATGGGCCAGAAATCGTTTTGCTCAGTACCATGCAAACTGTAGGGATATTAACCACCCACCCCAACCAGTGCTTATAATAGAAATAAGCCTTCGCCATAAGGCTTCTCCAACAGGCCCTGTAACTGGAATGGCTTGAGCAGGTGCTGCCACAATAAAGAAGCCAGCCTCCCCAGGAACAAATATGAAATTAAAAATATCAATCAATCTGCAGCCTCAGGTCTGTCTGGCCTCAGCGTCGTTTCTTCCAATAATGGCAAACTCGGGGTTGTATGTGCATCGTTACCAGGTTAAAGACCTTTAGAATATCCTTTTTAAGGATCTCAGGCAGCTGGCTCTGTTCCTCATACTGTTGCTACATTAGAATCGGCATGGCAAGCTGATGGGACTCCCAGCCTCTGGGCAAGTCCTCTGGCCCTGGCAGCTGTCAGGACTCCACGGGACTTTGCAAAATGGGCTGGAGACTTACGGGGAGCTGTGGCATCTCCTTTAGAAAAGCCATTTATTCCTTAGCGTGTGATATGAACCAGGCCGGTAGAATCCCCTATGATTGATTCACTTCGCCTCTGTACCCACTCCTGCTATGCCCCTCTTTTCTTTCTAAGGCGTGGTGGACAGGTCAGCTTTCCTTAGCAGCCCAGTACACCTGCGCCGCTCTCAGGCTTACCCGCCTAGCGTTCCTGTCCCTGTTCTGAGATTCCTCCACATTAAAAATAAATTAATAAAATAAAGGCCAGTCTGAGAGCTTCTTGTCCCAGGATCCTGGTTACCCAGGGCTGTGGCCCCGTGCTGACTCACTGGTGTTGCTGTGTCTAGATGCTGAAGCTACTGAACCAGAGATGAAGATTCCGTTGTCAGGACCTAGCTGCCGAGGCGCATGGCCTAATGGGCGTGCTTCCCAAGCCTTTCTGAGCTAAGATCCTCTCAGGCCCCAGGTCCTAGTTAGCAGATCAAAACACGCAACTCTCCTCTATGCTGTGAGATTGTTGATGGCCCATGAGACACAAGCGTGACCTGGGGATTTTCACAAAGGCTCGTGTGGAGATTTGTCTATAACTGTATTTTTTTTAAATGCTGTGTCAAAATACTTTATAGAAACAATCCTTGCGAGAAAGGAATTGTTTAGGTCTGCAGTTTAAAAATACAGTCCTTTAGGATGGGAAAGGTACAAGGGCTGGGCTAGATCTGTGGGCGGGAGTCAGAACTTTGGTTTGGTCACGTGGTCACTACAAACAGGAAGAAAAAGTCTGGCCTCTCAAAGTCGGCTCCTGGTGACTTACCTCGAAGAGCCATGAGCATCGTCTAAAAGTTTCCCCAACCTCCCAAAGTTATCAACACACGCTGGGGACCAAGGGTCCAAACGTAAGAGCCTGTGGGAAACTTTCACAGTCGAACAGAACACGTGACTCCCTTTTCTTTTATATTTTGTAAAGCCTGCCTCTCTGCAAAGTATGTTACTACTTAGCCAATGGGAAAAGATATATGCTTTGTGTATTACAGTTAGGATTTATCTGAAAATAAGGTTTAATACACCTTCCTATCTGTAAGCTGAAAAACAGCAGGATCAAATAACACCACAGAAAAAGCTATAAAGTTAGCATTGTTGTTGTTGCTTCTACACATTTTCAGCGTTCTCCTTTGGGCCAGTAGGAAAAGTGTGAATGATTCACATTGAGAAAGAATTGTGCCTGAAAAACTAACAATGAGAGTGTACTGACCAAAACATCTTAAAATATACTTTTATTTTTTTCATGTGTGGTTGTTTTGCCAGCATGTATGTCTGGGCACCATGTGTGTGTGTGTCCATGGAGGCTAGAGGGATGCCCAGACATTGGAATTACGGATGGTTTTGAGCTGCCATGGGGTGGTGGGGACTTGAACCTATGACCCCTGGAATAGGAGCCAGTACTCTTAATTGTTGAGCCATCTCTCCAGCCCCCAACTAAACCATTTTATGCATCTCTAAGTGAAATGCTTTCCCTTCCTCCTTTATTTTCATGCTAATAGATTAAGGAGGTCAAGCTGCCCTAC
>OU015751.1:26832584-26844662 GCA_907169655.1 Acomys percivali | reverse complement strand
GCACACATGCACGCACACTGGATGCCTTGCCCTTCGAGCATCACACACTCACTCACACACACACACACACACACACACACACATATGAAGGCACATATACACACACACTGGATGCCTTGCCCTTTGAGCATCACACACACCATGAGAGTACACTAAACATATCCACAAGATTTATGCTTCAATCAAATACCACATCTAGTCTAGTCAGCCCTCTAGCACAGGGTTGACCAGTAGTGGGTGGCACATGCCCTCCTTTTTGGATTAATAAATTGGCATTTCAACCTAGTAACTCAGAATGTGATTTGTATAGAAAATGGAACTTTAAGGGCCATTGGGGTGCGTCTTAACACTGTGAATGATTCTTTATAAGAAAGATAGTAAATACACACACACACACATACGTACATACACACACTTACACAAACACATAGGCACACACAAACAAACACATGAAGATGTAGGGGGAAAAGGTGGCTATCTCCTGGATTCAGAAGATATCAATTCTAATCTTCTGATCTCCAGAGTTTAAAGGAAAATGACTATTTAAGCCACTGGGTCTATGCTGTAGCACTTTGTTTATGGTGACTATAGGAAATTAATACCTAACTAACTTAAAAATTTCTAGGAGCCAGGTGAGGCTAATGTTAATAATATAATGTGATAAACCTAATACACCCAAAATATGTAAAAATAATGATAGGATATTGTACACTTTTCTTATGCTAAATCTTTAAAATGTGGTGTAGACTTTCTATGTACAGAACAACTTCATAGGACCAGCCCCATTTCCAGGATGCCTGAGCCACAGGAGGTGAGTGACTACCATCTGAAATAGGTTAGCTCTAGCTCCGTAAAACACCGAGGAGTGAGGTGGGGTGGCTGGAGTCTTAGTCAGAAAGAGGAAGGAATACTGTCACATTTTGCCCTCAGTTAACTGTGAATTAAACCAGTTTTCCCTCCAAACTGTGGGAGGGATCTCCCCAACGCACAAGGACCAGATACACACCCATTTCCCACAAACTGGTTCTCTTTAACCACAGCTGACTCTGGGTACCACTGCCATTTCCCAGTCACCCAGCTGGCTCTAGTGCATTTTTCTTCTGTGGTTCTTCCTCTTTTGAGGCCCACTCGTGAATCCATCTCTTGAAGTTGCAGATCATTCTAGCCTTCAACTGTCTGACCCTCTCAACTGTGGAGTCTGGCTTCCCCCTGAGCTTTACATGTTATGTGTTCTAGGTCACTCTTTTGTTTACATGTTTGTATACTAGTTTTTGTAACTAGATAGTGCCACACAGTAGAAGGACTTGCATATGTCTGTGCTGGTGTCTTGTCTCTGCTCTTTGCAGAATGTTTGCATTTAATGATGTCCTCACTCAGGGCTGCCAGCCGAGGTGGCTTAGAGAGTAGAAGGGATTTTGTGCAGGCCTGAAGCTCTGAGTTCAATCCCTGGATCTCATAAGGTAGCAGTTGAAAACCAATTCCCGCAAGTTCTCTTCTGACCTCTGCATGTGCACTGTGGCTGGCGTACCTGCATAAGACACGCAAAATAAAATTAAATTTGTACATGAACACACACACATATGCATGTAACACACACACCACACAGTTTCATGCATACATATACTTTTTAAAAAATGTATTGAGTTGAGAAGAAAGCCAGTAGAGCCCATTGTGAGTTTGGGATCTGATGGCCAAGGTAAGTCTTTTTGACGTCTTTCTCAGAAGGCGTTCTTGGGAGGAGAGGTCAATATGCTGGCTTTTAAAGTGGTCCAGTGATTTCCTGAAGTCATATTCACCTCCATGTAATTTTTACCTCTCTCTCAGTGCTGCCAATGGGCACTCAAATATGGGAAATTACACAAAAGGGCTTAGGGCACAGAAAATGAAATCGCTGTAAGTCTAGGTGAGTTGGCAATTGCACCTCCTGATAATTATCTCCTCTGTAATGCTCATCTCCTTAAAATATAGAAAATTTGCCCAAAGACCCACATACATATATGCCTTACTTGTACATTAGTGGTCTGAGCCTGCAAGGCAGTTTGCACCATCAATTTACCTCTATCTTTGTAATGAAATCTTCCTAAAACTTTTTTCCTGCTAGGATTTTCTCTGGGATTAAGTACATAACCTTCTTTTCTTCTTTTCCTTTGATATTTGGCGTCTATACATCTATCTCTATCTTTGGCACTGAGGACATTCCAGATAGATTCCTTTTATATCGCCTCCCCTCTCCCCCTCTCCTCCTCTCCCCCTCTCCCCCTCTCCCCCTCTCTCAAAAGGGGAAAATAGAGCAACTGTTTCCAGCCTTTGTAAATAATTAAGGCCCTTGAGTCTCCGCATCACTCTGGCTGGCCTCTGCTGTACCTTCCCGATTGCACTAATACCCTTTTCATATTAACATGATCTGTCTTGTAGGAGCACTCTTGCTGCACCCCAAATGGAACCTGCCTCCAGCCCCTTCATTACAAGGCAGTAATTGTTCTTGACCGGCATCTTTGCCTATGTATCTGCAATTCCGCTTCAGATTCTTCAGCACTGGAATTCCACTCCCATTTCCTTTAATTCACCGCCCCCCACCTTCTGTATTATCTCATGATCAATTAACCCCCCAAACCATCTCAGGCCGTCTTCAGGCCCTTTCTGTCAGTCCTTAGTCACAAGCAGTCATTGCCAAAGGCGATTGTGTGTGCTGAGAAATGGAGCACGATGGGGATATAAATAGACCCCGGAAGTGTTTGGGAGGCTCAGACATGAGAGAGCACTAACGAATTCATGAGAGGACAGAAGAGGTCAATTGCTATGGTGCTTTGGAGTCAAGGAAGCAATAGCCATGCTCGGAGAAGGTGACCACCATGTTGTTGTCATTTCCCAAAGTGAACCGCACTTTGAGCAGCCTCCAAGCCTGTCCCCGCACTCCTTTTCCATGCCTGTCTCCACCCTCCCCTCCTGTACCTGTCCCCACACTCCTTACCTAAACCTGTCCCCTCCCTCCCCCTCCCTCTCCTCCTATGCCTGCCCACCCTCTCTCCCATGAACTGTCCTTACTTTCTCTCTTCTCCTCCCTCTGCCTCTGCTGCCCTGGGTTTCTGATTTGCTTCCTGCTTCTCCAAAATAGTCTTCACATGCCCCACCCCCGCCCCCTCCACCCACTATCTCCAGTTATTCTGAATGGTCATGCACACAGGTGTCAAAGCGACTTCTCCTGCCTGGCAATGGATGGAGGTATGCCGTGATCCTACTCCCATGACATCATCACTCCGGCCAGTCATTTTGCTTTGCCTTTGAATGCTTTGAGCAACTTGGGCTGGGCGGTTGTTTGGGTGGTCTAAGGTCAGTCCTCTACCTTCCGGCTACTGGCTCACCCTTGACAGGCTTTGCTCTTTTCACATGTTTACTCCTTTTCCACCAATCCCAAAAACACTTTTGAATCACGTTTCTAATATCCTTCAAATCTCCTTTCTCCATTTCTCTAAAGTTTGAAAGTTCAACTTCTGGGATTTTGCTTTGCTGACATTACTCAGACTCAGATAACTACCATGTCCCTCTGCTCCTCTCAGATATACTTATGAATAATATTCTACTTTAAACAGCGTGTAAAGCCCGTCTCTGTATTGGAAGTAGCTGTATCAATGTAGGTGTGCATATTCATCTTGGAAGTCCCAAAGCATCCGGGAACATGAAACAATTTTATTGACTGCTGTCAGCTCAACAGTCAATTGGTTTAAAAAAAAAAAAAAAAAAAAGGAACTCAAATGACTTGTAATAACTTGATTACTAAGCTGTTGCTTTTTGTAGCAAATCTAAGCCTACCAAAAATAACTGGGCAGGAGGATCTTAATGTTTTATCCAATAACTCCTAGAGATTGTGTGTGCATGCATGTTTGTGTCCTGGAGAGGGATGGGTATAGCAAAATGATCTAGGCTTAGTTTCTAAGAACATAGATATTTGAGTCCCCACTCTTTACCTTTTAGACTGTCCTTTGATAAATCTTTGTTATTATTATTTTAACAGGTTTCCTGTTCCTGGCGATGACTGTTTTATGGGCCTGTGTTTACAACCTCCCAGATGGAGCTGCTGTTCCTCCAGTGACTTCCAGAATAATGTAATCACACTTGCTGAACAGCGTCTCCCGGCTGCCCAGGCTCACATCAAAGGAGAGAAGGTAAAACACCATTTCAGTGTCATTTATGTCCCCTTCTCCAACCCCCTCCCACCTTTGGAGGGAAAAAAAAACTAAAGTAGACTTCAGAATATTCTCAAGTCTGGTGCTTTTTGTGGCAAAGGGAACTGTTATTCCCTGTTACTGGGAATGAAAATGGCTCTAAACATTCAGAAAGGCATTTTGCCACACACATCAAGACCCAATACTTCCACTTCTAGAACTCCCTAGGTCACTGGGCAGGGAAGAGTTATTGTAGGCTAAACGTAACACAAGGCTGAATGGTATATGCGTATTGGATGCTGGCCGCGCTGTCCATAGCATGTGCATGCTCACACCTTTGTTAGTTCTAGGCCTCATTTTTCAGAGTTGTGCTTAGAAAGCAAACATCTCCCATTACCACTTACATGGCTGAGGCAAGATCTTATGACATTTTAGAAATTAGAAAAATCAGTGACTGAAAATCTGGGTTTTTAATTTTTTTCATTTTAAAATAGAAAATCCAAAATTTCCTTTGAGAGATTATTTAGTTGTTAACTAAATTCACAACATACTGGTGACCTCTGCTACAGTCCTGATCTGTGTACCTTTGGGTTTCATGGGTAAAAAATAATCTTCTAATTGAAGATGTTATATTAAGTTTCTGTTATTAGAAGCTAAAAATAATTCCTATCGGATGCAGGATATTTATATGGTAGTTACAAGCTGGCAGAACTTGAGATATCCAAGTTATAAATATTCTGAAATTACTTTTTATTTTACTTTGGTGTGTGTGTGTGTGTGTGTGTGTGTGTGTGTGTGTGCATGTGTGTGTGTTATTTTAGGTAATCATAATAATAATATTAGTATGGGGATTTGGATTTTATAGAACATGTTCACCACTCTGATTTTATTGTCTGAATGCAATGTGGTGGTGGTGGAGTTAGTGGAAAAGAAGCTTACAGGTATATTTGGGACTATACCTTTGGACCTGACATTATCTAGTCTTGAGGTTGTCATGGTAAAGAGGCATGAGTACCATTCTATGAAGGAGGAGGCTAAATGGCACTCGAAAAGCCCTTGATTTCTCAGCCTCAAAGTCTTTTCCAGGCTTCAAACTTAAGTCTTTGACCCTGTGCCTGCCACTTCCACCTCAGGGTCCCTGGCCGCTATCCAAGTTCCCCTTTCATTTGCATTCTAGGTGTGAGGTCATAGAGACCCACAGAGAAACACTGGTCTAGAAGAGGGAATAATAAACAGTCAGCTAGACGGGGCTCAATACATTTTAAGGACAGTACTATGGAGACTCTGGAAGGGAACACCATTTCTATGGGCTTGGCCGGTATACAGACAACAGACTCTACTCACTGGTCTGCCTGCTTGGCTCCATGAGGCATCTGGGATTACCACCTTACAATTTCCCAGTAGCTTAATAACAGGATCCTCAAGTGAGCAGTAACTGCTGGCTAATAATGTTAGGAACAGACCATGAAAAAATCTAGCCACATCTTGATTGAAAGAGTAGAATGCTGGGCACACAAATGAGAAAGTCCACATGTGCCATTTCTAAGCACCAGGACAGTTACTTTAGCTTGGTGCCCTTCCTCTTTGCTGTCCTAACACACCAACTGCTAGACACATCTATTTCCATATCGACTGAAATTAAGGAGAATGAAATTTGAAAGCCTGGCTTGGCCAGACTCAGTGACACACGCCTGTAATCCCAGCCCGCGGGGAGGCAGAGGCAGGAAGATCTCTGTGAGTTCGAGGCCAGCCTGGTCTACAAACAGAGTCTAGAAGAGCCAAGGCTACACATAGAAACCCTGTCTCAAACAAACAAACAAACAAACAAACAAACAAACAAACTTCAGCTCAGTCCTTCCTGTCATATTTCAAGGGCTCGGTTGCTATGTGTGGTTGAGGTTGACCATGTTGGACAGTGCAGGTAATAGTCATCCCCATGACCACACTAAGCTCTCAGGCTTTCCATGCTCCTAGAACACCAGCAGTACACCATACACTCCACTTGCCTGGGAAGACATCATTCTGCTCAAAGGTAAGTGGCTCAACAGGCAATAACTCCAAATGCCTCAGAATGTAGCCCAGTGGGCATGCCACTTCAGTCCCAGGAAGACTGGCCTATATGGCTCCCAGACTTGCTTGTGCCTGAGAGACCTTAAAACCAACTGATAAGTAACTCTGTCCCTGGCCATGCAAGTTTGTGTTCATAGAGCATTAACACTGTAAAGGTCTTCCCGGAAGGTAAATTTTGGATTGAAGTCTTTGTGGGTGGGTTGGTGCTCCCCTCCCTCCTGTGTAGTTACAGGGTATTTATTCAGTCTCCATGACTCCTGCTATTATAAGTCTTAGCCAGCGTCACCCCAATACCCTCCCAGGAGCCTACCCTGTCTTAGGTTTCCAGCTTGTCCTAGAGATGCACCCATCATGGTTTCTCGTCTCTCTGCAAGCCCTCTGGCCTCCTATACCTTTTCTCCCAAGGTCTGATCTCTACCGTCATTTCTCCCTGTGTTCCCTCTCTGCTTTGGGTTTGTGGATTGTAGTGTGTTTATCCTGTACTATATGGCTATTATCTACTTATAAGTGAGTATATACCGTGCCTGTGTTTCTGGGTCTGGGTTACCTCACTTAGGATGATCTTTTCTAGTTCCATCAATTCGCTTGAAAATTTCATGATTTCCTTGTTTTTAATAGCTGAGTAGTATCCATTGTGTGAATGTACCATCTTTTCCTTATCCATTCTTCAGCTGAGGGACATCTAGGTTGTTTCCAGTTTCTGGCTATTACTAATAAAGCTGCTATGAGCACAGTTGAGCATATGTCCTTGTTGTGTGGTGGAGCATCTTTTGGGTATATGCCCAGGAAAGTGGTTGTACAAGTTTGCATTTCCACCAGCAATGGAGGAATGTTCCCCTTTCTCTACATCCTTGCCAGCATGTGGTGTCACTTGAGTTTTTTTTTTATCTTAGCCATTCTGATAGGTATAAGATGGAATCTCAGAGTTGCTTTGATTTGCATTTCCCTGATGACTAATGACGTTGAACATTTCTTTAATGTTCTCAGCCATTCAATAATCCTCTGTTGATAATTCTGTTTGTTGGTGTTGAATTTCTTGGGTTCTTTATATATTTTGGATATATTAATTTTTTGTCAGATGTAGACTTAGTGAAGATCCTTTCCCAATTTGTAGATTGCCATTTTGTTCTATTAATGGTGTCCTTTGCCTTACAGAAGCTTTTCAGTTTCAAGAGGTCCCATTTATTAATTCTTAATCTTAGAGCCTGAACTATTGCTGTTTTGTTCAGGAAGTCATCTCTTATGCCAATGAGTGCAAGGCTGATCCCCACTTTCTCTTCTAATAGATTTAGTGTATCTGGTTTTATGTTGAGGTCTTTGATCCACTTGGACTTGAGTTTTGTGCAGGGTGATACATATGGATCGATTTTCATTTTCTACATGTAGACATCCAGTTAGTCCAGCACCATTTGTTGAAGACGCTTTCTTTTTTCCCCTCAATGGTTTTGGCTCTTTTTTCAAAAATCAAGTATCCTTAAGTGTGTGGGTTTATTTTTGGGTCTTCAATAAGATTCCATTGATCGAGCAGTCTATTTCTATGCTAGTGCCATGCAGTTTGTATATCCATTGCTCTGTAGCATATCTTCATGTGCAGGGGAAACGATAGAGCGAAGATTGAGGAAACGTCCAATCAATTCCTGGCCCAACCTGAGACCCACGCCATGGAAAAGAGCCAACCCCTGACACTACTAGTGTGCTCTGCTATGGTTGCAGACGGGAGCCAAGTATAGCTCTCCTCTGAGAGGATCAACCCAGTAGTGGATAGAAACAGATGCTAAGACTCAGAGCCAAACATTGGAGGAAGCATAGGGAGTCTTGTGGAAGAGTCCAGGGAAAGATAGAAAACCCTGGAAGAAAGAGGAGCTCCATAAGAAGACCAACAAAGCCAACTAACCAGAGCCCAGAGGAGTCTCAGAGACTGAAACACCAACCAAAGACCATGCATGGACTGGACCTAGGCCCCCTACACAGATGTAGCCTATAGGCAGCTCGGGCTTCATGTGGGCCCCCTAGTAAGGGGAGTGGAGGCTGTCTCTGACATGGACTCTGTTTCCTGCTTTTGTAATCATTTCCCTCTAGCTGGCCTGCTTTGCCAGACCACAGGGAAAGAGGATACACTCAGTCCTGATGGGACTTACGTGCTGGCGTGGGTGGTAGGGGAGGCTCCCTTCTCTGAAGAGTAGGGGAGAGGGTAGGAGGAAGAGGGAGGGAGAGTGGGACTGGGAGGAGAGGAGAAAAGGTGCTACAATCAGGATATAAAGTGAATAAAATTTTAAAACGTATACTTTTTCTGAGACAGAGTTTCTCTGTGTGGCCTTGTCTGTCCTGGACTGGCTTTATAGATCAGGCTGGCCTTGAACTCACGGAGATCTGCCTGCCTCTGGCTACTGGACAATTCAGTGAGCAGCCATGATAAAGAAACTCCTGCTTCGGGGATTGGTTAAGAATAGATCAGAACCTGTTGATCCTATTAGGAAATGATTAATCAGGAGTCGCACTTACTTGTTGAAATGTCTCCTAAATGACTTCCCTTCACTCCATCTTGAGAATTCCAGACCACTTACAGGAACACTAACTAAGGTCACCATAAAGTGAGATGTGTGACTTGTTTGTCCAAATTGTCACTGCAATAAGTGAATTTCAAATAAAACCCCTTCTGATAGCGTCCCGTTTCCCTGGGGATAAAGTGGTCTGTCGCACCTTTCTTAGCCTTGCTCCACTCACTACTGGCCAGCTGTGTCCTGTGAGTCTAGTTCTTTAAACTTGTTTTCTTCCCATTTATTTCTGTGGAACATTCATTCTCTGATACCCTTTGACCTGACCTTTGAACCCTAGTTTAAACTTCACCTCTCCAGGAGAGCCACCTCTGACCCCACTGCGTTTCCCTTAGGGAGAGAGCCACAGTAACGGTTGCCAGCTGCCCTAGATACCCATCCCACAGTACCCTCACAATCAGGCAGTGACATGTGACTGCAGCTGCCATTAAAGGGAGAGCAGAGGTGGCACAAGGTGATCCCAAGACCAGGGACTGCCCCTGTCTGACTCTTCTGCCTCCTTTCCCTCCTGAGGTGGTAAGTGGCACTGTGCAGGACCAGCTCCTTGACTCTGAGCCTGGCCCTGTGTTGAATACGCAGCACAGATGAGAGATCAGTGTTCCACATGTTTAGTTTTGCTGGCTCCTTTCTTCCTTTGGCAGATCTGAACTTAACCCTATACAGATACCTCCTCCTCCCCTTGTGGGCTCCTCTGGCAGCTGCTGTTTCCTCTTTAAGTCTTCACCAGCCTCACATCTTGCCTCAATCCAGGTCTTTCTCTTTAGACATTCAAGCTCCCATGCCTGCAAATGTAAAGTCTGTTCTGCTCCCTTCTGGATTGGCAAGTATTGGTGGTTGAGTAGCACCTACGTGGTGAAGGGTGAGTGAGTGAACGAGAGGTAGACACGAGAGCTAGTTTTATCTTCCTATTCTTTGTTAGTATATACAAAAGCACTGTATTTATAGTATATAGCAAACCCCATTATTATGATAATTACAGAGAATATAAGATTAAGACATTACACATAACGATAAATTCAAAGAGTATCAGCTGGAAGGAAACTAAGACATCAAATTCAGGTTGTCTCTAAGTGAGGTCAAGAGAACACCTGCAACGGAATGGCCCGCGGAGAGGGGAGATTTGTTCAAATGAACAGGCTAGGGTGAAAGGAGCTCTACCACCACCGAGGGCAAAGGAGCGCCTGAGAATAAATAGGAAGAGTCTACACTGCTTACCAAAATGCCCCATGCCATTTCTCATACTAATTTAGACCAGAATAAGTCCATGACAATAGTGGTGAGACCAGGCATCCTCATTTTAGCAAGCGCCCTGTATGATTTTTATGCATTTGGGTTTAGGAACCACTGGTCTGGTTCAGCACAGGGTAACTCTAGGGGAATGACTTGTGGTCACACAGCTGTCTCCTCTGCTTCTTGGAGCTGTTGATCCACATGACTGTGCCTTAAAGATTATTTTTGTGATATATACAGACTTTGTATAAGTAACCCTGGTATATAAAACTAGAATCACATGGAAGATATGCTACTAGGTAATTATTTACTTTGAGAATGTAATTCTTCTTCCTCCCCCCACCCCCGTCTCTCTGTCTCTCTGTGTCTCCGTGTCTCCGTGACTCTGTGTCTTTCTTTGTCTGTCTCTGTCTCTTTCTCTGTCTCTGTCTGTCTGTCTGTCTGTCTGTCTGTCTGTCTGTCTGTCTGTCTCTCTCTCTCTCTCAACAAAAATTCCTATGAGATTTATCTGAATGAAAAATTGAATAAAAGTTTTGAAAAAAATTTTTTTAAAGTTTTAAATAAAAATTTTGCTGATTTGAATAAAATATTCCCATTGTACATTTAAAGTATTATTTGATATAGAAAAAAAGAGTTTATGTGAAAATTTCAAAGACATACTTATTTACAAATAAATATATTTCTTCTTTTTCTAGGTTGTCTTTTGTATAGTATTGCAGAGTGTTCAGGTGCCATTGCAAAATGTCAGTGCTGCAGTTCCCCAGATGGGAAGGAGCTGGGTGCATCACTTTACACAGGACATGAAGGCTCAGAGCCACAGAGTGCTGTCAGGCAAGAGCAGGAACAGGAACCTGTGGCAGGGTTCTCACCAGACCATGGGTGACGAGAGACACGAGAATAGCATAATGACGTTTCCCAAAAACAAAAGGTTTTCAACTTTAAAAGTTTGCACTCTGTTCTAATATTGTGTCTTTAAGAAGACACTAGTGAGTTAAAATGTCCTGCATTTTAGAAAATATTCATGAGCAGTACGGGCTTTAACTATGACTGTCACCTGCTGTCTCTCCTTGGTAAAAAATAAAACTAACAGTCCTGCATTGCCCCACATGTTGAGTTTTGTTTTATTTTGATTTTTTTTCATTTTATTTTAAAAGTCCAAAAACCAGAAAGTCAACCTGGTTTTCAAAGAGATCCTAGATAAGAGAGAACGTGTGTCAGTGCTGCAGCCCACACTAGCCTGTCTTCCTGGTGTTTCTAACCATGGTCTTCCTATCCCCTCCTCTGCATCTGCTGCTCTCTTTCATTCTCTTCTGTTCTTCAGTGTTAGACAGGAGCTTAGAGCTATGGAGATGCTGGGCAAACCCTGGACCACTTAACTGGTCTTCAAGTTTGCTTTTTCTTCCTCAGCTTATCCTGATGAGATGACTATTTACATCCTGTCTAAAGATTTGTCCCTAGTGGTTAATAACATTTAATATTTTCTTTTTCATGATGTTACCTTTTCTGTCTATGTGTATATATATATATGTATATATATTTTTCAGCATTTAATTGGATTGTTAGGACTAAGTGGATATATATATATATATTTAATGAATACTGTGAGGCTTGCCCTTTTTCCCATCTAAAATGTGCTTTGACTTGACAATCTTTGGATGCACTGAGGGTAACTTCTCACCCAAGGGAATTTAAAGTTATGAAATGATGTGTTGAGGCCAAATGAAGGTGTTTGAAATAGAAAACGTGTGTGTGTGTGTGTGTGTGTGTGTGTGTGTGTGTAATTTACTCATCTCCATTTTGTTTACATTGGACAGTTGAACAGACTAAACCCAAGTTCTGACTGTGGAATCTTCACAAGGTGGACATTGAGCATGCAGTATCTGCATGGCGTAACGGAGATCAGAGATCGGGGTCCACACCAGCAACTGTGCACTCTGGATGGATGGCTTCGTTTTCTTTGTTTTTCCTTCCTCCAGTCCTCCCTCCTTCCTCCTTCCCTTCCTTCCTTCCCTTCTTCCTTCCTTCCCTCCCCCCTTCCTCCCTCCTCCCTCCCCTTCTTC
>OU015751.1:26806328-26818828 GCA_907169655.1 Acomys percivali | reverse complement strand
GCAGTATGTTTTTCCGAATTTTCACTATGTTCATAAATACAATGAAAGTTGTTCTGTTGAAATGGCCACATTGTGCATATATAGCCAGACATGCCAATTTATTTGGTTCATACTTTCATTGATAGTCATATTTTAGTCCTTCTTGTTTCTAGTGATTTTTCTTTCTAGAATACATACCTACAGATGAAGCAGCTAGGTTGTGTTGATCAATACCAGAGTACTTTTTTTTTTTTAGCTTATAAGAGATTTATTAAATGAGCATGGGGGAAAAGGAAAGGTGGGAGCAGTACGAGAGAGAGAGAGAGAGAGAGAGAGAGAGAGAGAGAGAGAGAGACAGACAGACAGACAGACAGACAGACAGACAGACACAGACAGAGATGAGACAGAGGAAGAGAATGGGAGAGGAAGAGGAAGAGGAGGAGAGCTACTCTCTTTTTTTAACATTTATTCATAATTGTGCATTGTGTGTGTGTGTGTGTGTGTGTGTGTGTGTATACCGAGTGGGCATGCACATGAGTGTAGGTACACTTGGAGTCCAGAAGAGGACACTTATTTCCCTGGAGTTGGAATTACAAGCAGTTGTGAATCACCTGACATGGGTGCTAAAAACTAAGCTCCTCTGCGAAAGTGTTATGAGCTTTTAACCACAGCTGAGCCATCTCCCCAGTCCTTAGACTTCTTACCAACAAAGTGATAGATTTATCTGTCTTGTGGTAGTTTAGAGTAGGTTCTACTTTTTGGCTATCTACTTGGTATCTCACAATGGAAGGCTTAACATTTTTGACACTAAAGAGTCAGCAAGATGCCTCAATCAGTAAAAGTGCTGCTGCCTAAGTCTGATGACCTGAGTTTGATCCCCTAAACCAATGTAAAGGTGGAGGGGAAATCTAAATCCACAAAATATTCCTCTAATTTCCATATTTAAATCATGGCACTCTCACTTGTTCCCCATCATACACATGTGCATACATTAATTATACACACAAAAAATATTTACGGCAAATGAGTAAAGTAGAACCTTCTTCATTCAGTGAGCATTTCCATCTCTAGTCTTAGCACCTATTTTTAGATTTCTTATCTTCTAAATTGCCTGTTAATGGTCTCTACATATTTTCTTAGTGTGTTTGGCTTTTTAAGAATTGTTTTGCAGTGAATCCTTTGTATATTTTAAGCACCAATCTCTTTCCTATCTATGTATATTTTCTCTTTGTGTGTGTGTGTGTGTGTGTGTGTGTGTGTGTGTGTGTGTATATATATATATATATATATATATATATATATATATATATATGTGCTTTTATGAGTGTGTGTGTGTGTGTGTGTGTGTGTGTGTGTGTGTGTGATTGCTTTTCATTGGTTAAGTTTGGATACGATCACTTTTATTGAATAGAATTTACAATTGCAATGTAGTCAGATGTAGTCTTGAATTAGTAGTTTTTACATTACTATAGCAAAATACTTGAGGCTGGGTATGGAGAAGAAAAGGTTACTCAGCTCACAGTTCAGGATGCTGACATGCATGGCACCTGTATCAGTATGGTTCTGGCTTTAGCCAGATAGTCACACAACAAAGGTGAGAGTAAGAGTGCTCAGTGACAGACAGGAAGCCAAGGGGGCTAGGCTTGCCCTTTATAACAGCTCTCTCACACTAACTCACAGATCCCCTAAGAACTACCTCATGCCTCCTAAGGGCAGTCCCCAGTGACCCCAGAGCTACTCTCTTAAAGTTCCTTATGATTCTTTACTCCAAAACCAGCCTTCCAGGTCGTTAGTTATTGGAGCACAGGCCATATCCCGAAATAACAAATCTTCCTTTATGATTTATGAGTTTTGCATTTTAATTTTAAAAACATTTTGAATAGGGTTTCTTGCATCTCAAGCCTTTCTATGACTCAGTACGTACCTTAAAGTGACCTTGAACTTCAGATCCTCCTGCCTCTACCTCCCTCATGCTGAGCTCATATGCATGCACTGTGCCTGATTTGCATGTTATGCTGGGAACTGGAGCTTGATGAACAGTACCTTCTTAAGGTGACATTCTAACTAAGTTCTCTCATATTTTTCTATAACTTTTGATGCTTTATTTGTATATTTTCAAGTTTTTATTCTACCTGTAATTTGAGCCTTTTCTCTCTCCATATTTTCACATGGAGATGTTTACCCTAATGTGCACTCAACAGCTGGATGGGTCAATCACATAGGGTCAGATACATGCAGAAGGCTGTTTTGGAAACAGACTCATGTCTAACATTCTCCCAGGGTCTTCTGGCCCAGTCTGTCTATTGGAGGAAATGGCCATCCTTGTCTTTGAGAGCTATTTGTGGCTGGCTCCTAGTTGCACCGGCAACCCCATCATTCTGCCTGGATAACCCTCCATTTGTCTATAGATTTGAGGATGCAGAAGAGATCAAGGAGACAAGTTGTACAGAGGAGGGAATGGTACATACTCCTCACCAACAAAACTTTCAGCCCGGGCCGGACATGATTGGCCAGCTTCATAATGAGTGGAGACTAAGCACATCTTTTCTGCTGCTAGCCCCTCCCCCACCCAGCAAGAACGTTACACATGAAAATGGTTTCACCTGTGATCCTTGCAGAACCCTGTTCTTGCTGATGAAGTCATTGTTCTATAAAAACATAGAGCATGGCAAAGAGAAGAGGCATTGGAGTACTCATTAGCCACCAAATACCAGAGACTCTTCTCCGCTCAGAGTAGAGGGGACTTCCACTCCAAAGCTGTCATTCATGTCACAGAGATGGCTACTTTCCTTCCCTCCACCCCCCATGCTCTTCTCTCTGTGTGGAGCTCCACTCTGCCCAAGTGTTGATGTGACCCACTTTTGAGCTCTTTCTTGTTTCCGTTAATAAAAGAGTCATCATTGAATATATTTTCTGGGGATTGATAAAGTGAAAATACGGAGAATTCTGTAGTCATTAGCTATGTCTGTCTGTTATTGGTGGGGAATAAGTCACCCTAAACTTCGGGGGCTGATAGCAAGCTCTTACTGTTTTCATTGTTGTTTGTTTGTTTTGCTGTATTTGTGGCTTAGCCAGGTAGTTCCGTTGATCTGTTCTTGGCTCAGCTGAGCTCCTCTGGCTTGTTCAGGAGTTTCCTTCCCAGGTGGAGCTGCCTAGTGGGTGCTCAATGTAAGGGCTCAGCTAGAAAAGCTGTTTCCTCCCCACTGAAGGCTAGAAGCAGACCTGAATTCCCCTCAGTGCTTCCCACTTGACTTCTGGAGACTGAATCTTGAACTCTTGGTTTGCGCTAGACTGACTATGTAGACAAGTTCCAAGTAAAGAAAACAAAAAGCAAAAAAAAAACAAAAACAAAAACAAAAAAAACAAAAAACAAAAAACAAACCAAAAAAACAAAAAACAGTGAAAACCTTGAAGCACTATGAAAAAGGCCGACAGAGCTCTAGTCAGAAGGGAAGAGGATGAAGTTCCTCTTCGTGGGTCTTTTCACATGGTGATATCTAGAATTCAAGTTTTTTCTTGTACTAATGAGGGCTCAGTTAAGTAAGTGAACTCGTAGCTTATTGTTCTGTTTATTTTGCTACTCAGGACCTGGGAACCCAGGACCCCTCACACTGTGACTTCTTCTCATGGTCCTGTAAATGCAGTCTACTGGGGCTACATTATGTGAATGCTCTCAGGTCCACTCCAAAGCCGCCATGACATCAATGCTGTGGCGATTACTTTCTTTTATTTCCTTTCTTCTCTCTTTGCATGGAGCTCCAGTTTTCTCAAGTTTTGGAGCTGCCCACTTTTGAGTTCCTTGTTGTTCTGTTAGTACAGATACATCTTCCTTCGTCATTGGTCCTCCTCACCTTTCTCATCTGTGGCATTAGATGTCTTCATGCAGCCTCCGATTAATTCCTAGGGCAAATCACCACCATGAAGAGTGGTGACACTGAAAAACAGTAAGTGGCCTCCAATCGACAAACGGGTTTTTAAAATGCTTTATTGATGGGCATGGTGGTATATGTCTTCAACCCCAGCACTCAGAAGGCAGAGGTAGGAAAATCACTGTGAGTTCAAGGCTCGCCTGGTCTATATAATGAAATCTTCTCTAGACAAACAGACAAACAAACAAACAAAAACAGCTTCAGGAAATAGCCTGAGAACGGTTAGTGAAATATAGCCTTCTAGACCCAAGCATAGTTAATTTTATTCTAAAACAAATTTTATTACATGTACTTATGCACTGTGTGTAGTGTGTGTACAGCACAGAACATACATGGAGGTCAGGGGACGACTTTGTCTGCTCTGTAGGGCCTGGTGATCTAACTCAGGTCACAAGCTTGGAGGCCAGTGCTTTAGCCCACTGAGCCATCTCTCTGGCCCCATCTACTTGGTACTACCTAGAATTTGTGTCGGGTTCTGTCCTAGCACCAGTGACATCATCACTCGCATGTCACTGACCTGAACACACTCTGGTGTCAGTACTAGTCTACCCTACTGAGGGCTGCTCTCTGTGTTCTTGGCCTAGCGAGGGAGGCACTTTTACACAACCAAAGCCCACAGCTTCCACATAGCAGGTTAAAAGAGGAGCAACTACATTGCCTTTCTTTATGACTTCATCTCTTTTATCCCTAGAAAATGGTATGCTCCATCAAAGAAAACATTCCAAATGCGTGAGAAAAAGGCGAATGAAATGTGTCAGTAGGACACAAGGGCTTTTTGTTCAGGGGCGTGCCTCTCTTGTTGACAACGAGATTTCTGACTTACTTGTGCTTGGCTGTGCCTTCCTAGAGGAAAGAACAGCTTTCATTTGTTACTTAAAGTCTCACTAACACTCAACGGGGCAGAGAGGAAGGGTCAAAGGCCACCATGGTGTGAGGAAAGTGTGAGGCAACTGTTGTACTGTGGGGGTGACAGGCCATGAGCCTGGCTCTGTCCTCCTTAAGTTCTATGGGGCCAGCCATGTGACCCACCCGAACCCCATTCCCTCCATCATAAAATAGGCCAGAAAGAAACCTGCACAGAGAGTCGGCCATTGTGAGCACTCAGTGAGTGGACAAGGATCAGTAGCTGCTACTTAGTATGATGGCTGCTTAGGTAATTCCTGATTTTCTCCTCTTACTATGACTATCTTAATGGCTAATGGTTTAGTGGCTGATTCTCTGGCCAGTCACTTAAAATACTTATTTCTTTTTTTTTTAAACAATAAAATACTTATTTTGAATATGATTCTTTAAAAAAATATGGTTTGTTTGTTTATTTAGGGAACAAGGTTTTATGTATCCCAGGCTCGGCTTATACCCTTATGTAGCCAAGTCTGACATTGAGCCCCTGGTTTTTCCTGTCTCTGCCTCCCTAGAACTGTGACCAGGGCATGTACCACTATACCCTGCAACACCTGCTTTTAAAATTTTCATTTAATCTTCACATAATGAAAGTGCTGGCCTATCTCACTTTAGGAGGTGATCTCAGGGTCTTGAGATACTTTCTTCCCCAGGTCAGTGTTGATCTGGTGACAGAGCCCCCATTGTAGCTGCATTGCCCACAGGAAGCCTATAGGGACCTTCCCACTGCCCCCCCAACCTGGAGGAAACTTACTCCCTAAAACCGTGCACTCTGGCAGGCAGTCTGACCAGTGAGGTCAACAGCACCGACCCCTTCCAGTCAGAGTGGGCTGCTGGAAACCCTCATGTGACAGAGAAAGGCAAAGTTGGGGTGAGACCAGCTCAGGTTGCCTACAACCCTCCGACCCCACCATGCTGTACACAGTGACTGTCTCCTAGAGCCTCGTGTGGGAGCGACTGGTGCCCAGCTGACCACATTCCTTTTGGGGGCTATGGAACCTCTGGACCATGGAGATATTTTACAACAGGGATGGATTGAACTAATACTAGGTTTTTCGAATTCAAGGGATGATCTTATGTCCTTTTTTCCTAGAGAGGCCCTGAGGATTGGCTGAAATTCTTATTAAGCATAGTTCACTGATATATGTTTTATTATGACTTAAAGGTGAGTGGAGTTTGGGAGAGGGTGCAGGAAACAGGGAGCCTACTGAGCCATGGCCTTGGGCTGTGCTAACTGTCTGGTTCTCTTGGAGAGCCAGCTGCTTTTGTCTACCCTGATCTTTGGGTGTTCTGTAAGTTCAAGCCTAGAGTCTGAAATAGGAAACAGTCCACTGAGTGTTTTCAAGTGACTGACTAGCAGCACCAGGAAGAGGGTTTGTTGTAAATGCCAACAGTGATCTGCTGGGTTTAAAAAACTGGGGGGGAGGCAGAGGAGACTTATTGACCAGAGGGGGAAAAAAGCCTTGGCTAATTTGTGTAATCAGCTTTATCAATTTGCATAAATTGTGCATCAGGCTATATTCCTCTCGGGCATAATAAGTCCAAATTTAGTTTTTCTAATTTTAAAGTCATCAGTCTTTCTCTCCCATTTTTTTCCCTTCTTCTATTTCTTTCTGAGACTTGAATGGGTCACACCTCCATGCATCTGTCAGGTGGTCAAATGGGTCCCTGATTCACAAGGACCTTGGCAGTGCCTTGCTGTGGCACCTAACTGCTTGCTGTTAGAGTTGATCTAGCCTTGACCCTTGGTACTCCACGTGAAAGCTCTGTGTCTTTTTGCTTTTTTTGCTGTGCCTTTGTTCAAACTAGAGCCTCCCTCCATTCTAGCGAACCCTTGCCATTTTCTTCCTCATCCTTTGCCACATTCTAGGTCCCACCCCCTCACCCCCTCACCCCCCCACCCCCCCACCACCCCACCCCCAGCAGGCTTTCTGTCTCCGACTCCATCCATTTCTTCCTCTCATTATTTTCCTCTCAATCCCATTTCTGCTAAGGATCTCTCAATAAAAGATCTTGGAAATTATTGTTTTTGCTTTGAGTCTATCCAGTGGTTTTCTGCAATTGCAGGGGTATAATAGAATTCCCGTCTGTCTGCTTTTCTCCAAACCTCACTCATCCCCCTGGGCCGTTTCTGGGGTTCGTCACTGGCTTCCACTTTCAGTCTTGCCACGTGCCGGCTCATCTTCCACATTGCTAGCAGAGCTTGAGCTGGGATCTGATTAAAGTCTATCTAATCAAAAGAGGTGATCAGAGGACTTGTTCACCAAACTTCAGCAATTAGATAACTGACGAATCTCCTCAAAACCAGCGAGTGTTCGGGAATAAACATGAGAAAACACCCATTTTATACAGCATATAGATTGCATAAGCAAGTCGAAAAACATCAGCAACTCTGAGAAAGGTTTAAACCTATGGGCGCTTCAGACACGTAGCTCTAAGCTTCAGAAGACAAAGCCACACTTGGGCCTGGGCTACGTGGTATCATTAAAGACAAAAACACCGGGTTCGTGGACTGCTGGGATGACCCAGGCAGCGTCTCGTAGGGTTTTATGCTGTCCAGAGGGCTGAACTTCTGACATAAAAATCTTATCTCAAAGTTGCAAATGTGACCCTAATGTCCTTTTTAAAGCAGTGGCTGTTTGTGGAGCTGAAATGTTTAAGCCCCAGGCTTTACAAACAGCTTTATAATAGCGTTAGCCTGAAGATTGCCCTGCCTCTACTTCATAACACCAGCATTTGCAAATCTGGGCGTTTGCAGTTCTTTCTGTTTCGTTCAGTGTCACTGGACCTGACACATCCGCTTCCAGAGGATAGACTTCACTTTCTAGCCCCCCCCACCAACAAACCCAGGGAGGACAAGTAAGGAGCACAATGCCGCACTCCTATTATGTCTCCAACCTCCCTCACTGCCAACCAGCTCAGATTTCCTTTGGGCTCTGGCTATTTGGGCCAATCATTTTCATGGCTGGTTTAAAGAGCATGTGCCTAATTTAGAGCTGCTGACACTAGGCAGGGAACAGGCCACCTGGCAAGTACCTTGGGCTTTGAACGCGTCCACTGACTTGAAGCCTAGGCCAAGTTCCCCTCAAGTTGTACTGAGGTTTGTAAGCCTTTTGGCAAAAGCTAGCCTCAGTCTGCACCAGGTAATCAGGGTCTCATGGTCCTCAGCTAGGTGTGAAATTTTAATCACAGAGATTTTTGGTTTTTTTATTCTTGCAAAAATATAGCTCACCACCAGAAATGTCACATAGAATTAAGCCACGGATTCACTGAGTTTCGAGATGCATCTGATGGTATGTCACAAAATGGCCAGCTTTGTTCCCTGAGGTGAGGAGGCAAGAGTGTTAAATTAATGGGGCTGGGGTAGTTCTGGGCCCCCTTAGTCTTAGGGGAAAACACAACCATTTTAGCTCATCTACATTTTGGAAAAAAAATGCTTTCCACTTTAATTGTAAAGTGGTACAAGCATTACTTACGGTTCACTATCTAGATGCAGTGTCCAGATCCAGCAGTTCTTGTGGGTTTGTATGGATATTGCTATTATATCCAATATGTCCTCTGGCCTTGTCCCAGCTCTCCAGAACGCATCTAACAAGGCTCCCACAAACCTTAGCAGCAGAAGATGTGAGGGTGTCAGACCAAAACAAAGCCAGAGCCATTTCCACTGCAAAGGGAATGCAGGGCTCAGCTAGAAAGCAGGGTGACCTGCTAAGGTAGAAATAGATAAGTCCCCTGTGGCTTGTTGCACTGAACCCACCTGGGCCCATCATCCTAAGAGACGCTGGAAAACTCTGCAGCCTGAGTTACCAGGGTAATTCCCAGGAACACTGTAAGAATATGTTGTTCAACTTCTCTCCCTGAACGTGGGCACATCACTAAGATCTCACGAGCTTTGTGGGAGCATTGCCCTCTGGTCAAGAAGCAATATCCGACTACTTGGTTTGAATTGTGGCTCTGTACTTTTCATCTGCGTGTCAATGAGAAAGAAATGCATTCTTCAGATGCCTTTTCAGCTGGGTTATGTTGGGAAAGTGTTCACCCTTTAGATGCCTTGGTTTTGCCACCTCTGAAATGAAGTTAGTATTAGAATCCACCTCTAAAGAATCATGTGATCAATAAACAATTGATGATGCTTTTGACTCAGATATCCTTTGGTAAATGTGATAACACCTTTACGAAAATGTGTGTGTGTGTGTGTATGTGTGTGTGTGTGTGTGTGTATGAGTGTGTATGTGTGTGTATGTGTGCAGGCACATGAATGTCTCAGCGTGTTGTGGAGGTCAGAGGATGACTATGTAGCAGTCTATTTTCTCCATTTACTGTGTGGATTCTTGGGGACCAAACAGGTTTTGGGGACTGGCAGCACTGTTACCTTTTGAGCCATCTTGTTGGCCCCCACTTGTCTCTCTTTTCCATTGTCACAAATAACTTGATTTCCATCATTGTGTTTTTAAAAGTCCTTAATGATTTGAAATATATTTAAATGAATAGGGCATTTCTCTAAGGGCTAAGGTCCAGTAACAATTACATTTTAATGTCTGTTGTTCTACATGTATAAATAAAAAATGCGCTCTGTGAGTGTTTTCCTACCATGGAAAGTATACTGTGGATGCCATTTGTAGAAAGGTGAGGAAGATTTAAATATACCACCCTGAAGGCAATTCTCACTGGGAGTGGACCAGCCTTTTCCAGGGAGAGAGTCTGGATTGGCCCAAGCTATTGAGGGTTACTCAAGTGCCCTACAGAAACACTTCGACAGTGTGGAGAGAGCTTTGAGTTAATTTGTACACCTAAATCAGGAAGTAACAAGAAAAATGGCCAATGAAAGGAGCACTATAAGGATGATTTCTGTTTTGTTTTGTTTTGTTTTGTTATAACTCAAGTGATCCTGTAAAACATTTTATATCGAACACATATAACCAAAACCATGTGCCTAATATTAATTTACAAAGATATTGAATTTCAAATTTTAGTTTATTTATGTTATGTTGTGAATCTGAAAGATCATTCATAGGCTTATTTGTTATTTTTAATATTTTTCCCTTCTGGGAGTAGGCAGGGAGGATGTGCAGGGTCTCACTATGTAGTTCTGTCTGTCCTGGAACTCACTATGTAGACCAGGCTGGCCTTGAACTCACAGAGATCTGCTGCTGCTGCTGCCACCGCCGTTGCTGGGATGAAAGGTATGTGCCACCATGCCAGGCCATTATTTTCCACTTTTCATTTATTTCCTTATTTTTGGTACCCAGCTGGTGGTGCTAGTGTGGAAACTTTTGGGCAGTGTTAGAAGAAAGATGTAATTTAGTAACTCAGAAAGTATTTGCATTTCTCTAGCACCAACTCTGCCTCTTTTGTACTACCCTGTGTGTCTTCTAGCTTTTTCAACACCAAGAAGGAGCTATTCATTTATTTTTTATTGCATTTTTGTGAGGAGTAAAAATATTAAAATACACACATTTTTTTAAAAGCACACATTCCATGGCATGTGTGTGGAGGTCAGAAGAAGCTGATTTTCTTCTTCCACCACGTGGCTTTTAAGGATGGCCTCGTGTCTTCAGGCTTGGTGACAGGCAGACACCTTTACCCCCTGAACCATCTTGGTAGCAACAATAATTTATTGTTGGTACATTTATTTATTTTTAAATTTTAATTTCTGTGTACTGAGTGTTTTGTCTATGTGATTCACCATGTGTATGAAGTGCCCAAACAGGCCAGAAGGAGGCATGGATTTCCTTCACCTGGAGCCGGTGGGCATGTGGATGCTGGGAACTGAACTGGGGTTCTCTGGAAGAGGGGTAGTTCTACCATGTAGGTCCTCCTGGAGGTGGAACTTAGGTTGTCAGGGCCATGAGCAAGTTACTTAGTAATCTACAGAGCCATCCCATGGGCTCTCGGCAATTTATTTCTAATATACTTGCTTGATCATATTCTTTCTAGCGCTGGAGATGGAACCCAGGGCTCCAGGCATGTTAAGTAAGCACAGTCTCGGCCAGGGAACCGTTCTCAATACTCCGACTTTCTGTTTGTTCAGTACCTATCTTTTTGACCATTCGCGTACCTACCTAGCACTATTATAGCCCTGGATACCGAAAAATGAAGCCTGTACCTCCCCCTTGGGAACTTTACAAACCTTCTGAGACGGCGAAAACACACAAAATGACTCAAGTATGACGGTGCTGGCAATGTGTGCAATGGAGGTTCTAAGAAAAGAAAGATCAGTTCAGTCGAGCCCACCAGAGAGGGGCCAAAAAATCGCAAAGCCTGTGTGGCTCCCGAAAGACACTAGGTAAACCAATGGGGGAGAGTGAACAGGTCTGAAGGGACGATTAGCATGTGCTGAATCATGATTTTCATTGGTGTATTGAAGAATTCCATTCTGTAATCTTGACTGTCATTGGTGTGTTGAAGAATCCCATTCTGTAATCTTGACTGCCATTGGTGTGTTGCAGAATCCCATTCTACAGAATCAGCTCTCCTCCACACGCGTGGGGCCATGTCTACCCTCCATCATTCCTACTCAGTTTAAGACTTACCTCCAGGATTTTACTTACCAGAAATTGGTAGATTCATAAAACGTGCGGTTCTCTGAGGC
Organism: Acomys percivali; assembly: GCA_907169655.1. Classification (NCBI taxonomy): domain Eukaryota; kingdom Metazoa; phylum Chordata; class Mammalia; order Rodentia; family Muridae; genus Acomys; species Acomys percivali. The sequence goes on along the minus strand of OU015751.1, from coordinate 26,807,428 downwards.
CCGTGACCATGCCTTTTAATTTCCGTGACTTCAACAATGGGCACTCAGAGGTTCTCAGTGATCACTGAGGGAAGCTTTGCAGAGTGGGCCCTCTACGAAGCTTGCCTGAATGCTGGCACCTATGCCCTTCTTGGACAGGCTGCCAATGTGAAACTCTCATCTTTGACAGTCTGGACCATGGTTGGACTCTTGATTTTTAGAAGCCGTTTTCAAATAATGTGTTGGAAAGCGCTTCTAGCAGCTTCTGCCCACTGGTCCTGGCTGTGCCTTCTAGAGCCAGTTCGGCAGCCCGGCTGCTCATTCAGGTGGCAAAACATGTTTGGCCTGGTCCACCTTGGCACCTGTTGTGCAGACACACCTATGCTCTTGACTTCCTTTGGGGATGTGTTGTGAGAGTATCTACAACAGAGTATGTGGTCAGCTCAAGGCATCATGGTAGGTGTTGCTGGGTGCCACATAGCTGTCATTAGCTGCTAAACATTATTCCTACTTTGTGGGTAGACATCTTCAGGGTCTCCACATATGACACATGTGTAAATCAGTTACAGTGTGAGTCTCCGTATGGTAGACTTTGCTGAAAGCTGTGAACCCCCAGTCATGTATTTGCATGAGGAGAAGAGCACAGATATTAGGGTCTGGGGTCTCCTTTCTCCTTTGTGAGCACAGGGGACCCAATGCAGGGAGGCCTAGTGTGGTAGACACTGATCGCATGTGGCATGAAATGCAGCTCTTAGCAGGTTCTGCAGGGAGAGTACGGCCTAGATTTCCATGACTTAGCATAGAAAGTGTGAACTATCTCATCCACAATGCTTTACGGTGAGTGCATTCTTATATATTCATAGAATAGAAGAGCAGTTACATTATTTTACCTGTGTTTCTATACCCGTATAAATACTGCTCCTAGAAAGCATGTTCTGATACATATGGCTCGCAGTGTTTTTAACAAGATTATGCTGAGCCTAGAGAGCCAGTGAGCTCACTATCCATGCAGAAATCCATACTAATTCAAGTTACCTCACACGTTTAATTCATTTTTAATTTTTATTTTTCTACGTGTGTGTGTGTGTGTGTGTGTGTGTGTGTGTGTGTGTGTGTGTGTG
>OU015751.1:26786601-26806318 GCA_907169655.1 Acomys percivali | reverse complement strand
TGTGTGTGTGTGTGTGTGTGTGTGTGTGTGTGTGTGTGTGTGTGTGTCACAGCTATGTGGGTACCCATGGAGGCCAGAAGAGGGCGTGAGATATGCGGGGATTACAAATTTAAGGACTCCCTGGGCTACATGGTGAGATTAAGAGCAACCAGGGCATTCCAGAGGGACCCTTTGCCAAACTAAAAAATAAAACGGAAGTGAGAGCATTGGAGTGCTTAGCCTAACATGTTCCAAGCCCTGGGTTCAATCACAAACACCTTTCTAGAAACTTGGGATTGTCTCTGTCCATGGTAGGACACAAGCTAAATGGAAGTGTTGTTTCACTAGGTCTTAGTGTTGCTGGTAGTTGTAATGGAAGTTTTGGTTACTTTGTGAGCTCAGTTGTGTTATGTAAATATGTTTTTGTTTTAATCCCAAGTGTGGGATTTCAGTCTGAGCTTGAGTTTGCCCACAGCGGTTAATTGTCTCATGCGGGGCATGGCTTTTGACAGCTGGTACTGGCAGCATGGAGAGGGGCGTGGTCTAGGGCTCTGAGGGTGGTGGGGGGCCTGCAGTATTGGTGTATGACACCTAGCAGTTTGAAGAGACCAGAAGCAGATGGCATGGCGGTTTGGAGCACACAGAAGAAGAGAAGCACTTTGGGGCTCAGCTGTTTGGAGGAGACTGTTGGCTGCCTTTGCTGTTGATGGAGATTGGTTTAGCCCAAAAGACCCTTCAACCCTAAACAGCTGGAAGAAGTTAAGGGGCCCCCTCTCGCCACTAACCTTCTCTCTCCTATGTAGGGTTGGGAGGCTGGAAAGGAGGTTGAAGCTTAAACACCCAAAGTAAAGTAGAATTTTTTTTTTTTTTTTTTTTTTTTTTTTTTTTAAAGAATGCTACAGGTAGTTCCAGAGTTCCAGAGATTCTCCAAAGGGGCCATCACTCCACTTTTGTGTGCTTCTAGATTTAGCCTATTTTATATATGTGATATCACTGCCTTTCAGGGATTTTTTGGCTAGGATAAAGAATAATGCCAAGTTTATGTGTGTAACGTGCCTGCACATTTCCTAAACCTCTCAACCCCTTTCTCTCCCCAAGACTGGGATGAAATCCATAGATTTCACGAAATCACACAACAGCCCAAAGGACAGGTAACCCTCAAAACTGCAGTTTTCATTCATTTAAAGAACTCTAGGCAACCAGCTGGCCTGTGCATGTCCACTACAGCCTTGTCCCCTAGAAATGTGTGATTGTTAACGTTACTGTTTGTTACTGATGAATCACAAATGAGCTTTTATTTGAAAATGATTAAAAGTGGATAACACCTGGGAGCTGTGGCTCTATGAGATAGTCTACTTCATGTGTGGTATGAGTTGGTTTTAACCCAAATGACTAGTCCTCATGGTTACCGCACATGATCTCAAGCCCTCCAGACCCCCTCGTGGCCTGAGTTAGATCGGCTGGGGTACGATCCGTGGCATGGATTCATAGTTTTGATATGCTCTCTGGGGATTCTGGTGTCAGCTAGAGTTCTGTAACCAGACTGAATGGTGTCAGGAGTGGAGATGGTGGAGTAAAAATGTAAGCTGTGTGTCTATTCCACGCATCAAGGACATTCTTACATCCACAGTTCCTCAGGAACTGATCATGCTTGGATCTGCCAGTGTGGTGGCCCAGGGCAAGCAGCGGTGTCTCACAGAAGCGCAAGTCTCTTTGCTTTCAGCAAGGCCTCGTGTGCCCAGTCCTCCATAAAGGTCAAGGTCCATGTCCTCTTCTCTTCCATGTAGACTTGACTGTCTGCTCAGGGTTGTAGTGTAGAGATGGGGTCCACAAGCTCTGTCACTCATGAGGGACATTAACCTGGGACATCCAGATTGTTCTCTGTGGGCAAGTGTGGCTGATATGCAGATCATAATATGCACTTTGTATAACAGTAAATCACCCCATATTCAGGGTTGTCACTCCAGCCTGTCCTTGAAGCACTAGGGAACTGAGCAGTTCACTCTCCTCCAAGGGACACATGTGCAGCTGTGGGTGGTGAAGGGCACAGTTAGGCACAAGCATAACAACATGGCTCCGGCAGGCCTTGTCCTTCCCTCCATCCCCTCTGCCTTGCTAAAAGCCATTAGGTCACATTCCTAAAGCCAGCTACCAAGGTCCATTCCCTTATTTGGCCTCCTCCTCCTCCTGAGGCTGACTGCCAAGGCCCATCTATCAAACTTTGAAGTCCAGCAATCAAAAGCCCCCTTTTGGCTCACCTAATTAACATGCCCTGTTAAAAATCAAACACCTCAGCCTACTACAGAGTTTCCCCTTTTCCTTTTATAAACCGCCATCGGCCTATGGGTTACAGCTGTTTCCTTTCTATCCAGAGGCAGGCCTTTGTCCCTCCTAGGCAAATGTCCCTGTCCCCTCTGCCTTGTTCTCTTCCCTGATCCTCTGTCGCCTGTCTTTGTCTCTTATTCCTTGGCCATTGTCCCTCTGAGGTAAACACATCTCCTTTGTACTGAGAACTTAGTTTTGAGGTGTCTTAAGCTAATACCTGGTCTTTTCAGGTGGTAACTCACTGGGGGCGGGGGAGGGTTGGTGAGGGGGGAGTGTGACCTGCAGCTGGGACTCCACAGTCACAGTTCCAGGGAGCTTCTTTATTATCTTACTAAAATATTCACCTTCTATTCAAACATTCTCTACTACCCTGGTCTTGACTTTGTGATGCTCCTGCCTCAATCTCCTAGGTGGCTGGGATCACATTCCCTCTACCGCCAGGCCCAGCACCCCCAAGAATTCTCTATTCTTAATTATTATCTGTCCTTAGATTTTTTTTCGCCTTCCTTCATTCTCATTTTTCCTCCTCCTCCTCCTCTTTCATTCCTTTCACCCTGTACCTTCCAAACACATTGGCTGTATTTATAAGAGAGACACCGATTCAGCCGGTTAGAATAAATGTTTCAGGGGACTCTTTGCAGCCATTTTCATGTTACTACGATGCTCAGCTAAGCAACGTAATTGACTTGCTTTAGTATAAACATAGCAGCTGTACTTTCGTCACAACTCAGGCATCTCAGCCCAGACTTCCCACAAGCTCAGTGGCTTTTGCAGTGGTCTCCATCCTGCCTACTGAGCACCTAGCTCTGAGGTCTCCAGTTAGTCACCTATTTGCATACGGTGTATCTCTCTGCAGTCTGTGGACTGCAGACACTTTGCTGTCCTGCTCACACCAAAACAACTGTGGCCACACAGTAACAAATTCACCCTCAAGTACACAAATGCCTTTTGTGTACTTGTACAGGGACAATTTCAAAAAGCAAACCTGCGGGTAAATTTTCATGACTATGTGAAGCTTCGCCCAACCCTGCTTGCTGCGGGAAACCAAACCCAGAAGCCTTGCCGGTTTGGAGGCTCATCAGAGAGGAAGGGAAGGTATAGTCAAACCAGAAGGAGAACTTGAAGGTTCCCCATTTTGAGTTTCCAAAGGTCTGGTCTCTTCCTTTCCTTCCTTTTTCCCTCCTCTGATTCAGGGAAGAAAATATACCTGTCTTTTTGCTTTGTTTTGTTAAATAATTCATAGCGGGGTGGGGGGTGGGGGTGGGGGTGGGGGAGAAGCTATGGTATTTTCCAAACTTATTTCAAAAAGCACTGACCTGAAGCACAATATTTCTCTTTTCATTATTATCGGATACTTTCCTAACCAATCCTTTGTCTAAGACCAACATTTACTAGCCCTAAAAAGGTTAGTCACAACTTCCTTCCTGTTAGAGAAAGGCAGAGAGATTAATGGTAGATTAACCATGGATCCTGGGAGCTGGAGAGATGGCTCAGGGCTTAAGAGCACTTGCTGTTCTTGCCCTGGATCTGAGTTTGGTTCCCAGCACCTACATGACAGCTCACAACCATACGTAACTCCTCTTTCAGGGGGCGCAATATCCTCTCCTGGCCTCCATGGTCACCAGACACACATGGGAAACATTTACATAGATCCCAGCTGACATTTATACATTAAAAATTTTAAAATAAGTGAATCTCTTTTAAAAAATGATGTTTTTACATCAGTTTTCTTTAATGCTGACTAGTTTTTCCAAGCATTTTTGAGAGTATACATTAGATTTAGATTTTGTTGACACGTGATTTCTACCTTAAGATAACATCGGTGATGGTATTTGCTGTAGTTTGAACATGATTGGCCTCTCTGAAAGTGAACGCCTTTATGATACAGGAAAAGGTGGAGTCGGGTGGACTTTTAAAAGGTGAGGAAGGGTGGGTGATCTCTACAATAGGTCTACTAGAGCAGGTCTCTGCGTCTTTCCTGTCACCTTGGATACTCTGTAGTGCTTTCAGATTTTGTCAGTAAGAGGCCTGAGACCAACCCTAGGCCTTGGGCCATATTTGTGAGCAAAGCAAGTCTCCTTGCTACTTAATTACCCTGTGTTCTTCACTAGGGACAAAAGACTGCATTTGTACCCCTACTAAGGCCCAAATATCTTTTCTTGCAAAAAGTCCCTGAAAGTTTGAATGGAAAGACATCATTATGCTCCAGGTCTCTCCTGGCAAGCTCACCGAGTCTCACCCGTGGAACTTCGCCCACCAACAACCAGTAAAAAGAACCTCTCCAAAAGTCATGGTGTCGAGGGTTTGGAGCAAAGTGTCAAACAGGCAGCGTGATTGTACAAGAAAAAAAAATCCTTTTTTTTTTTCTCTCTAAGGAAGTTGGCCATTTGGATTTTCAGTAATAAGAACTGCCACAGAATCTTAGATGTCACTGGATCAGAAGATTTGAAGGATTCAAAGGAAGTTGAAATAATGGAAATCAAATGTTCTCCACCAAAACTGCTTTGACATTTTTCTGGGAAGGTGACTGGTCAAGTTACCAGTGCATGCATATTTCATGGGCCTTTTATGGCTGTGTTAGAGACTCCTCTCTATTATGGGAACGGGCACTTTGAAGTGCACGTTGGAAAGTGCGTTAGCTCCGCCTCTTTTCATATTGCCCGTCATAAGCGCTGGTGACAGTTCTGAGGAGGGAGGCTCCACTGTACATCTCCCTACCTCATCCGTCAGAGTGATGTTACAGTGGGCGGGGTTCCACCATGATCCCGGGGGCCCTTCCCACTAAGGGCTTACAGCTGTGAAAACTCCAAGGTGACTTTTCTCCCCTGAGTTTTCTTTACTCTAAACAGCTTATGAAATTGTCCTCTCATGAACTAATGATACAGGCCATCTGCCCGATGCCATCTGAGGGACCTTCCCAGACTTAACAGTTTCATTAGCAAAGAGAAGTTCCTTTTCTTCAGCGTTCTGATGCGGTCGTCTTGACCAGCGTAAGGTGTGGCTCTGGCCAGGAGTGCCCCTAGGCTCTGAGCTCACGTTATTCTCTCAATCTGCTACACAGGGGGAAAGCCCCCCTGTCTCAGTGAGACCTGAAGAGAGACTTACGATATATACAAGGTCTGGAACATGTCAGGGTTCCAGGCCGCACTGCCAAGGCACAGATGCGCAGAAGCAAGAATAACATGAAGTGAGTAAAAGAAAAGAAATCTCAAACCCCAGTGTGCGGAAGAGCTCAGGGCAAGATTCCCTCTCCAGCTGCAGCGGAAACTCCCAGTGGTGCATTCCAAACTCGTTCAGGAACAGCACACCCTCGGATGCCGACTGTGGTTGTACAGGCAGAAAGCCTTGAAGTGGTGGCAATAAAGAGGCAGAGTGGAGAAAGAAATCGGCAGCGCTACTAGCAACAACATAGAGCCAGATGAACCTAGTGTGCGCTGCCGGTAGGGACTCCGCCCTTAGGCACCAGAGAAGGAGTGCTAGGCAGCCACTTGCCAAGTGAGCCTGTGACTCTCACATTGGTCCCTTGAGAATTCGGATCCCATATCAGTGGGTGGCAGACCCTGGCTGTGTGTCAAATCACCTGGATGCTCCTAGACCATCACAGCATCCCAGATCCACGCCGGGGCTTCTGATTTAGTCCAACTGAGAAGCACGGACAATGTTGGGTTGTAGGGTGCAGCAAAGGTGCCCACATCCCGAGCAGGTTCTGGGTGGTGACAGAAAGGAGGTAGTCAGCAGATCTGCCCATCAGCAAGCACTCCGTGTCTCAGGCTGAGGGCGGAAGGTGGAGTTAAATCTTCCTCCTTGGAAACTACTGAAAAATAAAGTATTGATCTTACTTGAGAGACTTTTATGTTAGTCAATTAAATTAGTATTGTACCTTTCTACTAGTAAAATAAGAGAACCATTACTGTATGGAAATATAATGTTCCATAATATTTTTATTGTGAGACAGGGGACAAGTCTTACTGCACTCTGATGTACAGTTTACGCTTGACTATAAAGTCAGCTGTAATCCATAAACAGGCGATATAGATCTTAGATATCTCTTTTAAGATCAGTTGGAAGGAAAATCCCTTATTCCTTAGCAACACCATAGGAAGTAGGATTGCCTCCAAGAAGAAAAAAAAAAAGCCCTTATCTTTCCTAATTATTCCACACAAAAAGGCAATAGAATGTTCCATTATTCTAATATTTGAAGGGGAATGAACGTATTTCTGATCACTCTCATGTACATTGTTCAAGCATTGCGATTGAAATTCGAAGAGAAAAAAAAATTCCTTTTTTCACTGTTACTCGATGCACCCCCCCCCCCTTGAAATGAGAACCAAATGAGATATTTTCCCTGAATGTCATATGCTACAATAGAAAACAACACAGTACATAGGGAGGCTGCCTGATCCCAGGCTGTGGGGCTGACCTACGAAGGTCACGTGTTCCTGTGCTTCGCAGCTGACCTGGGAAGGTCACGTGTTCCTGAGCTGGGGGCTGACCTCCTAAACACAGCACAAATAGCCAGATTCCTTGAGCGATTGATTTCACTGCAGGCTATTTGGAAATGTGTCATTTAAAATGTGGAATCCTGGCATGAGATTTTTCACACTGAAATTTTTTCAAAACTATCTAAAATGTGTCTTATTTGTGAAAATGCATCTTATTAATCCATTGTGATATAAAATAACAGCTGCTAATGTGGTTTTAAAGTTTGTAATAAAGTACGTCAAAATGTCTATAGAACGGATCGTGACAGCGCAGCCAACAAGCGATATTTCAGGGACTTTTAATATGTGAGGGAAATGCCAACATGGCAGAAAATAAAAATTCTTAAATGTATCTTTCTCTGATTTCATCATTTATTTTCCTAATTTGGACCCAATAAATGTCCCAGATATTTCTGCTGTTAACAAGGAGGAGGAAGGCAACGGCTAGCGCTGGGAAAATAAATCTACCACCTCTAGTGCCCGTCTGTATCAGTTAGCTTTTGCTATCCCAGTGCTGTGTAACAAAGAACACTAGCTCTGTTGCTTAAAACCCTTTATTCCAATGTTTTGAGGGCAGTGAGGCTTTGGCTGGTCTAGGCTCTATTCGATTTGTTTTAGCTACAAGCTTCAGGATAGGTCTAGGGACCTACTATAGTAAACTCACCCATTTTTTTTTTTTTTTTGGTATCAGTAACTAACAAAGACAGTGATACCGTGACACAAATGCAAGCAGTGTCAATGGAAGCACAGAAGACACTCCATGCTGGGGTGTGGACTGGCGCTGCCCTATCTAGTCACATTCCATTGGCTACACCAAATCATGTGGTCAAACCTGACACCAATGATAGAAGGCTAGGAGAATATACCCCACTGCCAGTGGGAGAAGTTACACCTGCAGAATGTAGTGGTGTGTGTGTGTGTGTGTGTGTGTGTGTGTGTGTGTGTGTGTGTGTGTCTGTGTGCATATGATGTGCATGTTTTGAGGGATAGCGTATGCTCATGGTGTTTATGTGACTCCTGGAGTCCTAAGCAAGGGGAGTATGTAGTGATGACGTCTAAGGATAGGAGGAAAAGGATGTCTTCACTCAGGAAGAAAGCAGATGCCATCCCTGTACACTTTGGTTTTTCTGGGACCCGAGCTGATTGGATTTAGCCCACCCAACATTGAGGTTGTATCTTCCCTGTCTCATTCAGATAGAGCCCCAGAGAGGAGGAAGAGAAAGATGCCTGGGCCAACCTGACAACTGGCTCTTCGGTGCTAAGTAGGATAATGACAGCCTTTACATCAGAGATTACTGTGGGGATTAAGCAAGTCAATATACACAGAACATGCATGTTTTTAGTACTATGATCCTCCATTTCCTTAACCATTACCTTGTGTACCTATGAAAAGACACGGCAACACATACCTCGAGCTGCTCATTGTCACAAGGAGGCAGTGACATCCACTCCACAGGCTCTACGGAAGTTTGAATGAAGTCACATAGATGTCAGCAGTGACATGGATGTACTGAGCATTCTGCATCTTTGGCCAACAGTGAATCACATGGTTTGCTGGAGTGGAAGTTTCAGGATGGACAATACTTGGATAGGATGTTGGGAAGCTGGACCGACTGGACACTGTTTTAACAGATGAGGTCTCGGTTTTGTCAAGTGGGCTATGAGAACATGGGCAGACTCAGAGTTTATTAGTTTAATCCTACAGAGATTAGTATGGACATGGACGAGAAGGGTGTCTGGAGGTCGAGGGACTAGTTAGAACCTGTAATGAAGATGCAGGAACAAGGGAAGGACAGGCATAAATCACAGCGGTTGGGCCGGTGACAAGGAAGAAGATGAAACAGTGTCAACGGTACAGTGTGTGTATGATGAAGGCTTGTGTGCACAAGAGGTAGCAACTGATGAGCAAATGTGTGGGGTTGGTAATGGAGCACAGGGTACTTGATTGTATTAATTAATTCCATCACTGTGTGCTGAGCTTTCATAGCCAGAAGGAGCTGACAATCATAAATGGTGAGAGGAGAGGGGGAGCAGGTTAACATCGCTGGGAGAGCTTAGAAGTGCCTTGCCCCCAAGAGCTGAGGTTCCTTTCTCTTCCTCTAGACCCAAACTGGCTCTGAGCACCAGTGAAAGCCAGTGGGCATCTGTCTGGCTTCTGTGATTAAAGAGGTGGGCATGGCTCCCTAGATCTCCTGGTCCCTCTACGCAAAGTGCCAAAGCTACAGATCAGAGGAACTTCCTGCTTTCATGTTTCCTCCTTAGCGCCTCTCAGTTTTCCGTATGCCTCGTGAAAAATAGATGCTCCTTGTTATTATTAATTTTTTTTCCACTTCAAGCACCTCTCAGGATCAGGAGGGTTGCTGTGTGCGATTAGAGCAAAGACTCAATTAGTTTATCATAGTGATTTGTAGTTCAGGGCTGTCACTGAACATTAGGGCTCCAGGAGAAAGCTTGCTGAAGATAGTAGTTAAAATACACCCAGGTGGCATGAAATTATTCTTGCCACGAAAAGATTAATTGTGAAGCTGACATAGTAAGGTCAAAGGGGAAATTATGTAGGTAAATATGTTAATGTCTAATTAGGACTACATCCTCATAACCAGAGGTAAGAGTATCACGGATCTGCATCCCCACCTTTCTTGGTTTGTTTTCCCGTTGTCTTTTGTTCTTTGCCCACGTGTACTACAGGACACTGTGGTCAGCTTGAGCACACTCTGTCAGGTCTTCATGGGAAACACCATGTGTCTAGTGATTTGCCTGTCTGGCATGCATCTTCACGCGCCCTTTCAAGGAAGAACATTTCACCTGTTTGTTTTAATCGTTGCGGCCTAGTGGGTTGGAGAACGAGTGGCCAAAGGAGGCACTGGAACACCAGACATGTGACATAGATCCCGAGGAAGCCGGAAGGATGGAGAACACGGGGCACCACACTGAAGGAAAGAGGGCGGGCAGGTGCCTCAGTGAGGGTAGGAAGAGTTATGGAGTCTTGTGAGTTTGGAAAATGAGACTATTCCTAGGCGAGGTTGGTTGACATGGAAGGAAAGGAAAAGGCAAAGAGAGAGCGGAGTGAGTCTTGGACCTTTTTCAGAGGCAGATGCGTATGTTCATTCTAATCCAGAGGGCTAAATACCTCCTTCCTCCATGGAGCTGTGTGCTCAGTCCACTGAGAGGAAGACAGGGCCAAAAGCACTGACCTGGAGTCAGGGGTGCCGACAGGACCTGGGATGCCACACGCTGGGCTCTACTCCAAAGAACAGGAAGAAAAACACGAAGGGCGCGTGAAGTTTGCAACACTCCTCCCAGCATTATGGTGCTATAAAATGTGACTTAACAGAAGCCCTGCTTGGAAAAGAATTAAATCCAAAAGGAAAATAGCTTCTGTAATCATATCTGAACATTTAATTTGTCATTTGCTTTATGACATATGCATGAGGCTTATTTAAAATAGCGCTACAAGGTTAATTACCAGTGCAGAATAGACGATTGTGTCGGGAGCACAATATTTTGTTAGGCATGTGTGACAACATTGCAAAATGGATCAGCTGCTTGACTGTTTGTGATCTGGCGTCCCCTTAGTTTAAAATGGCCACAGTCCTGAACATGTGTTCTCCCAATCCCCCACCTCTGTAGACAAAGTGTGTCACATTAAAAAAAAAAATTTAACCAAAAGTAAAGCTTACTGATAGTTTGCTGAATTTCTTAGAAGCCATGCAAAGGATAGCAAAGCAAAGGAGAGTTCCCATGTCACCAAAGTGTTGTCAGTGCACTGTGCTATGTCCCAGCCTTTGTGTACTTCCTTAAGAAGCTGGTTTGTACTAAAGCAAGGGGTCAAAAGACTCAGCTGAGGAGAGACATTGGGTTGGACTGCTGAAATGCCTGTAGAATAATTCCTTGCTTTTTAGCAAAATCAGTTTCCGAAAAAAAATATCTCTGTAAACTCTTTCAAATGACCATGGAACAACAGCTTGCAGTCTGAGGAGGATGAGGGGCGATCACAACTGCCCGCGCTTGTAAACACAACGTGAGTTTTCACACGCAGAAGGAAAATCTGTCTCAGCACTTCACAAGGCCAGGAAAAGAGGAGCAGCTAGCCCCGCTAAACACACTAGCTATGCTAAACACTGTTCCCTGGAGCAATCTCCTTCTTTCTCCTCTAAGAAAAGCAAAGCCTAGGTCAGTTGAAGGAGTACCGAACTGGTGCTCTGAGACTACAGGAGTTTGTTGTTGTTGTTGTTGTTTTCCGCAGCGATGGTTAACTGTGATGGCCAGCGTTAGTTGTTAGACAGCCTGGAGTCACAAGGGACATGAGGTTCAATGAGGGCTTGTCTATGTTGTGTTGGCCTAAGGTCACTCTATGGGTTGTCTTAAGTTAATTGATGGGGAAAGACCCAGCCCACTGTGGGCGTACTATTCTCTAGCAGAGGGTCTGGAGCTGTCTAAGAATGGAGAAACTAAGCTGAGCACAGCACACATAATATATGTTGTGAGTAGCTTGTAACCTGTTTAGAGTTCTGGCCTTGACTTCTGCACAATGGCAGGCTAACCTAGGACTCTAGGAGGAAATAAACTTCTTTCTGTACCGAGATGCTTTCTGTCAGGGCGCTTTTTAAAACCATAGCAACAGAAAGGAAACTAGGATATTAACAATAGTGAAAAATGTCACAGTGCTTAGTGTAAATTATTTCTTGCCATTTATGTTACTCTAAAAGAATGAGTTAGAGCCAGGTGTGGTGATGCACACCTTTAATCCCAGCACTCGGTAAGCAGAGGCAGGAGGATCTCTGTGAGTCTGGGGCCAGCCTGGTCTACAAAGCAAGTCCAGGACAGCCAAGGCTAACACAGAGAAACCCTGTCTCAATAAAAAGAAAGACAGAAAGAAAGAAAGAAAGAAAGAAAGAAAGAAAGAAAGAAAGAAAGAAAGAAAAGGGGCCTAAGAGTGCTGTTGTTCTGTGTGTGTGGTGTGGGCTCTTGCATTGACACTTGGCTAATAATGTGATGCCTACATCAGCTGTTGGCTGTAAACTTGATGAAAATAACACAGAAAATGTCAATGGACATAGGAGGGGTTCCAAGCCATCTGTATGCCTAAAGACATTTTTTAGCCTATCGGTTGGCTGTTTAAAGATGTGTCTTCTTTTCTAAATTACCTGTCTGTATGTGTATGTATGGGGTGTATGCATGTGAGTACAGGCATCTCAGTAGGGCAAAGACATCAGATCCCGCTGGAGCAAGCATGTGTGTGTATGTGTGTGTGTGTGTGTGTGTGTGTGTGTGTGTATGCGCGCGCGCAAAATATATGTGTCTGAGTGGCCGGATATAACTGTAGAAAAGGAATAAATGGTAGAGGAAGTAAAGTGCGGTGAATGAGGGAGAGAGATAGTGTTTAGAAAAAACATTAGTTTCCCTCTTTGAGACACAAACTTTAATACTAAAAAATACTGTCTTAATTAAGCTAAGCATCACGCAAAGCATAGTGGGAAGGAAGCTAGGATTGCTATTAGCCATCAAATATTTGCACTCTGCTGCTCACGGTGGTCATGACAGACCAGTCACAGCTCACTGTAGTGCTGATGAGCCATGGATGCCTATTTAAATTTCTATTCATTTTAGTTTAAAATAATTAAAATCTTAGCATTAGCAAGTTAGTCACACTACAAGTGCCTGGTGGATACATGAGACTGGTGGCCACCTTGGGCCACCTGATGCTCTCCATAGGTTGCCTTCCAGCACAGCAGAGAGCTCCTCTGGACAGTGCTGATGTTGACACAGACACACTCTTGTCTAGTGCGGTGTCTGTAACTGCAATGTCCTTTGCCCCCATCTCCTCTCTCTTCCAGTAACTGGATAGAAGAAGATAGAAAAAAAAATCATAAAACTAGAAAGAAAAAGCAGGGGAAGGGAAAGAGATGAAACTACTGTAAAATATGATTCTATGAAGAATCTGAAGCAGATGATGGGGTGATCAATGGACTACTGGTGCCTTCATTTAGTGCCTTCCAAAGTGACTTCCTCTCTGTTAGCCTGAAGAAGGCAGGCATTCAGGGATTTAGGTATGCTTGGTGCTGGCAGTGGGAAGAACATGAGAGGGAGGCCGTTGGCTCAGATCTGCAAACAGGGATGGCGATTTTCAACCGGCGGGGACTCCTCAACCGAGGGTTAGAAAGCTGTTAGGTAGACTCCCATGAAAAGCTCTTCCATCTGCAGATATTTTAGATGAAAATCCAACAGTCGTAGTGAAAAAGGAAACTACCATGAACTTTGAAAAGATAAAGTAGGGGTATATGGGAGGACTTAGAGAGGGAAAGAGGAAGGGAGAAATGATGACATTATATAATAATCTCATAAATAAAAGAAAAAATTAAAAAGCTAAATTAAAAACAAAAATTATGACTAGTATTGATTTACATAGAGATAAAGATAAGGATAGATATAAATACATCATTTGCTTAATGATATGCCATGGTGGAACACAATATTTTAAAGATTAAGGAAAAAAAACCTTTTAATTGTGTGGGGAAGGTGTGCACAAAAGTGCAATGCCCTTAGACGACAGAAGAGGGCATCAGATCCCTTGGAGCTGGAGTTGCTGGCAGCTGTGAGCCTCCCAACATGGCTGCTGGGAACCGAACTTGGGTCCTCTGCAGGAGTAGCAAAGGCTCTTAACCTCTAAGCCATGTCACCAGGCCAGGACACAAGTTTTGAACGAAGTCAGAAAAGAATTCCTCTAATGACTTTTTTACTGCATTTACTTAATAGTATTTCTGTGGTCTCAAGTCCATCTCAGATGGTACTTTGTAGCCCTTTCCTTGTGGGTGGTCCAGGTGAGGGATCATTGGCTTTAGATAGCTGGTTCTGACTTCTCAAAAGTACTCCATCTTGAACCCATGGAGACAAAACGAATTATCTAGGGAGTGGTCTGAACTTTCTCTTCAAATACAAATTGCCTGAGAAAGGATGCATTCCTCACAACATGCCATCATTTTCTTCTAGAAAAGCCACTGATGGATAAAATCCTACAGTCTAACTGTACTGGGGAGGAACCATTTTGCAGTGACATGTGTGACCCAGTATTTTACTAGGCATCTGCCAGGATCTTTCTAGAAACTGAGCTGAAATGTCAGCTGACTGAAAATGCATCCCATCTGAAGGCTCAAACAGAGGGCAGGTGCCATCCGGGCCCTGTGATTTGCTGGCCTCTTTGGTGGTTCTCCTGACTCACTGTTCACATACTCTCAGCTCACAGTTTCCCGGATGACAACACAGACAAGCATGAGGTCACTGGCTTCGTTTTCTGTCTGGTGCTCCACGTCTCCGTCTTTGATTGAACGTAAATGAGCACTTCCTATGAAGACTTCATGAGAAATGTGTGATCCAAATGACACTGTTTTCACCCTTTCCCTCACTCACTCATTCATCTGCTTGTTCCTTCAACAGGCATGTCCCAGGTGCTGTACCATGAGCTGGAGAAAAAGGGAAAAGATAACACAGCCTATCCCCCTTGCAGATTATCTTCTAGAAAACAAGAACCTGGAACATGAGCCTCGTGTTGCTGTAACAAAACAACAGAAATTTCCTGCCTAAAAGTATACATTTATCATCTTACAATTCTGTAGATGGGAAGTCTAATTATATCTCTGAGCTAAAAATCAAGGTGCATTTTTTTCCAGGAGAAAATAATCCATTTTTCCCCCTTTGGACTAGAAGAGAGGCAGAGGTGAATCCATTTCCCCACCTTCTCCAGCATGAGGGGGGGTAGGGGGGTGGGGGGATGAGGGATGGGGGAGTGGAGGGGGGGGACACCTGTATTGTTTGACTAATGACCTGTTTCTTCATTAACACAGCCCTTCTCCTGCCACACCTCTCCCTCTCCACAGCAGGGAAAGGTCTGCTTTCCAGACTTAGATGAAAACCTTGGCTCTACAATCACATTCATCCCACCTCATTACATTTGCATAGTTCCCCCTTGCAATATGAGGTGATACATTCATGTTTTGGGACCACATGCGCATCTTCGGAGGGACTATAACGTGGCCTCCTGTATTAGGTAAAGAAATGAGTTGTGTACTCTCACACTGTAGAAGATGTAAGAGACGTCATGAAGCAGAGTGACACCAAGGTGCCCACTTCATGACAGGCTCTGTGGGAAGGTGGCATTGAGGAGGAATGCTGGGCTTTCTTTCCATTGATTGAGCTTGGCTTGGTGCCCCTGACTCTTTCTAGCCTGTCTTGGCTTTGGTAATTAGTGAGTGTGCTCACAGGACTTAGACCACACCAACCAGAGACCGTTTCTAAGATTTTAAAACTTGGAAAGGAAAAAGCTTATTTCAGAGTACAGTTCCAGGTCTCAGCTCATCATTGAGGGAAGTCAGGACAGAAACTGTCTGGCTTACTCAGCTAGCTTTCTTACACAACCCAGGCCCATGTGTTAAGGGATGGTGTTGCTCACGGTGGACTAGGCCCCTCTCACATCCATTGTAAATCAAGACTATGTCTCACAAAAGTATTCACAGGCCAGTCTGTTCTGAGCAGTCGAGGTCCCCTCTTCCATAGCAGGTAACTCTAGTCTGTATGAAGTTCACGGCGAAAACTAACCAGCACATCCACCATACTAATAAATGGATAGGATGAGCAAATAAGTGAATAAAAAAGCAAGTAAAATTACAATGATATTCAATCTTGATTTATAGCACAGTACAAAACCATTTTTTGTTATTGTTTCATTGTGAGCCTACAAAGCACAAAGTCTCACAAAATCCTTGCCTGAAAAATATCCCAAACTGCAAACAGCGCAGGCAAGTTTTTATCCATAGAAAAGTGGATCAAGGCTAGAATATTTACATAACAGCACACTATTTGATACTTTGAAAATAGTAAGGAATTAACATGTTATCAAAATGACAACATGAATGAATCTCAAAAACACTGTGCAGAAGGAAGCCTTCTATAATAAACGAGAGCCTAAAATACCAGGTGGATTTCGGTTCTAGACCCGATGAAAGTCATTTATAGAGGGAAAAGCATGAGAAGAGGGCTACCCTGAAGCTCAGATGGAGACTTGGGTGGACTGGGAAGGGGAGGGGCAGAATTTTCTCGAAAGATGTTAATGTTCCGTATCCCATAAAGTTTTGAGTTATAATTAGGAAAACACATGGTCCAAGTTTCGTATATTTTTAATGTCTGATAATATCTTTTTAAAGGGATGTTGCTGGGCCTGGAGAGATATCTCAGTCAGCAAGTGCTCACTTTAAAGTATAAGGACCCAGGTGAGGAAGGGTCCGTGTGGGGAGCCACGCTCAGTAACCCCAGCACTGCAGAAGGAAGGCAGGTGGGTCCCGGAGGCCCACTGGCCAGACAGTCTAGTCAAATCATCACAGTCAGGGGCCCTGATGTCCTGTCTCAAAAAGAGATGGTTGCTGTTCTGAGAAGAAACACCTGAGGTTAACCTCTGGCTTCTACATGCACATATGAGAACACTTACACACACACACACACACACACACACACACTCGTTCACTGGGGTGTACACATACGCACTCCTGCACATGTGAGCACACACAGGTACACACGTGCATTAAGAATTGGTTTTGTAGGTTGACTGATGTTCAGTTTTGGGTTTGTGCCTAGCACTTCAAAGATCCTTCTACTGTCTCTGGCTCCCCATTCATTGCTGGGAGGTCTCTTGTTCTACCTGCTGTGTCTCTGTGGGGTCTTGCTGGCCTCTTTTATTATCACTTTTTTCATCCTTTGTGTTTTGTGCCTTTTGTGCTCATGAGTCTAAGTGAAAATTTTCTGGCACTTTCTCTTATGAAAATCTGCAGATTTTCTAATCTGATTCTGCTGTCTTTCACCCATTCTATAAAATTCTCAATCATTATTCCTGGGCATATGACCTTCCTGTTTTCAGTATTAGCTGCTTGTAGGACTCCCTCCAGCCAGCCAGCATAGTGCTGTCTTTCTGTCTTCCACTGTGCCTCTACTACATGCAGGGAAGTCCTCCAAAGGGAGAGTTCAGCAATCCAGTGCTAACTTACAGCGCAAGTGGAGATCTGGTTTATAACTTCAGTCAACTGTATTGTTAACATTAGGAATTTCTATTTATTTCTTTTTTGAAATCTGCCAGGTTATTATTGTAAAGCTATTATTTATTTTGATATGCTTTCTTTACTTTTAACTATTTCTCTAATCAAATAAATATGTGTTGTTACATAAACCCAGCACTAGGGAGGCAGAGGCAGGAAAGTCTAAAGTTTTACGCTATCCTGGACTATACAGCAAACCCCACTCTATCCTGAGCAAGGCGAAATCACTGTTGCGGAAGTTTTGGTTCATGATATGTAAACATGTTTTTGTTTCAATCCCAGGTGAGAGGTATGGGGACTGCTCCAGTTTGTCCACAGCTGATAACTGCCTCAGGAGAGGGCACGTGATCTTTGTCAGCTGGGAACTGCCCCGTGCAGGGGTGTGGTCTTTGCCAGTGGGAATAAATGCCAGACCCAGAGAGAGGGCGAGGGCTCAGAGAAAGAAGAAGGCTGCTGGTGCTTCCCCCTGGCCACCGATGCTCCTGGATTCTGTTGATGCATTCAGACAAGAAAAAGTCAGAGATATCCTGAGATGAGCGTTGAACTTGCCCCCAAGTAATCAGGCAACCCTAAATATCAGGAAGCAGCTAAAGAGAACTACGCCCCTTTTCCCCCACTAACCTTCTTTCTCTCCTACCTGGTGTTGGGAGAGATTAGGGTGGAGAAGGGAGAAACAGATATAAGAAACCAAAATAAAAATAAAAGTTTAAAGTATGGCTATAGACCCCAGTTCCAAAACCAAAAACAAATGATAAACATTTTCTTTAACATATAAAAAAGATTTACTTTATATTGTATGTACACTGTTTCTAGACTCTACTGTCTTTTGGTTTCTAATTGGCTCTCTCTTTTTTTTTTTCCTCTTAAGATTTTACTCAATGTGTTTTGCCTCCTCCTGTGTGCAATAATTTTATTTAGTTGAAAACATGAGAATTTTCCATATCTGGGTTAAAATATTTTTTTTTTTACTAAGTAATTTTGCTTGTTCACACTGGGTACCTGGGGACACTGCTAATCTGGGACAACTTTAAAGTAAGTTTCTAGCTGAAAGTGATCAGAATGGCCTCAAACACATCTAAATGTATTGCTAGAGTTGACATTTCCCTGCGGAGACATTTATCTTTTTCTATTTGCAAAAATCCAAAGCCAAGATTGGCAGCTTAGTTCAGCCTCCGGGATGCTGGGCTTTAAGTGGCTGTATAGAGGTCGTATTCCACCTGCAGAGAATTGGGCCCTGAGGATCAGCAGACTTCCTAGGGAAATTCCTGTCCGTTGCATTAGCTGCTTCCCTTGGGCTTCAGTATTTAATGGGTGGTGCCTGTGTAAACACTGGACTTTGTTGTCCAATGCACAGTAATGATAGACTCTTCTATCAAGAAAGACTTTATTTTCATTTGACTATAAGTTTAAGAGATGGTGCCTTATACTGAGGCATCGATGGTAACTTGTAATGCATTTTGTTTTCTTACGTATACGTCAGAATGAAGATAAAGGATACAACCAAAGCATTTATGTAATAGCATGCTATTTTATTCCACTTTGCATCTCATTTGCAGAACCAGTTTCCAGGGGGAAGCAGTGACCACCTTATCATTACTCCCCCACCTCACACCTTGCTGTTCAACCCACCCTCTCTACCACTAAAAATAAACAGAAATCCAATTAAAAACCGGGTGCTTGCTCTGCAAACACAGCTTTGCGATAAATCTCTTGGCCTCCCCTCTCCACCAGATTGTCATCCCTAAACACCCAGAAGCTCCTCTATAAAAACTTTGGAGCTTGCACAGTTCTCTCTGTCTCTGCCTTTAAGTTCTCCAAAATCTCAGTTGTTGGATTGCCCTTCGCTATTGATTTTGGATCAGTTATTTTTGCTTCCATGGAAATCTTAAAACACTGTTCTCTTACATCTGCAAACATTCAGATTTTAGTGCAGTTTTTCAGGTCTTTAACTACAGTGGCTTCCACCTCCTGCTCTGCTGCCATCGCACAGATCTTACCTAATTTTAAAGGAGGATGTTTAATTTGGGTTTCTTAGGATCTTGTTAAAATTGTGTGTCCTTTACTTCGTACAAAGCAACTAGAATTCTACTGCAATCTTTCCTGAAAAATCTAGTAATTGCTACCAAAAAAAAATAATAATAATAATAATCACTGCCATGGAGAAGGAAAGCCTTTAACTAGATCATTAAAACACAAAATAACTATTAAAATTAATATTTTGTATTGTTATAAACTGTAAATGGCCTTTAAAGATTGAAAGAAAGAAAGGAAGAAAGAAAGATGAAAAAAGAAAAGAGAAGGAAACTTTCCTTCCATCAATTTAGGTGTTTCGGTCTTTTCAGTTTTAATGCTCTTAAGAGAGTGTTTTCCCTTCCCACCCAACTTCAAGGCTGAAGCCATCACAGGACAGAGGAAAAAATATTTAAAAGCCATAAATCAGGGATGACTGTGGTGAAATAGCATCTTCTTCTAGACATGATAGGACCACAGCACTCATGATCTCACAGAGGCTGTGGTTGCCGGCATAAGACCTGCACAAATCAAGCCGGTCAACATTCTAGTATGGAATAGAAAAGGTTTTCTAAGACCCTACCCCTGACTGAAGAGCTGTGGACAGTGGATGGCTTTGGTGGTTGCTGGGGTGGGGAGGTGTGCAGGAGGAGTCAGCTTTCTTTAAGTGTATGGTTTCTGGTAGGCCAACTACACTCCAGAGGATGGCCCCATACCCAGGATTGTATGGTTAGGCACAAATTAAACTTGATGGGTTATGAAGAAGGAAGAAGAAGAAGAAGAAGAAGAAGAAGAAGAAGAAGAAGAAGAAGAAGAAGAAGAAGAAGAAGAAGAAGAAGAAGA
>OU015751.1:26773910-26784242 GCA_907169655.1 Acomys percivali | reverse complement strand
ACATATACACACATACACATACATATACATAAACAAATACACATACATAAACAAATACATATATACATGCACATACATATACATATAAACAAATACACATACACATACAAATACACACATATACATTATACATATACATATACACATACACATGCACATATATGCATACACATATACAGTGTTTATTTGAGTGGCTTACAGACTGTGGTTGGCTAGTCCAGCAACGGCTGTCTCCTGAAGGAAGGTACAAGAACCTGGCAATTGTTCAGTCCACAAGACTGGATGTCTCAGCAGTCCTTACGTGCTGCTGGAGGCTTGCAGGATTCCTAGAGAGCTGCTGGTCTTTAGTCTGCACTGGAATCACTAAGAAAGAGGCTCCGATACAGTGCTCTGGCAACAAGACAGGGGGACTGGCCAGTGAGAGCGAGGGAAACAGGCAAAAAGCGAAAGCTCCCTTCCTCTATGCCCCTTTTTGTGGGCTGCCACAAATGGTGTGGCGCTCATTTGCAGTGGGTCTTCCCGCCTCAGGTGATCCAGTCGAGTGCCCAGCTGACTCCAGATGCAGCCAAAGTTGACAACCAAGATCAGGTGTCACAGTGTATGTTTGTGTTTATGCCTGTGTTTGCCACCTGTGTGGGTCCCTTCAGAGTCCAGAAGAGGGTGTCAGACTCAGAGGGGCTGCAGATGCAGCAGCGGGGAGCCACCCTTGTGTGGGTGCTGCAACTGCACTCTGGTCCTCTGCAAGAGCAGTAAGTACTCTCAGCCGCTGAGCTCTTTCCAGCTTGTGTGACATTTTGATTGGCTGCTCACTTTTTCTGTTCTCCTGCTTTCCTCTGAAGACTCTGGCTTGGACATAAAAGCAGCTTGTCCACTGTTTCTGAGTAGGGGTCGGGTGTGCTTCCAAGCAGGGTACACCTACAGCACGCTTCATTCCTGAAGGCTGCCCAAGTTTTCTAGATTCTCTGGCTATCTGAATCTCAACCTTGACTCTTTTTGGCTCACACATGCACACCACCTGCCCTAGTCTGAAGAGCTGTGCCATCTACACCTGCTTAAATCAAGTAGGGGAAAGAGAAGCCAGATACCATGCTGTCTGCATCCAATTTTTTGACTAGTTACATTTGTGCTTATACCATGGCAACTTCTTCTGTTTTTTTTTTTTCCCCTCTCCGCTTAAGTATTTTTGTAAATACATATTTTTTGCTCTTAAAGATCTAGGCCCATAATCTCACCTCAAACAACCTTCACTGCCCTGCATTACAGTATTTTCAATACTTTCCATACTAAGTTTCCACACACAATGCCACTTGAAAACAAGTGAATGAGTCTTTAAAGTCTAGACCCTGCATCTACCATATTGCTCCTTTAAAAGTATGGCTTGTTTTAGGCCTTAAGTAGTCTTATCAATGATGCTAGCACTGAAGGTTAGGTATCCACGTTTAGAAGTGTGTGTGTGTGTGGGGGGAAACCTTTAATAACTAGAAGAGGACTTGAGTAAGCCTAGTGATCATAACTTGCATTTATGTCAATAGCTTCTTCGCCCATTAAACTGACATTTGTTTCTTCTGTACTTCATTCAAGTGTTGTTATTACCACCGATATCTCTGTAGTCCCAAAGGTCCTTAGATGTAGGGTTGGGTCTTGGATAAGCTTAGAAAGGGTTTGAATGGGGACAGTCCCCAGCATTTTGATAACATGTGACAGCAGTTGCCATCAGGCTTACGGTGGGAGGGTCACCTGTAGTGTGGCTGGGATGGAAACATGCTCTGGCCCCTGGGACCCCGCACTCTGTTCAGTTTGCAGGATTCTGCAGTGCACTTTAGGCAACATTGGACAGGGAGTCGATTTTCTATTATTTGACTGGGGTGGGTGGAATAATTTTAATTGCTAAGAAATTGCATTTTCATTGTAAAGCAATTCAAGTTATAGCAGATTCATAATGCAGCTATTGTAAAAATGACATTTCAGTGACATTTCTGTGAGAGGAACATGGTGATTTTGCAAATGACATGGTGAGGGCACCACAGTTATGTGAATAAGACATTTTCACAATACATGTGCTAGGAGCATAAATAACGATGGTGGCAATAATATTAATAATAATGGCATTCCACGAGGGGGAAACCCTTTTATCTCTATAATCCCAAGGTGCTTTAACTCACACCTGTCCACTCTACACTTTACTAAAGTAACTGGTGTTGATGCTTCTTGGTAGAAGCAAACTCGGGAACCAGGTAGCTGTCCCAAGCTAAAGCAGATTCATGGGAAATGTAGAATCCAAACTCTATTTTCTTCTTAAGAAGCCTTTTGGGATGGCTCACCAAAATGAGTGTCGTGCAGACACTGGAAATTTTATTTTATTTTATTGTAATATTATTTCCACCAGTCCTTTAGGTGGATTGAGGTGAGCAATTAGCATCCCCCCTCTTCATGTGCATAAAAGAAAATGTTGCATTGTTTTATTTCCAAATGAGCTGACTCGTTCATTTCCAATACGGTTATAGGTTATAGAACATCCTCCTAAGTTAAATAGATAAGCTACTTTTGTTAGCCGGAGGACATATTATTCCCACAGTGGATATGCCGTCACCATTTTATTTTTACAATGTCATTATCATGTCATTAATATAGACATTTTCCATTTTTTTTCTTCTACATATATTTTAAAAGAAAAATAGCTCCATAACAACAATATCACCAGTTTTTGAAAATGAGGTCTGAAGTGATGGCTGTCAGTAAGCATAGCCCAAGTGGTCAGCATTCTGCCTTGATGGCACCAATATGGTTTGTTAAATACACTTCAAACCAGAGAAGGCATTTGCATCATTTACATATCCTCTCTCGGAATGCCTTAGCTGCTTATTTTGTTGATTTCACCTCAGTTTTTACAAATGAAATAGCTGAGTATAACTTAAGAATTTGGGGGTCAAAGTCTAATGACACATTATTGGTTTTTTAAAAAAGATTTTTATTTTTTGTTTTAAATATGTCTAGTTTGTGTGTGTGTGTGTGTGTGTGTGTGTGTGTGTGTGTGTGTTTCTGATGGCAGGGAGTTGGGGGTGCGGGGTGTGTGGTGGTTTGAGTTGCTCATGTGAATCCGGTGCCTGTGGAGGCTGGCAGTGGCACTGGGTTCCCTCGAGCTTGAGTCACAGAAATTTGTGAGCTTCTGGGTGTGGGTGCTGGAAACTCATGAACTCAGGCCATGAGGTGCCATCACTCCAGCCTCACCATGTTATTGGTATTCGGTTGATGATTTGGCCTTACGTGAATCACACTGAAGCCTGGGTCCCTCCGTACTTGAGGCGAAGGAAGCAGTATGGAGGGCAATGTTCAGAAATTCCAGTTTGTTCCATTTGAGAGATATCTACCTATAATGGTCTCTTTCTTCCTTCCTTCCTTCCTTCCTTTCTTTTTTAATGGTATTTCTTTGCTTTTAACCAAATCTCTTACTCTTCTGTACATATATTTCTTTACCAGCAAAGAACATCACTCCAAGCTAACTCCATCTTGGTTTGCCACCACACTAGTTATATCAGAAGGCCGGGACTTGGTTCCAAGACTGTGATGCATACACTGGATCGCTGGGTCTCAGAATGCTAAGCCCTCCCTCAAGGCGCTGTGGGGTGACTTCTTCATTTCCATGGCTTACAGGCAACAGCTCCTCCTGTCCTCGGCCTCACAGGGCTCTCAGGCCTCCTGTCAGTGTGCACTCAGATGACTAAATGGCAAAGTGTATCAGTGCATGTTAAAACTGTGATGCAAATTAGCCACAAAACATTGACACTGTAACATCTGCAGAGGAGTCGTAGCCGTGTCAATAATGATAGGTAATACTGCCATTTCTCTCCCATTGCTTCCGCTGAGAAAGACGCTCTCAGAGCCAACACAGGGAGGACTTGACTGCGTTTCATTTTGTGTGTATTTTTTTTTTTTAATACAAGACTATTTTCAAAACAAAAGAAAGTGTATTCAGACCGTGAAATCACTCGGCGGGTAAAGGCACTGCCACCAAGACTCTGACCTGAGTTTCAGCATCAGAACCCATATAGTGAACGGAGAGAATTGACTCCCACAAGCTCTTCTTTGACTTCAACACACATGCCATGGCACACACACAAGAACAGATGTGTGCACATGTGCACATGCATGCACACACACACACACACTATAGATAGATAGATAGATAGATAGATAGATAGATAGATACGTAAATACATGCAATAAAAAGGAAGTCTATTCAAACATGTCCATGTAAACTATCACTTAACATGGTGCTTGGCCAGGACCCAGCATGAGGTCCAGTTGCATGGGGAGACTAGGGATATATAAAAAATCGCCTCCTAACTCAAGGCCTTAGACATGGCTATTAAAATGAGTGAAGGCCTATGGCAGAAAAAGGAAGTGGCACATCTCATGGGCAACCTTGGTCCCTCTGCCACTTACAGAGGGAGCCAAACGCCATGACTCCAGCACAACTAGGACAATAGAGTGATCACCTGGACCTCTCAGGTCAGCGCAGGACTATATACGAAAAAACTCTCAACGGGGTGTTTAGAGACCCTGTGGATTGCTGTGTCCAATCTAGAAACAATTTGTGGAGAGACCCCGATATTCCATTACACTTTCTTCTGGAATGTACGTCTTCACATGCCATCACACCATGCCTGTTTCTGAGCTCACGCAGTGGGAATGCTATCGGGAAGAGTGGCTTCTGAGCACTGCTCCCATGTCTAAACACGAGTCCTCAGTTATTGGCTCCCATCTTGTTTGTAGAAGGCTTGTACTGCTCATGTGTGGAAAAACCAACCCTATATTCCACACAAAACTTGATGAGAGGGAACATAATTTACCTGAGTTTGGGGCCATCGACCTAAATTCGGGTAATTAATGAAACAGAAACAGCATTGCCTAACTGAGGGAAAAAAATAATAATGATGTTTGCTAGAACTTGGTGGGTAACTAATGCATTGGTTAGTGGCTGGAAAGCTTTTGAGTCACTGGTTATCTCTCCCTGTTTACTTTTTTTTTTCCCTTCCGCCATGAATTCTTGCTTGGACCACCTTATAGTCAACAGAGACTTGCTGACCTGGTAACAAGAGTTCTCAATCTGAAGTAGCATTGTGGACAACAGAACGGTTACTCCTCCCTCACACATCTCAGCAGAAGAGCTCATTTCGGCACCTGAACATGCATTCCCGCTTTGGCACCATCCTGGCCGTCACTCTGAATCACAGGATGTGGCAAGCACCCCGAGCCACCCAAAATCATGGCTGGGAGACAAAGAATGGCCACTCTCACTCTAATGTCCGAGGCTGTGCTGTGGGAGGAGAAGCCTTGGTCTTACCAAGGTATCCTATCCTTATCTGGTTTCTTCCCCGTGTGAGGGCTCATGACTTCATCCTGGGTTCCCCCCTCCCCCACCCCCTTTGTTGCTCTATTTGTTTTTATGGACAACAGCTGCTGCCAGCCCACAGCACTGATCCGAGACGCCCGGGTTACAGCTGGACCTCTCCCAAGGGCTGATAGCAGTGAGTCAGGTTCCAAGTATTTCTCACTTCATGGAAGAAAAAGAAAATAGACTGGGGAAATGACTCTTAGGTCTAGAAGTCCCCCAGATTGGCCAGAGAACACTGTGAGAATTGGTTGCATTGTTTGTTTGGGGTCTAGTAAATCAATTGGGGCGGGGGGGGGGGGGAGAATATTTTCTGTATTTGTGCCTCATGGTTTTCTGAAGCTCAAATGGAGGTCACAGATTAGATTCACTTACTGAAAAAAAAAATTCAGCTTTGTTGTCTAGAAAGAGGAAATGCTGCTTCTTTTCAGATTTTGAATTCTTTTCCTCCACCTCACCCTCCTCAGCTGCATCCTGTCACCTCCCACCTTTCAAGCGAAGAGATCTGCAACCGGAGGTTAAATAAAGGTTCTATGCCTTTAAAAACCAGAGACAGCAAACGGGTTTTAATAACCCAACGGGATCTTGGTCATCATAACATTTAATCTGCATTATATCTCATTTCCTAATCGCTGTTTCTATTCCAATTGTGAGCAGAGAGAGTGGGCGAGTGGGATGTTTCAGACAAGTGCCAGTAAAACAAGTTTGCCTTACAGCTGGCGAGCCTCAGACAGCACGCTCGCTCCCAGTGCCTTCTGGCCACATTCAATCAGATGAACCCATAAACTCAAAATAATCACCCCTAATACTAATACCTCTACTCCTTCATTGTTGCTGGTCGCTATGGCGCTGCATTCGACTGTGAAATATTCACCGCCATTATTACTCTCAGTGTCTCTCTCTCTGAAATGTGATGTAATTGCAGAATCCACACCTGTTCCACAGTTCAATAGAATTCAGCTTTCACCGAGGCCGACTTTCAAGTCACACACACACTCATACATGTACACTTGTGCACACACACATAGGCAATTACCCAGGGGTTTAGTTGAGGCCAAAAAAAAATTAATAAAGAGGGTGAATTTATCAGAAAATAATATGGGGAGGAGGAGGGAAAAGGCTGTGCTTCGTGGTCACTGGAAGATTGCTGATGGGTGCATAAATAAGGCATGCTGGAACATCTGTTCTTTGTTGTGCATTCAGCTTTTTAATGTGTTCAAAGAGCAGCTCTGACGCATCGCTGACTACCACTCCCCATCCGAGCAACATTTTACCAGAAAATAATAAACCTTCCTGGTGGGGTGCAGGGAGCCAAGGCATTCGGGCAACGCCATTAATTTGGAAATATCTCTTTTTTTTTCTAGGATTTTAAACCCCCCCCCCCGAACATTGCACAAATTTGGGACCCAGCCTAGTATCCCTGTCAGCCTAAACATTAAATCAGTCTGAATGTCTATTCAACCTTCTATAGGAAAAACAAAACAAAAAACAAAAAACCCCAAAAAAACAACATAGGAAGGGGAGGTATTCAAGTCAAAGTTTATAACACCTCCCACCTCCCGCCTTGGCTCTTAATTCTATTAATGTTAGCTCTGATCCATTGGGATTGGGATTTTTTTTTTTTTTTTAACATGTTCCAGTATTTATTTGCACTGATAAAATTCAGAGGCAGCTGAGGCCCCTGACAGTTGAACAATATTGGCTGGTTATTTTGATACAGTGTGGCAGGCAGCAAAAGCTTAAAAATCGGAGCATCCTAAACGGAGGAAAAAGCAGCTTGAATTCTAAAATAAAATTTTAGCAGCATGGATTTCTCTCGCCATAGGCTATGAGGCTACTATGAATTCCAGATGCATTTCCTGAGCTGTCAATGAGGTGGAAAGATGGGACAGGCATTATGAAGATTTGTTGCGTTGCCGCTCCATTCTGTGTAATTGCAATGGAAGGTACAGACATTAAGTCACCACCCAAGAAGAGCTGTTTGTGCACACACGGTATGGAAACAGCTCACCAGGCACCCATAGGACCAGGATGGGACTTCCTTTATGCCACTTGCTTTGGCTTTTACATGTCCTCCCTTTTAGGTCACAGCTCAGAAGCAGTGCAGTCAGGATGAGCTGGAGATAGCTTCCAAAGGGCTTGACTCAGTGTTAGGGAGACAGGATCCGCTGGGGCTGTGCTGTTATACAAAGTCCCCCTTTCCAGCCTTCATTCCATCTTCTCCAGCGTCTGGACTCTGGTGCTCATGTCCTTGGGTCTTTGGCCATCTCTCTTCCACTGGTAGTTTCCATTCAGTCTCTGTTCCTATATGATCCCTGGTTTCTCCAGCAGCCTTGCAATGCTCAGTATCAACACAATGTAATTTAAGGATGGGGAGACAACTCAATGGGTGAAGTGTTTGCCATGTAAGCACGAGGGGCTAAGCTCAGATGTTCAGCACCCATATAAACTCCAGTTATGAAGATGCCTTCTATAGTCTAACTCTGGGGCCCAGGGATGGAGATGAGCAAGTTCTGGGGGCTCAAATGGTGAGCTCTTGGTAAGCAAAAGACCTTACTCAAAAATGAGGTGGAAAAATGATCAAGAAAGACATGCAAGTCAGTCTCCACCATATTTGACCACATCCCCTTGGTGGGGAGGCCCGCTGGCACTCAGGGGAAGGATAGCAGGCTACCAAGAAGAGACTTGATACCCTATAATCATATACAGGAGGAGGAGGTCCCCTCAGTCACAGTCATAGGGGAGGGGAAAATAGGAGGGAGGGAGGAATGGGAGGATACAAGGGAGGGGATAACCATTGAGACGTAATATGAATGAATGAATACAAAAAAAAAAAAAAAAGACATGCAATGCTGACCTCTGGTCTCCATACTCATGCACACAAATGTACCTCCACACACCAACACACACAAAAATAATGTCATTTAAAGATACTGGATTTGTGATAGCTGAAAGTAATGATGCTGTATTTGAATATGTTGGCCTATAGAAGGCCAGAGAAATGGCTGAGCAGTTAAGAGCACTGCCTGCTCTTCCAGAGGACCCAGGATGAATGCCCAGCACCTATATGGAGGCTCATTTATTCATAACTCCAGTTCTAGGGCATCAAATGCTTTATTATGGCTTCTTTGGGCCAGGCATATATGTAGTATACAGACATACATGGAGGCAAAACATCCAAAGGCATAAAACAAAAATAAGTGTGTGTGTGTGTGTATACACTTTAGAAAGTGTATATGTGTATATACACTTTATATATACACTATAAAGTATATATATATATATACTTTAGTATATATGTATATCATATATATATACAGAATATCAGGGTATAGTAGTACACCCAATTCCAACACTGAGGCCAGACTAGATTATAGTAAAACCCTACCTCTCAAGAAGGTACAAACAAAAGCCACTGCAAAGAGTGACAATTCTCCAAAGGGCCAATGGCAGTGGCTGCTGATTGTACTACAGTGGCTGTACTCATAGCACTACAGTGACTTGTTCAAACTACTACTGCGACTGTGCTCACTGCAGTACAGCTGGAACAGTGCACAGAAGCAGCTTCTCTCTGTACTTTCAGTATCACACAGGTGTAATATGTGTGAGCAAGTAGTGTTTTAGAGATGGCTAAGACACTTCAAGAAACATTTAATCACCTTAAAATTGAAAGGTCTATTTTGCGGTTTTGTGCTTAGAGGTCAGATCATATACAAAACTGTTGCACGCCATCAGTTTTCAGCTGGTAAATTTTACAGGAATAACCCTTGAAAACCTAGTGTAGTTGTCAAAATCCCCCACCCCTGCCTTTTGTATAAGAGCTTCTGATTCTCATTCCCTCCAGTGGAGCACTCTGTAGGAAATGTTTCGGGGGAGGAGCCTGCTCACTAGTTTACTCAGCAGAACACTCTCCAGGCCAAGAACGGAATGTGGAACAGGCTCGGATTTCATGTCATGTCTGGATACACTCCTAAGGTAAGAGAGGCAGCCCTGTCTGTACTACTGCTTCCATGTGTTCCCAACCTCAACCTTGCCTTTTGCTTTAATTTTTTAAAATCAGGATATCAAAGAAACAGAGGCCTTAAAATAGGAGCTGTGTGAGTCAATATGAATCAGTCACCTGACCTCATGACCTTCTCCCAAACGTACAATTTCTATAAACCTGGGAGCTGTGTGATTCTGTGTCCCTTAGCTGTGGAGGAGTTATGCTCAGCACTGGGAGGAGCAGGCCATTGATCCTCTTTGTGGATGGTCCTCTCTGTTGAGTTACCCTAGGTTGAAGACAACTACTTTGACAACTGAGGAACTGGCAAGGTGAGCTTGCAGAGTTCTATTGCTTCTGTCTTCTTCACTTTCAGTAGAACTCAGAAGAGCTATCTCAGTGCCAGAATGACCAATGGTGCCTGTAGGACATTACTGAGGCCACTTTACTCAGCTGGCTTCTTTTCTTCCTTGTCCATAATGTGTCCATCTCGAGGTCATTTTGGCATGCTAATCTGTTTCCAACTCTTCCCCTGAATGAACCCCTACCCTACCGGCCTCCCAATCTCTTGTTCAGTTACCATTGTGGCTGCCTTTGACAGAAGTAACCACTGTTGTACACTGTGAAAGCACAGTGTATTATTTGCCAACACACTGCTGTCTGAATTTGTTCTCATTGTTTGGTTAACATATTTTTCAAATGAAATTACTTGCATGCTCTATTAGTTACATTTCTGTTGTGATAACATAATGGAGTGGTTTGAATGGCATGCCCCCTGTATTCTGAGACATCTCAATACTTGGTCTCCATTTGCTATGCTGCTTGGGAAGGCTAAGGAGGTATGGCTTTGCTGGGAAAAATGGATGGAGTGGAGCATCTTGGAGGTTTAAAAGCCTCCCAACCATCCCTAGTCTCTCTCTCTCTCTCTCTCTCTCTCTCTCTCTCTCTCTCTCTCTCT
>OU015751.1:26746107-26764871 GCA_907169655.1 Acomys percivali | reverse complement strand
TGTGTGTGTGTGTGTGTGTGTGTGTGTGTGTGTGTGTGTGTGTGTGTATAAATAACATTTGAGAATGTGTTCTCTCCTTCTACCATGTGGGGCCCAGGGATAGAACTCCGGTCATCAGGCTTGGTGGCAAATGCTTTCACTTGCTGAGCCATCTCATTGTGCGTTGTCCCATTCATTGAGAGACGTGTGGATCCGAGACCAAGAGATGTAGTCAGGCAAACACTATAGAGTGGTGGTTCTCAGGTATGGGTGACTTTGCCCATTAGGGAGAAGTTGGCAGTGTGGGAAAGGAGTGAGCTGTGAACATATAATGGGTACACTCAGGAATGCTGCCAAGTGTGCTTCAGTGCACAAGAAAAATAATCCAGTGCTAAGGTTGGGGAAGTCCACCTAAGACTAAGAGGAGCCATGCTGGACATCCTAATTGAATCCCTTCACTCATGGACTTGCAATCAGTTCATCAGGAGAAAGAATATTTGTGCACATGACACTTTGTGCTTATTATAATACAATGGAAGAGAAAAGAGACCACTTTGTTATTTGAATTTGAAATGTCCCTCACAGGCTCATGGTTTGAAAGCTTATTTCCTAGTATGTGTCAATATTTTGGAAGGCTATGGACCATGTAACTGGAAGAACAGGAGTGAGATATTAGGTTCAGACCTTTGAAGGTTGTAGCCTGATGCAATTCTAGCCCAACCTATATGTGTTTCTTGTTTTCTACCTTGGGAATAGGCTACCCTCACTTCCAGAATAAGCCTCTCCTGTTCCAATGGTTCCCCCCCACCCCCTGGGATGAAGCAAAGTCCCTCTGAAACTATGAGCCAAAATAAGACTTTTTCCCTTGACTCATTTCTATCTGGTATTTTGGTCACTAAGCACCTACATAAAAAATTGGAGATAGCTCATACTAACAACTTAACAGCACATCTGAAAGTTCTGGAACAAAAAGAAGTAAGCACACCCAAGAGGAGTAGACAGCAAGAAATAATCAAACTGAGGGCTGAAATCAATAAAATAGAAACAGAGAA
Organism: Acomys percivali; assembly: GCA_907169655.1. NCBI lineage: Eukaryota > Metazoa > Chordata > Mammalia > Rodentia > Muridae > Acomys > Acomys percivali. The sequence goes on along the minus strand of OU015751.1, from coordinate 26,763,840 downwards.
CAATACCAAGAATCAATGATACAAGGAGTTGATGCTTTTGGAAAATAAACAAGGTAGACAAATCCTTTTCTAAACTAACTAAAAGATGGAGAAAGAATATCTGAAGATCTAAAATCAGAAACAAAAAGAAGGAATATAACACCAGATGCTGAAGAAATGTATAGAATCATAGGACATATTTTAAAAAACCTGTAGTCCACTAAATTGGAAAATATAAGAGCTACAGATAATTTTCTTGATAGGTACCCCTAACTGAAATGTTAACTCAAGATCAGATAAGCAATTTAACAGACCTAAGGCCCATAGTGAAGTAGAAGTAATCATTAAGCCTCCCAACCAAATGCAGCCCAGGGCCAGATGGCTTTAGTATAGAAGTCTACCTGACTTTCAAAGAAGCGTTAACACCAATACTCTGCAAATTATTCCACAAAATAGAAAAAGAATGAGCATTGCCTATTTCATTTTATGAGGCCACACTTACCCTGATACCCAAACGATAAAAGAATTCAACAAAGAGAGAGAAGCACAGACCAATTTCCCATATAAATATAGGTGCAAAAATACTCAATAAAATACTTAAAAAATGGTCTCTAAGAACACATCAAAAAGATCATCCACCATGATCAAGTAGGCTTCATTCCAGAGATGCAGGCATGGTTCAATATAGGAAAATCAGTAAATGTAAACTATGATATAAACAAACTAAAAGAAAAAAACAACATGATCATCTCATAATTAGATGCAGAAAGGTCTTTGACAAAATCCAACACCCCTTATTGATTAAAGTCTATGGAGACTAGGGATGTAATTCATGATAAAGTCCTGGAGAGAGTTGGGATACAAAGGACATAATTAAGCATAATAAAGGCAATTTACAGCAAGTGTGTAGCCAACATCAAGTTAAATGGAGAGAAAGCTCAAAGTAATTCCACTAAAATGATGAAGACAAAGTTTTCTACTCTCTCCATATCTATTTAATATCTATTTAAATATCTATTTAAAGCTTGAAGTTTTAGTTAGAGCAATAAAACCACTGAAGGAGATCAAGGGATACAAATTAGAAAGGAAGAAATCAAAGTATCTTTATTTCCAGATGGTATGATAGTATACATAAGTGACCCCCCAAAATTCTGCTAGGGATCTTGTACAGCTGATAAACATTTTCAGCAAAGTGCTGGATACAAGATTTTTAACTTTAAAAGAAATTAATAGCTGTATTATATACAAACTACAAACAGATAAAGAAAGAAATTAAGAAAACAATGCCTTTTGCAATAGCCTTAAATAATATAAAATACTTTGGAGGTAACTCTAACCAAGCATGATTAAAAACTTCAAATCTTGAAAGAAAGAGATGGAAGAAGATATCAGAAGACAGAAAGATCTCCTGTGCTCATGGTTTGGTAGGATTAACAAAAGCAATCTACAGATTAAATGCAACCCCATCAAAATGTCAACACAATTCTTTACAGACCTTGAAAGGACAATTCTCAACTTCATATGGAAAAACAAAAAACCCAGAATAGCTAAAACAATCTTCAACAATAAAGAACTTCTGTAAGTATCACTATCCCTGATTTTAAGATTTATTTCAGAGCTATAATAATAAAAAATGGCATGATATTGGCATAAAAAGAGATGCACTGACCAATGGAATCAAACTGAAGGCCCAGACATAAATCCACACACCTGTGGATACCTGACTTTTGACTTTAAAAGCCAGAAATACACATTGGAAAAAAGAAAGCATCTTTACCAAGTGTTGATGCTCTGAGTGTATGCATGGAAAAGAATGCAAATAGATCCATATTTATCATCCTTCACAAAATTTAAGTCCAAGTGGATCAAAGACCCCAACATAAAACCAGATTCATTGAACCTGACAGCAAAGAAAGTGGGAAATAGCCTTGAATGCGTTGGCACAGAAGACAACTTTCTGGACAGAACACCAATAACACAGGCACTAAGATCAACAATTAATAAGTAGGACCTTATGGAATTGAAAAGCTTCTAGAAGGCAAAGGACACCATCAATCAGATAAAGCAGAGGCCTTCAGAATGGGAGAAGATTTTTATCAATTCTGCATCTGATAGAGCACTGGTATGAAAAATATATAAAGAACTCAAGAAACTATATATAAAAAACTCAAATAATACAATTACGAAATGGGGTACATACCGATCTAAACAGAGAATTCTCAATAGAGGAATTTCAAATGGCTGAGAAACACTTAAGGAAATGTTCAGCATCCTTAGCCATCAGGGAATTGAAAATCAAAACTACTCTGAGATTCCATCTTACACCTATCAGAATGGCTAAGATCAATAACACAAATGACATCTCATGCTGGTGAGGATGTGGAACAAGTGGAACACTTCTCCATTGCTGGTGAGAGTGGAAACTTATACAGCCATTTTGAAAATCATTATGGTCACTCCTCAGAAAATTGGGAATTGATCTACGTCAAGACCCAGTTATACCACTCTTGCACATATACCCAAAGGACGCTCCCTCTTACCACAAGGACACTTCCTCAACTATGTTCATTGTGGCTTTATTCATAATATCTAGAAACTGGTAACAACCTATATGTCCCTCAACTGAAGAATGGACAAAAAAAAATGTGGTGCATTTACACAATGGAGTATTACTGAGGTGTTTAAAAAAATGACGTCATGATATTTGCAGGCAAATAGATGGAACTAGAAAAAAATCATCCTGTGTGACCCAGAAAGACAAACATGATATGTATTCATTTATAAATATATGTTAGGCATTAAAAGACTTATAAGAAAGCTACAATCCCTAGACCCAGAGAGGTTAGGTAAAGAGGAGGGCTCAAAGGAGGACACATGGATCTCCCTGGGAAGGGGAAATAGAATAGATTTTTTTTTCAGGTGGACAGGGGGCAGTGGGGACAGGAGCAGGAGGGACCAGTATACCCTCAGTGTGTGTGTGTGTGTGTGTGTGTGTGTGTGTGTGTGTGTGTGTGTGTGTGTATACATACTGCTCAGTATATGCTCAGTATAAGCATGGAGAGTAGAGCTTGAGCTATACATGAATATGGAAAGGTATTCATTCAAAAATAAAAGTGCTGAGCAGAGATCTTTAATCCCAGCACTTATGAAATATAGCTCTATGAGTTCAAGGTCAGCCTGGTCTGCATAGAAAGTTCCAGCCCAACCAGTTAGGGCTACACATAGTGAGGCTGTGAAAGAAAGAAAGAAAGAAAGAAAGAAAGAAAGAAAGAAAGAAAGAAAGAAAGAAAGAAAGAAAGAAAGAAAAAAAAGGGGGGGGCAGGAAATGCAGAGTGTGAATTTGCTGGCTGACTCAAGTCTTACAGAAGGGGGTGAGAGGGTTTCTGTGGTCGTGGCTGTTAGAACCTCCAAGCAGAAATTCAGTAGGACGGAGGAGAAAGGAAGCCAGGTGGAATGTCTTGTTCACAGAGCTGTTCAATTTCAGCTAAACAAATTCTACACAGGGAAAGGAAGGGAGAGATTCAGATGGAGATTTGGAAGCAGTCATGTTGGAGCTTGAATGAGGTGGGTGGATCCCTGGGGCGTAGAAATGTTCCATATGCCAACGTGTCAAAGAATTGGAAAAATGTGTGTCCGTGGTGGAGATTAAACAAGGACACCTTGCACCTGCATAAGTGTCAAGCACTTCTAATGTTTTCTGCTGGAACTCTACTTCTGGAAGACTCTGAGTTAATATTGAGAACCTGATATTGTCTTCGAAGAGAAAAAAGACTTCAAAGAGGGGATCCTGAAATCATCCTACTAACACCGTGAAATGAGTCTCCTCGGTCTGATGAGTCTTTGCCATGGGACTCTGTAGGTCTTGACAGTAGCTGTGCCTCAGGACCAGCTGCCAATTGGGCTATAGATTTGGGGAGTAGTTGTCCAAAGTGAAAGGGTTTCAACCTATTTTAACCAAATCCTTTCAGAGCTGGTCCTTGGCACAATGAGTGCTTGGAGAAAGGTATGAACTCAGCTCGTGCACATGCAGAACACATCTCTGTATCTGCAAGCTCAACCTCCAAATGAGGAAAACAGTATCTACACAAGGCAAGATCTAAGAGAATCTTAGGAAAAAATGCATGCAAAATATGATGGTATCTAAGAAAAAAATCTGTTTTCTTTGTTTTGCAGAGGAATAAAAGAACTGATAAAACAGCCATTCAAGGCTGAATAAACAAGCCAAACAAAAACTCATTATGGTGTATGTGAAGAATTTTCTAACTTTTAAGAAATGAAAATATAGTACTCAAGAGGCAAAGAAAGAGCATACTTTGAAAAAGATTTAGTACAAGAAATGGGAATAAATTTTAAGCAGCATATGCTTTGTGCTCTAAACAACACTCAAAGACCCCGTGAAGCAAGAGATGAAAAATGAGAAAAGAAGGCACCGAGGACAGAAGGCAAGGGGTTGAGAAAACGGAGTGTGGAGAAGAAGATGAAGGGAAGGAAATGTTATGCACTTGCATGGGAAACACCAAGATTGAAAACTCATTAGATCAATAAAGCACTTACCTGGTACAGCTTATAATCAAGTCAGTAATAGAAAGAGCAAATTTGAGTCACTTTTCCAGAATCAAGGAAAACAAGATAAAACATCACAAAAGAAGACAATGATGCAGATGGCAGAGAAGAAATCTGACAGGAAGAAAATTAAGATGCCCCCCAAAAGATAGCACAACAAACAGAAAACTAGTAATGAACTCCACAGAAAAGAACTTTCCTGGCATTAAAAATAAACATGCCGAGTGAACGGGCTTCGTGCTTACTAGACAAAAGTAGTGCAGAAGAGACTGTGTTTCTTGGTGTTGTAAACTGGACACAAGCTAGAATCCCCTCAGAAAAGACCCAGTGAAGGGCTGTCTAGTTCAGGTTGGCCTGTGGGCACGTGTGGGGTGAAGCGCTTGTCTTGACTGCCTTCGTCGATGTGGGAAGATCTAGCCTGAAAGTGGGTGACGGCATCCTCTGGGTATGAGTCCTGCCTGCCTGAGTGGGGAAGGCCAGCTATGCATAAACACGCACACACATGTGTCTTCTCTGTTCTAGACTGTGACGTCACCAAATAGCTGCTTCAAGTTCCTGTTGCCTCTGCTTCCCAGTAACACTGTGTTCTAGAATTGCGAGATAAGCTAACCCCTCATGCCTCCAAGTTGTGTTTTTTGTCAATGCGTGTTAGTTATCATGGCTACAGGAAATCAAACGAGAACTGAGGCCAGCTCCAGTAGACATCTAGAATCTTGATGTTGAAAAGGAATTCTGAAATCAAAGAGGGTAAACATCAACTACAGGAGGAAAAAAATAAAAAAGGACCAGATTTAGTGGAGCAACATCCACAAAGGCCCAGATTGGGGTATTGAGATTTGCATGAAGGGATAGGTGCAGAAAGTGATCTCAGTGGTTAAAAAACACTTACTGCTCTTGTAGAGAACCTGTGTATGGTTTCTAGCACCCACACAACAATTTACAAGTGCCTAAAACTCCAGCTTCTGGGGATCCAATACTCTTCCGGCCTCTGTGACCAGGCAGGTACATAGCTCATGGACACATTTGTGGACAAAAATTCAGTATACATAAAAATTCTACAAAAAGATACATATGCGCTAGGTCTGTGTGCTGCTGTTCACATCTGAGGTCAATAAAAGTGCATTCTCTGACTCAAAAAGTTAATCCTCTAGGACAGAAAAGCAGTCCCTAGACAACCATGACACCTCCCAACTGGCTGTGCTCACAGAAGATTGTCAATGGGAGATCAGCTTGCAAATACACAGAGCTACAATGGATTCGGCCAAACTGCTTAGTCGCTCTAGAAAGAGAAGATGTAAATGAGAGTGTGTGGCCAAAAACAGCCTGGGTCTCGAGTCCAAGACAGCAGAAGAGATGCAAAGACAAAAAGCATGCTCAGACACAGAGGCGGAGCAGCTGAAACTGACTTCTCCCTCATCTGGACAGAGAAGTACAGATGCTTATCTTTCAAAGGTACCCTGTATCAGAATGGAAGGAGGATGTGTGTCTTTACATTAGAATGGAGAAGAGTGAAAAGGACAGGACAGCAGAGCCAGGAGTGAATGTAAAGGAAATAACGGAGATGCTGCAGTACAGTAACACACGGACTATTTTGGTTACATATGACGATTTGGGTTACATTTGGTTGCAATGACTTCATCACTATAAGGCAACAGTCAGGCAGGAGCACTGATAGACTTCTACTAAAGACCAGAGAAATAGTAAGTCAGATAGACTAGCTGAATAAGAGGATGCATTGAATTACAGAAAATACAAAAGCGAAAGATTTCATCATAATGTATAAGAGCTAGTGTTTGCCCCCACAAACTTGGAATTATTATACAGAAGAAGAAGTAAGGCTTTTTTTTTAAGGGAAAATGGCTAAATATCTCATCATTTATCTTTCTTATTGCTGGTAGGAATGTCTCGAGTAGAATTGTGTCAGGATGTGATTTTCACACATCAACCATCAGAATATATGATAAACATAAGGATTAAAAGAGCAGGAACAGTGCTGGATGGATAGAAAGAAAACCTTCCTGTTCTCAAGAGTTAAAGTAGGAAATGGGAGTGAAGGGGCTAATAACACATCTAGGAAGGTAGTTCACAGGTGGACATGGGACTTTAGCAACCGCAGGCACATAGCATATCATCTTGTTAAATATCTGTGAGCTACAGTTTATGCACATTAGAGCACAGGGAAGACATGGAGTTCCAGAAAAGCAGATCTACACAGATGATATTCTTTTGTCAAAGTGCAGCAAAGTGAATAGTTGAACAAGAATAAATTTAACTTTTTCCCCCCATAGCAGCACAAGCCAGCAATGTTCTTCTATAGAGTTGCTTCACAGGGGCCATGAAAAGGACTATCACAAGACTCCCAGGGGGCTACAGTAAGGAAACCGTTGTGTCTTCAAACTTAACTCACTGCTGGAATTGGGGGGATTCCACAAAGCATACTTTTCTTATTTTTAAATAATAAAAGAAATGAATGAATCAACCCATTAACTTGAGAAGTTAAGTGGCAAACAAGACAATCCTAATGAAAAAAAGAAAAAAAAATCAAAACAAATAAACAAACAAAACAAAGAGGAAATAATCACAGATAAAAGCAGAAATTAAAATTTAGTAAACAAAAAGGAATAGAATTGATAAGTAAATTTCAAGTGTTTCTTTGAAGGGAGAAAAAGCAAACAGTAAACACAACCAAAAGCATTAAATGTAGAAACTGCTATTTATTTTAATCAAGGAAATAATGAGAGAAAAGACCAAAATTAGGGACAAGAAAGGAGGTATCATCTCAGTATGCAAACATGTGGAGGTCTTGAGATAATGAGCCATTCCCATTCATCTCACGGATGGTTCTCAACTGCTGAAGAAATGGGAAACTTCCTCAAGAGGACACTGAAAACCAGAATTAAAGATATACCTGCTCAGAGCACTTGCAGAAAGGGAGTTTGTGGTTTGAAGGAGCAAATACTTTTATGACTGTAGTTAACTCTTTGAGATATGTAGGGGTCAGCCAGGGCTACATACTGAGTCCCAGTCCCCCTATTCCCCCCCCAAAAAAAAGAAGAAGAAGAAACACTGAGAGAAAATATTTCAGTTAAACATTAAGAAAACAATAAGAAAACATTAACAAAAGAACTGATTTTACAATAAGGAAAAGAAAATAACACCATAAATAGGATGCTAAAACCCGAAATACAATATTAAATTCATCCAGCTGTTTATAAGATACAGAGAAATTCCTAGTAGGCTTGGTTACAATATCATAACATAATTTAATATTGTGAATTCATTAATGTATTTTTCATACTGATATGTCATAGTAAAAAAATGAAGTAGTTATACCAAAAATTAACTTGAAAAAAAATAAAATATCTATTTCTAGTAAACAAAACAAAACAAAATAAAACTAAGTAGTTAGTGCAGCAGTGAGAAGGAAGTTTCCTTTCTCAGGTCAATGTGGAATATCAATCTCAGTGCATGAGAGATTTAAAATCCTAGGAGCATAATCTTCAAATTAAAAAAAAACACAAACAAAAGAATGTTCCCTTCTGAAATTTATAACCCATGAAATAAGATGATGCAAAGGAAAGAATTAGTTACTGAAGAAGATAAAACATTATTTACTGGTGTGCTTTATAGGGGGCGAGGCGGAGGGGGAAACTGGGCGAACTGTCAGGTAACAGAGCAGAGCTATTGAAGAAATCCCTGTCTCAACAAGAGATTGCATCCAGGTGACCAATCACGGGTCAGCTATTGGTATACAACAGCAACAATTAACCAGAATTCCTCTAAATCCCACACTCATGCCCACAGGAACAGATTACCTGGGATTATGCTTAGGAAGGAAGGTTAAGTCTGTCCAGATGGAAACTACAGCGGTGTGCTGCGGGTTCAAAAGCAGACCCAACCAAACAGGAGACTCGGGGTCCTGATTCAAAAGCAGACATAACTAAGTGGGAGACTCGGGGGGTCCAGGGATACATTTTGTTTACAGAGAACCTGCAAGGCTGTCAGTTTTGACTGAGGCCCCAAGAAGCATAATCTACTACCGCTAATGAACACAGATGCGCAGCTCCTTAGCAAAACAAAATCAAATCAGGGGCAGCGGCACATAAAAGTGCAACACTTCTAAATCAAACGGTGCTCATCATAAGAATGAAAAGATGGATCAACCTTAGGGCAGGAAGCCTGTCTAGCTTCTGCACATTTTTATTCCCTGATTTATCATAGTTCTTGGCATGCAGTAGCTGCTCAATAAATACATGTTGACTTAACAAACATGATACAGTCTTTTAATTTGCTCTGCTGCATTAATAGATCAAGAAGAAAAATCTACATCATGTCTTAGTGATACCAGACAAGTATTTGACAAATTCAGCATCCACTTTTTTTTTTTTTTTCTTTTATCAGGTTCCAGGAAAGCTGTGAACTTCTTAAGGGTTTCTGTCACAAATCCACTAGGACATAGCTCTTTCCTTAGCACTAAAATTTTTGGTTCTAGAAAAAGAGAGGGGAAGGAGGGTATGCTTTCTATCGTTCTGATTTGTTAAAATATCGCTGAAGGTTTTAGTCAATGAGACAAGGGAAAAAGTATATGAGACCTGTGAATTTGGGGAAACAGACAAAATTGTCATTATTCACTCATAAGCAGATGCAGTACGTTGAGTATTTTGTCTCCTAAAAGTCTGTATGTTCAAACCTAGATCCTCACTGTGATGGGATTTGGAGAGGTCACTGAAAAATAGTCACTCAGGTGCATGGGGGTCCATATGACACCTTAAGGATACCTTGTGTCCTTAAATGAACAAAGGACAATTTGCATCTTCCCATGTTGGGGAGGGGGCCAGTCAGGGATGCAGGACATTATGATTTTTAAGACAAATGTCCCCAAACAGTATAGCAGCTGAATGCCTGCCTTTCTGTGGCTTAATCTGTAAAAGCCGGTCATTTCTGCAGAGCTCTGTTGGTCCAGCAGTCACTGATGCTGTTTCAGATCAAGGAGAACACACCTGGGCCTCACCTTTCACTGAGAGACTGTCAAAGAATTTAATATTGTTTTAAAACTGTCATACTCTCTCGCTCCTGGGCAGGAGGTCTGAATGCCACAGTGGCCCCCTGTTTAGACCTGTTGAGTGTTTAGTGAAGTAACTCACACAAGGCATGTGGCATACACAGGCTCAGTAAACCATCATCTCATTGTTGTAGTTAGAAACAAAAGCCTTGTCTCCTCATCTGTCTGCATAGTCACAACTTGAACTTTTCTGTGGCCGTGCTGCATGCGTCTTGGTTGATGTGCCCCAGACCAGGACATTCTGTGACTCCATAAAGAGGTCAGTGGCGTTTATGTAGACAATGGCAGTAGAATTCCTGTGACCTCGCCTTCCTAGAAGTGTTAAGAGGCACACGCATTTGTCCAAACACTTCTCCCCAAATGAGCAACCTCTAGTTTTTGTATTCAGCCTTGTCTCATTTCAAGTTTTTTAAAGAAGTCTCTGGCCTGAATATTCTCTCTCTTCCCTTACTAGTCCTTGGTGCTGTGGGCATTGCAGTATGTATCTAGAAAATCCCACATTTACATAGAAATCCCTCACAGGAGTCACCACACAGCACTCTTTGCTCGTGCTTAGATGGTGAGCACGGGCTCATAAAATGCATATCATATCATTATGGTATGTTTAAACGTTTTTATTTCTCCAGAGAATTTAAAATATACAAACATGTGACTCTGTGAGGAAATGATCCAAAAAAGATTATAAATACAGCTATAAATGTCAAAGTTGCTAAAACATTTCACTGGCTCTATCTTCAGAAGAAAGTGTTTGCACGGAGCGCACGCCAGCGTGTTTTATTATTGTTATTGTGGGCATTAAATGTTACAAATGCAATCTGCTCAGCGTGCACATAAACAATGGTCTCCACAAGCCCTGAGACTCACCTCTAGCCCAATGAAGCTGATCGGGACAAACAATCCAGTAAGGACTGGGTCGCAGGCTGCCCACAGCAGCTGAGAGCCACATTCCTAGAATGCAGTTAGGAATTTACCTTCAGTTGTTGGCCTAGCAAATGGTTAGTTTTAAATTTTTAGTTATCCATGGCACCATGGCCTTGTAACCACAGTGACTCAAGAAGATGAGGCAGGATGATTAAAGGTTCAAGGACACCATGGCCTACAGAGAGAGTTCAAGGGCAACCTGAGCCCAGTGAGACTCTGGCTCATAATTAAAAGTAAAAAGGGGAGTTCAAACTTCGTGTCAGAATACCAGCACAATGTTAGACAATATGTAAGCGAATAAATAATAATTAGTGTTTCATTTGTTGGTTATTTGCTATTACAGTAAGAGCTTCTTGCTTTGTATCTGACCCACTCAGTATAATTGAAATTTCTTAACTTTAGAAGAAGGGAGCAGAGAAAGAAGGGAAGAAGACAGAAGAAAGCAAGAGAGAGGGGAAAGAAAGCTCAAGAAAAGGAGCAGAGAGGAGATGGAGCAAGGGCACCTTCTGGGACAGGTCAAGGGTGGGAGGGGGTAGGAGGGGGGCCCAACCCTTATATGGTCAGCTACAGATGACATCTAGTCAACTCCATGTTCCTTTCTGCCCAAACCATTACTCCTAACTCCTGTGTCTTCTCTGTTTTGCATCAAAAGGATTCCCCTGCTCAGTCTTTCCTCCGGTGGCAGTGTCTCTTCAACTGTGCTGTCCAACAGAACCACAGCCTGAGTCAGACTCAGCTGTGTCCACCGGCCCAGCTTCTTGGGAGGGGCGGGATAGGAGAGTCACCAGAATCCAGGAGTTTGAGACCAGCCTGAGCAACACCACCATCTCCAAAGGAAAACAAGAATTACCAGACGCGAGTGCAAACCACACAGATTCGCTCCATCCTCACATTTCCCAGTGTGCACATCGGGAAAAATAGAAACAGATTTAATTCATCTCGATAACATATTTTCTTTAACCTAATATGTCCAGAAAGTTTTCAGGATATCATCAATACAAAAAAAAATGTTTACATTATATTTGATAATGAATTTTTAATGTCTAATATGTGTGTCTTAAACTTGGGCTAGAATTAGTTACCCTTCTAGTCTAATCCTATGTGTTCTTTCCAATTCCTCCTGGGAGCAAGCATTTCTTTACCGGGACCAGAGTGCATTGAATTCTATTTCTTAAAGCCAAACATGCCACAAGTGAGGGCTTGCTCTGTCTCTATTATTTCCTAGTGTTCTAGGTTGATTTCGGTTGTTGTGATAAACACCATGACTAAAAGCAAATTATAGAAGAAAGAGTTGATTCTGCCTAACATGTTCCACAGGGAGCCCGTAATGGCAGCGGAAACATGTCAGCAGGCGGCCAGACCTGAAAGTTCAGAAATCACATCTTGAGCTGCAAACAGGAAGCAGAAGGAGACCTCACTGAAAATTGGAAGAGGCCATGAACTCTCAAAGCCTGCACGCATGGGCACACATACATCCCCCAGCTGCACCTCCTAAAGATTCTATAACCTCCGCAGACAGCGCCGGCAGCTGGGGCCAAGTGTTCAGATGTGCAAGTTCACGGGGAATGTTTCTCACTCAAACCTCCATGTCCCACCTTTCCAGGAATTATTTGGTATAAAATATCAATTTCCATGCAGCTTTGTGCCACTAAAAAGTGTGGAATTATTTATGGTGCCTTGGACCACAACATTTAACTTTCTTTTTAATTTTTTCCTGAGATAGGGTTTTTTTTTTTTTTTTTTCGTTACATGTTACTTCTTTCCCCAAAAAATGTTGATGAAGTACAATTTTCCCTTTGGGTGATTTAGAGGCCCTCTACACAATGCCTTTTGGGACAATCATGAAATCTCTTCACATTCAGCTACCCTAGTGAGGTAATTTCAATTTCACTAATTTCAATCCAAATAAAGATCAAATTTTCCAGTTCATCTAAGCCATTTATTAGCTTTCGCTCTCTTGGTAGTTAACTTTGATGACAATAGTATTTCATACAATGTGTGAGCACAAAACACCTCTCCCATTACAGTGAACTCATCTTTTTGTAAACATTTTGTTTGTGAACAGTTGAGGAAGCCATGAGTCTACAAGTTAATGGCCCAAGCCTCAGTTTACCTATGAAACGAGTGAGTTTCTTGTCTATAAAATCTGCTGAACATAATAGCCTGTTGTTATGTATATGAGTAGTGAATGTATGCAAAAAGGCACAAGGAACATGATTGCTTTAAAGAGTATTCTAGTTCTATTGACAGTGTCTTATGATCACGTTGAATGCTTGACAAAAAAAAGAAAAACAAAAGAATGCTTGTTATTTCTAGAATTTTTTCTAATTGTGATTATTTTCTTATTTCAATGGAGTCCGGACTAACACCTCAAACGGAAACCTGAAGAGGTGTCCAAAATCCCAGCTTTCAATACAAATATTGAAGTGCTGTGTTTACACAAATAAAAATTAATGCAAAATTATGTTAGAAATATATTTGAATTTTAAATAAAGGTAAGATCAGAGATTACAGAGATCATAGACCTCTAGATCTTTAATTAATAAAATATTCATCATCAAACCACGTGACTGTGGTGTTTGCATGCAATTTTGGAAGCACCAGCCACACAGAAGTCGCTCAGCGCTCAGGTTGTAAGTACCACTAAATTCCTTGTGTTTCATTGTTCTCTCAGTGCTCTCCCTTTGAGGTTTTTCCCTAAGTATTATATTAGGAAATTCAAATATGTTTCACTCTTCAAAGTCAAAATTAAAGAAGTACTCTGTTGATGCTACATGCTTCTAAATAACTGTGAAGCCTACTTTTAGGCAAAGTATAAATAACACGCTTGAGAATAGAAACCTATGAATAGTTCTTTGAGTGAAAGAACAGTGCTGCCAGCTTTGCTCCATTGAGGTGACACCAAACAACACGAGCTTGTTTATTTCATACAGAAATGACCAAATTAAGCATGAGAAACTGCAGAAAGATTTCAGTCATCCTTCTTTTTTTTTCCCCCCTCTTTGTTCAGCTTGGCGGTTTTGCTTTTCTGTGGTGTTGGAAACAGAATGTCAGAAGAGACACAATCTTCAAAAATTAATCTGTTCAAGACTTGACTTCATCTATGGCCTCAGGATCATCGTTCCAGACCGTTGCGTGCTCAGGTAAGATGGGAAGAAGGAATCAATATGGCTGGGAGGATACAGTGATGAAACCCAAGGCACCGTGTTGCCGTGTTGGTCGCTTTTCTTGTTGATGTGACAAAATTCAAGACAAAAAGCCATTTAAGGAAGGAAGGAAGGGTTTGTTTGAGTTCATGGATTGACAGTATAATTCATCACCAGGGTTGTGGTTGGGGGCGGGGGGGGGTGGGAGGGACGGGGGGCGGTGGCGAGACTTGCCTGGTCACGTGGTGTCTGCACTTGGGAAGCAGAGAGGATGTTAGTGTTCAACTAGCTCCCTCTTCCCCTCCCCCCATGTTCAGTCTATCCATGGGATAGCGTAAGCCCACATTTCAGGTTCTTTTCCCAGTTAAACCTCTCTGGTACCCTGAACAGTCTCAGGCACACCCACAAGTGTGTCCACTAGGCCATCCAAATCCTGCCAAGTTGATGATGAAAATTACACAGAGTTTCTCCAACTTTATTATGAGTTTACAGGGAACTTCTTAAAATGCAAATTGTGAGACAGGACCTTAAATTCTATACTTCTCCCAAGCTCCCAGGTTATACTCAAGTCACTGCCTTGTGGACCATACTTTCCCGTCTAATATTCAGTGGTTCATTTTAATATAAAATCCATATTAATTGTTCGAGAATTTCATACATTCACACAGGTATTCTGATCAAATTTGACACCCAGGCCTCCCCCTAACATCTCACAGAGCCCCCCCCCCCCCCCGCAACTTCACTAATAGACCATATTTTGAGGTATGTCTGTGTTCTTTGTGACTGTTGGTCATTGTTTCTGGGACTGAATGTTTGAAGACTTTATCAGGAAAAAAGATTGCTTCCTCTCTACAATACAAAGTCCTTGAAGGTAGAATTTCATCATGTTTGCTCTTATATTCTTAGTTCCCAGGACACTAAAAAACTTACTACTAATGCTAACCACTGTTGGTAAGTGGATGGATGAATGTAATGTGGGACCAGTTGTAGAGCAAGGGTACTTAAGATGTTTTTTTAGACAGTAGACCTCATTCCTTTGGGAATCTGGTCTATAGGCCCATTTTCAAGATAATATGTTAAATTCATAAAATGAAATGTAGAGGGCTTACAAAAGAAACCTATTACAAAGAAATACAGTTATCAAGGTGTATAAAAGTCAAATTGTGATGTACTAAGGCAGGTGCTTTGAAAACACAAACTCTAGCAGAGGCTCTAATAATTACTATCGCATGCAGAGTGATGAGTATAAACAACATACCATATCGACAATTGCAATTTTATAAGAAAATATCCGTGATTTCTGTGGCGGTAAAGAGACAAGTGAGGCTCAGCAGAGCCCTCTAATTGCTTCCTCTGTTCATAACTGGACTTGGCATCAAGTGAGGTACCATAGCTGCTGCACATTCAAGTCCCCAGGCATCCCGATGTCTATCCCCGACCCTCCTGGGGTTTGCTAACTCCTGAAGAACCTGCTTTAAACAGCTTACAGGCAGGCTTGCTCTCCTCCTCCTCCTCTTCCTCCTTGTCCCTCTTCTTCTTCCTCCTCTTATTCTTTGTTTTTTAAATTACCAGCTGTTTTTTAAAAAAAAATGAAGGCTAAGAAATGGCTCAGTTGGTAAAGCTCTAGTCATAAAGGCATGAGGAATTGATTTTGATCCCCAGAACCCACCCACCATCACCATGAGGATCTCTGGAGCTTGCTGGCTGCTGTTGTAGCTGAACTGGCTAGCTCCAGGTTCATGAGAGAAAGACTGAGTACAAGGCAGAGGACAACCTCTGACCTCTATACATGGCCACACACACCCATATGCAAGAATATGCAAGCATATACACAGTACTAATAAAAGAATAATTACATAATAGAATAGTAAAATTGTGCTTATTATATTTTATTTAGATACTGAATGAGTGTTTGAGGCTAAGCATATTATTTCATTTTTTAGACACAGGACTTCAACCTGGAAAAAAAATCTTGTAGCAATTATTTTCTTCCCTTTTATTCACATCTACAATGACAAAAATATAATGGATGACGTTACTTACCGAATAAGCAACTCACAAAGGCAACTTACAGAAGTGTGTTCCCATGAAACAGATCCATAAACCCAGCAAGCACAGGGAGACCAGTCAGGAACAAACGTTTGGCGTAAATCTTCATCTGCCGTTCCCCAGCATGTCACATGCCTGCAGATGAATTACGCGCTACCTCACTGACAGGCACTGTAACAGACTACACACTGGAGAGATAGAACGGGGCTTGTGGGATTGGTTTATGGAACAATTTCACAGGTGTTAACAGTAGAGGTGGGCTGAAGAGTTTCAACTGCAGGAAGGTAACTCTGAGACGGAGGGGAGTCCTGAAAACACCTGTTGCTAAATTCGGCTTTTCACCTGGGCTTCCTCAGCCATAATTTGCCAAGTCACCTTCTGGGTGGCTCCCTTCAGACGTCAGAAAATGAGGGGAGGAGAGGAGAAAGAGAAGGCGCAAAGAGTCAGTTATGGCCAGCGGCAGCCCAATCAGCACCCATGGGAGTCTGGAGCTCGAAGCCTCAAGGTGGTGTCTGAGAGCAGATGACATGCACTAAAACTAAGTCTAAATGCTCTTAGGCAGCAGCTTATAGGCAACTACCTAGCAGGTAACTCTCAGGCCAGTGAGAGGGCTTAGATTTGTTCTAGCACTTGCTTTCAAGCCTGTGACCTAAACTCAACGCCCAGAACTCACATGATGGAAGGAGAGAACTGACTGACTTCCTTCCTCTCTCTCTCTCTCTCTCTCTCTCTCTCTCTCTCTCTCTCTCTCTCGTGCTCACATGCAAGTTAACTCTCTGAAGCCCTAGGTAGAGGAGGAAGGTAACATTTGACAAGGTTCAAAGGGTCCATGGTCAGTTTTGAGGAAGGTAAAACCTCCGGAAAAGGATTTATGAAAAGTTGACCTGGCCTCTCCTCTGAGCTCCCGTACAGCCCTCCCTTGCAGAGAGCCTGGTCCTTCCTGCGTTCCTATCCCTGCAGTGTGCCTCCCCCCCACCCCCCGCCCGGCGCCCACCCCCCTACCCCCTAGATCTCACTGTAATTAGGGACTTCTCTCTACAGCCTTGCTGGCCTCCGGGAGTTAGAATAAGGAGTGTGGGGGCTATTTTGAGGTGAGGTGTGATCAGAGACTTGTATTTGTTGCAGTGGTGGGGTGGAGTGGGGTGGGGGGTGGGAGGTGGGCAGAGATTTGGCAGGAAGAAAAGCAAGATTACGCCTGGGATGCAGCAGCTGAGGAAGTGTGGCTGGGCGGCTTTGACTGGTTGCTACCTGTCTGTCTATCTCCATCTGTCAAAAGCAGCTGGAGGCACCCCAGGAAGGAAGAGCGGAAATAAGTTGGAAAGACAAGCGAACGTGCAGAAGAAGCAACATCACAGTCCTTTCTCTCTTGACTTCCTCGCACCCCTAAGTGAAGCGCCGAGCAGGGCTGGGTATGCTTTCTACCTTTTTGTTAATTTTCAGTGGGCTTTGGAGAGCTGTTTTGAATGCTTAGGTTACGTGGGAAATGATCGCATTAAGAATTACATATGCAGTTCTCACCAATTTTAATGATGCAATTTGGGGGCTCATCCAATTGCCGAAAATGAAATAAAGACTTAAAAACTTGCTACTTAAAAATTAGATCATGTGTCTCTTTCCTTCACATTTAAACCAGGAAAAAAAATTCCCCTACTCGTAGGAATATTTAGAAAAAAAAAAAAATGCTCAGGACTGGGGAGATAGCTCAGTGGATAAGCCACCTGCCACACAACTGTGAAGACCAGAATTCATCTGCGGAATTCATGTTACTCCAGGCAGGTGTGGCAACCTGCCTGTACTCTGACACTGCTGCAGGGAATAAACTGGAGAAGAATGGGTGAAGACACTAGACATCAGCCTCTGGCATCCACACATGTATGTATATACATACATGCAAACACATGAACATACATCATACACACACACACACACACACACACACACACACACACACACAACACCTTGTTCAAGTCAACAGATCCCAATTGCAAGGCTTTCTTACTCTCCCAGTTTCCT
>OU015751.1:26734701-26746097 GCA_907169655.1 Acomys percivali | reverse complement strand
ACACACACACACACACACACACACACACACACACACACAGAGAGAGAGAGAGAGAGAGAGAGAGAGAGAGAGAGAGAGAGAGAGAGAGAGAGAGAGAGAGAGAAAGCTGTAGCATGTCACAATGCATCCCATAATTCATTCCTTTGTCGACACATCTTCACTTGCAAATATTCATTGCAATGAATCATTGGTCTGGTTTGAGGTCTCTGGATTCTGTGACACCATCAATATTGGATCCTCTCTGGGACTCTTGGTTATCCTGTTGTTGCCCTGTGTCATGGAGATCCTGCAGTTTTGAATCTGCAGAACTGGCCCTTTCATGTGTCCGAACTGTTTACAGATGATATAGATTTTGGGGTGGGCCAACTCAGAGCCCTGGATCTCGGCCTGGGTGGCAGCTGAGCTGGTCAGTATGCCAGCTATCCCTTATCCACACTATCAGAACAAGCTCTCCAGCACTGCTCTGGCTAGGCCAAACAGAGCTGACATTGGCAGGAGGCAGGGGCAGCTCTCCTGCTCTCATACCCTTGGGTCCAGATCCACTGTGCTGCCCAGTCAAAGGCAGGGGCCCACTCTCTCAAGTGATACAGCCCGTGAGGGGCTGGGAAGCTCTCCCACTCACACACTTGGAGCTGGCTCACCCATGGCTTCATCATCAGGGCCAGCTCCACTGTGTTGCCTCAGTGACTACAGGACTTGCTATCTCAAGTGCTATAGTCAGTGAGGGGGCAAGGCTAATTCTCCCTTACTCTTGCCCTCAGGGTAGCTCACCTGTGCCCCCTACCACTAGGGCCAGCTCTACTGAGCTGTCTAGGTGAGGTGCACAGCCATTGCTCTCCCCAACACTGAGCTGGTGAAGGACAGGGCTGGCTCTCCAGCACTCATGACTATGGGTAACATTCTGGACTATAGAAGATGTGAAGGGTGGAGGGGTCATCACCTCTGTGTCCCCCCACCAGATGAGTGGTGGAATCAGCTCTCCTACATTCACACCCTCAGGAGCCTGCTCATCCACACCCCAATCATCAGGGCCAGCTCCACTGTGCTGTTTGGGCAACACACTGGGCCTGTTTTCCTGAGTGCTGTTGTAGGTGAGAGATGGGATCAGCTCTCCAGAGCACAGCAGCCAATGAGGGGCAGGGCCAGTTCTGCACAGCTGCTGGACATCTACATGGTCCCCAGCAACTGCCTGACCAGCAATGTCCTTGTGTTCTCTATTAGACATCTACCCTGACCCCTTCTACTGTGTAGCCATGGCAGCTAGGGATGGGGCCTCACCATGACCTCAGGTGGCATGGCTGGCCACTTAAAACAGACTACTCCATCTCCACCCTTGAACGTCCAGTTCCATCTCTCTTCATAATGCTCAAGCTGCTCCGCTTCTCTCTCTCTCTCCCATCTGACAACCACATACTCACACATTGTGGTGTCTCCAGCCCTCCTGTGCGTGGGCGGGAGGGCAGGTCTGTGGATGGCATGGTGGTCCACCGCTCTCTGTCTGTTTTCCTCCTCCTGCACTGTGCTGCCTGGACTTGATCTGACTGAGCTCTCAGCAGATTGTGGCAGCCTAGGATGCCCTTTATGTAGATGATGGGTAGCCTGTAAGGTTGTGTCTTCTCCAGATCTGTGCACAGGTCCTGGCAGTGCTTCGGCTAGTTGGCCAGGAGCAGATGAATAAGTAGCAGCTCTGCCTTGGCACCTCCTGCCTCCTTGTCCAACCTCTGTTGCTCACAAGGTGCTCAGCGGTCCCGCAGCCTCGGGCAGCCAGAGCATGGCCTCCATCTCGGTCATAGCCTGGGCCAGGCTCTGTTGAGATTGGCAGAGCAGCTCTGGGCACTGAGGCACCAACAGGGAGTGACAGTTCAGCCTGCCCAGCCAAGTTCTGTGAGATAGCGCTAGGGCTCCTAGAGACAAAAGTGCTGAAGGCAAGCTCTTAAGTAGGAGCCTAGGGCACTGGGAGCCTCAGACCGGACCTGTGTGTCTGAAGCTCCAGCTTTTAGGTGGCTCTCAGCGGCTGTCTTCTGAACTCCTGGGCATAGCCAAGCTGGCTGCCTCAAGTACTTTTCTTGTACCTCCTAGGACCACATATCTGGGAGTGTCACCATGCACACTGGGCTGCCCTTCCCGCCTCCCACCCCCACCCCCAATATCAATCAGTAATCAAGAAAATGCCCACAGCCTGACTCACAGGCCAATCTCATGGAGGTGTTTTCTCAGTTGACATTCCCTCTTCCCAGCTGACTCCAGTTTGTGTCAGGTGACAGAGCACTACACCAGCACATTATGCTAGATTGCTTTGCAAAATAACATGGTCCCAGGAGAGTTGTAGCCGCAGCTGAGAGGGGTGAGGAAAAAAATCTCAGGTTATGAGTTTATTTAGCTGCTACTCCATTTAGCTTCTTCTGAAGGCAAAAGCAAACCGGGGTACCCCCAGACTTCGGTTTTACTTCTAGCCAATGGAAAATAAAATTTGGCTTCACAGAAAGATTTTAGCAGTGTCATGAGTTTGTCAGTGGTGTATAAGTAGCCGCTGCCCTTCCTTCTTGCTACAGTCCATCTTTCATGAAAGTATGTGAGGTCTCTCATCAGCAGGTGGGCAGAGCAGCCTGATGCCTCAGGAAATCCCTGGGCCCGACATTCCCCAGCCTCTCAATTAACACTTGTGAGAAGGGTGGCTCAATTCCCCCCTACATCTAGGTGGGAACACACACACACACACACACACACACACACACACACACACACACTGCACAGACAGTTCTCCTGTCCTTAATGTCTCCTATTAGCAGATCTGCTGTGTGGTTTTTAAATCTTCATTGGGTTTTGTTTTAGGTTTCGGTGCTGGGGCTGGAACCAGGACTACATGCCTGTCAGACAAGTGCTCCACCACAGAGCTACACAGCCAGCTGAGTCCTCCCTTGTCATAGCTCCTGTTGCTGTGTTGATGGAGAGCACAAGAAAACTTTCTGTCTAGGATATAAATCTTCTTACCCCGGTTTGAACATTATACAAGAACTACATAAATGGAAACATCTCATAAATGCACAAATATGTCTAATTTTAAGGAGCAATTTAAAAATACAAATACATTTTTATATGGAAAAAAACAATAAAAATCAAGCTTGGGAGGAAGTAGGGGAGAAAGGGAAAAAGAGAAGGAAAGGAAAAGATGAGGGGGCAAGACAGACTATATAAGAGGTAAAAGGACAGAGGGGAGGAGCCTCAGAGTCTCCACATTCCTGGACAACAGAGGGAAACTTCTTTGCTTGGCCCTCCTCCCATCCCTACTCCAGCCTTTCAGAGTGCCTGCCCCTTTCAATCTAATTTATTATCTTAAGGAATTTGCAATTTTCCCCCAAGGGGAGGGGGGGAAACTTACTCTTCAAGCTGTTACTCTGTTTACTCCAGTTAATTATTTAAGAGGATTCCTTAAGCCCTCACCACTCAACCTTTACGGTCTAGGAAGAGACAAAGATAACTCGGAAGGCTGAGCATCTTCATGCAAATTGAGATGATTTTTAGAGCTGCAGCAGATCTCACTGTGCTCTAGCCTTGGGGGGATTGGACACTGGGGCACGAGGGGACTTGGTGACCTGCAGTGGGGGGGGGATTTGGGTCAGAAACATGGAGCCATTTGTTGAGTGCATAAGAAAATATTAAATCTAGCATTAATTTATTGCTTCTGCAGATTATTTCTAATAGAGGCTTGCTGGCTTGTACATGTATAATACATAAACACGTGCATAAAAGTTTAATGCCGTCGGAGGCACACATTCACCCACTGCACCGCCTGTTGACACGTTTTCGCTCTTCTTAACACAGTTTCCTGAAGGAGTCAACATGATGTCAAGGTGACAGAATTAGCACGACACCAGAGGAATGTCCAGAAAATAAACTTTCTTAAACTTCTATATCCTTGAGATGATTGGATGGGCATTTAGTAGAATGGAGTATGTTAGAGGATGCAGCTTTATCTTGAAAACCAGATCCTCAGTGATCACCAGGAGCAGCTAAACACCTTAACAGCACCCCAAGGGCAGGCCACGGTGGGGGTCAAAGGTCACGACACAGTTGACAATAAGACTAGGCATTTGGCCAAAAGCATGTTGCTTTATTTATTTATTTATTTATTTATTTATTTATTTATTTATTTATTTATTTTGACATAGTACGGTTGTCAGCCTTAAAGAAAAAATAAAGGGGCTGGGGTATGACTGGAGTTCTGATACACAGACACCCACAAATAACAGGGGAGCATGGTGACCTGCCTACAATTCTAGCACTCAGAAGGTGGAAACTCAGGCTCCAGAACCAGCTGGCCAGCTAGAGACGCCATATTGGAGTTATCAGGGAGCTCTGTGAATACCTTGGAGACAGATCAAGGAAGACTCCTGGGCATCTGGCCTACACAAACCTGCATACTCGTGTGCATGTGTGCATGCATGAACATACATGCACACATCACAAACACATAAGTACTCAAAAGAAAAAATTCAACCCACACATAGTCTACTGGTCTATTGTATTTATTTTAGGTTTTTTAAGATAGGGCCTAGGTTAAGCTGAACTCACCATACAGTCCAGGCTGGCCTTGCACTCTAGATCTTGCTGCCCCAATCTCACTAGTGCTAGAATTAAAGGCACACACCACCGTGACCAGTGTTGTGGCTTGAAAAATGAAGTTTCCCACAGGTTCCTGTCTTTTGTTACTTGGTTGCCAGCTGGTGGCATTGTTTGGGAAGTTTGTGGAACCTTTAGAAAGTGGATCCTCATGGGAGGAAGTGGGGCACTGTGGGTGGGTTTTGAGGATTTATAGCCAGCCCCAACTTTCTGTCTGTGCTCTAATTTCTGACTAGAAGGCCACATGTCCAGGTGTCTCACATTCTTGGTGTCACCTTCCCCTTCATGAAGGGCTGCACCCCGAAAATGTCACTGAAACAAGCCAATCCTCCATTAGGTTCTTTCTTTCTTAAAGGTACAGTGAACTTTATTAATGGTATTCAAGAAAGTAGGGCTCCCTGGGTCCCTCCTTGTTATTCTGGGGTCTAGGATGGAAACTATGAGAGGAGATGCTCAGTGTCAGGGGCTGGGTTGGAACAGGGACTCCTCCGCAGCCGAGGGCCTCTCTCTTGCTCTTGTGTCCTTGCTGGGGTGGTCCAGAGCTTCTTACTCCTTGGAGGCCATATAGGCCATGAGGTCCACCACTCTGTTGCTGTAGCCGTATTCATAGTCATACTATGAAATGAGCTTTCAAATTTGTCATTGAGAGCAATGCCAGCCCCGGCATCAAAGGTGAAAGAGTGGAAGTCATTGTTAAAGTCACAGGAGACAACCCGGTCCTTGGTGTAGCCCAGGATGCCCTTTAGTGGGCCCTCACATGCCTGCTTCACCACCTTTTTGATGTCATCATACTTGGCAGGTTTCTCCAGTCAGCATGCCAAATCCAGTATGGACATGTTGGGGGTAAGAACACGGAAGGGCGTGCCAGTGAGCTTTGAGATCTGCTCTGGGATGATCTTGTCCATAGCCTTGGCAGCACCAGCGGATGCAGGGATGATGCTCTGGGCAGCCCCACGGCCATGACGTCACAGCTTTCCAGAGGGGCCATCCACAGTCTTCTGGGTAGCAGTGGTCACGCGTCCTTCCACAATGGCAAATGGATCATGTAGACCATGTAGTTGAGGTCAATGAAGGGGTCATTGATGGCAACAATCTCCACTTTGCCAGATAAGAAGCCAGCCCTAGTAACCAGACGCCCAATACGGCCAAATCCGTTTACACCTACCTTCACCATCCTGTCAAAGGACGAGGCTAGCACTGCACAAGAAGTTGCTGCTGTCTCTGGAACAGGGAAGAGCAGAGAGCCTAGGTTGTTTCTTGTCAAGTATTTTTGTCACCGCGATGAGAAAAGGAGCTAATCAGCAGTTTCCACACAGCGCTTTTCACACTAGCACCGGAGTGCACCGAAGGAGCCTTGCACGTGGATTTAATCCTCCCACTACAAAGCAATTCAAACAAAAACACAGTAGCAGTGGAACAGAGGGAGAAGGCGGGGTTTAACAGGCACGGGGGTGGGGGGCGGGGCTCACTAGCCTTCCTCTCAGGGGTAGGGGCATAGTTCTCCCTACCTGCCTCTCAATTTTGTAGGTCCAGTATACTCAGTTCCTGGACAGTGAGCCGAACACACCAAGGAAGCACCTATCTTTCCCTCCTTGGCTCTAGCAACCCCAGATGGCTTGCGGTTAATTCGGATTTTTAAACGCCATTTGAACACATCCCCTTCCCGCTTCCGAAAGTGAGTTAACAGAGATGAAAGTTGGACGCAGCCTGCCTCTGCCAGTCATCCTCTCTGAAGAGTCTCGCAAATTTCTGTTCTTCGCTGCAAAGTGGATGTTTGCTCGTTTCACAGCACTCAGCTCTGCCCTAACAACAGCTCTATTGCAGCCCCGTGGCCTTTGTTGTAACATTTATTTTCAGGTCTGCCATGTGGTGGGCATCCATAACAGCCAGGCTGACTGTCACTCTGTGACTGCAAAGCGACAGCAGCTTGAGAGAACTGGGCTCCTGTGAAGTGTGACGGGCTTGGCTGTGTTTCATTCACAGGCTCTGTGACTGTCCTTTGTCCGGAGCACACATGGAAGGGACAGAGTGGCCGATGCGCTTCTTTTTTCAGAAGGGCGTGGAAAAGGTAAAGGGAGGTGGATGCTATTTCCTTCCTTCCTCTGGTGAAAGTGCAAGTTCCCTGTCTCAAAGCTTTGTGGAATAGGTAGGCAACTTGCTTTTATTGGGAGTCCTCTTGGGACCAATAGGTAGAACTAACTGCCGAAGCAGAGCTGGATCCAGCTTGTGGTAGAAAGGAACCATTGAATAACGCCTTGGCTGTTTATCTTCCCTCCAATCGAGTCTGAGCTCTGACCACAGTTCCTGGCAATTCAGGCCCAACATCTCTTTATGGGATTTTGGAACCAACTGCTCTGAGGTAGGTTTACAGTATGCAAAAATGTTGACAACTATCAGACTCATCAGTAGGATTTTAGTTACTTGTCTGTTTCAAGGACCAAATACCTGATCTCAGGCAGCTAAAGAAAGAAGGGTTTATTTGAACTTACAGATCCAGACAGAGAGTCCTGTATATAATGTCAGGGAAGACTTGGCAGCAAGAGGCCGGAGCAGGAAGCTATGAGATTACATATTCAACAACAAACTGGCCCCAAACAGCACCTCTGACTAAACAAGTATATGAATACCTGAGCTTATGGAAACATTTTCATTCAAACCACCTCGGGAGTTTTTACTTCAGAACTAATCATTTAGTTATCACACTTACTGAGAGCTCTTACTACAGCAAAGTAATATGTGAAAACTCCTAAAGAGAAACATCACTTTTCCTAAGCTATCTGTTTCAATAGATGAGCAGCTATAGAGGAGAGGGCCCCTTTTAGGTAGATATTTTATTAGGCTGAGACTACTGACAGAAACCAATAGATAATACTGACCTTAAGTGATCGTGACAAATCAAAGCGGAGTTACATATTTCAGACCCAAGTATTCTGAGGCAGGTAATTCTATAGGACAGACACTCGCTCGCATATCTGCACATCTCCTTTAGGTATGTGTACCCTTACAGTCTCCAGGCCAGAATTCTTGATTTCTCAGTCACCGTGAAACTTGATCTTTGATTTCCCATCTATTTAATTATAGCATACTTACGAAGTTACTTAGACTACAAACTCAGGATTTATTTGGGATTGTTTTTTAAACCACATACCCAGATGTACTTTAGGGAACTGTCTTGACTTGGGGAGTTTGACCAGTCTGTAGTCTGTAGGGTGGTCTAGCAGTCTGGAAACCTAGGCAGAATTTCCATGTCATAGTCAGGAAGCAGAACGTCTCTTCCTCTGGAGAAGTCTCAGGCTTTATTCATAAAATTCTCCTTCACCTGACTAAATGAGGCCCCCGAACAGTACCAGCTGTGACTTCAACATAGAAGCAAGTAGCCATAGATGTCGTCATGCCTGTAAAATATGCTAAATGTGTCATATTGAATCTAGACCACCTGGCATCACTGCCTAAACAGGTTGTCACCGCTATTTAACCAATGTAGCACTCTCACTAAGGACATGCGACCTAGAACACTGACTGGTCTAACACCATATGCTAGAGCCTAGAAAGTAACTGGAGTGCGATGGGCACTGGGTAAATAGCTAATTCTGCTTCCCTCTGCCTCCAGTGGAACAATAGCATTAGACCATTGAGTCACGGGTGCATCTGCTGGTATAGCCATGCAGCTAAGGTGTGTTGACAACTGCAGAAGTGGAGAATAGAGCCCTTCTGGCATACTGACAGACACCTGTCCCAGTGTCCAGAGTGAGGACATGTGGAGATGAAGTCTTAGTTCTGGGACAGGACAAACTGACAGTGGATAAGAGCAAGAAAATGTCACCTAACCAGTGTCATCCCCACAGCAAACTTCGTGAAAGAAAGAAAAAAACCCTCATAGCGAAAGTTAATGTAGTTTCTTACAAAATAGTGGATGTGTCATATACCAAATTACCATTCAGTGTTAAATATAGCACATCAGCACGCAGACTCCCCAGCTTAAATCTACACTTTATCTGAAATTTGAGAGCTAATTTTAGAGGTTGGCCGCCTCCCTCTCTTTTGCCCCCCCCCTTTCCTTCCCCTCCTCCCCCTTCTTCCCTCTTCTTCCTTCCCCTTTTCCTCTTTTTCTTCCTTCCCCTCCCCTTCCTCTCCCTCCTCCCCAGCTTCCACCCAGCTCCCTTGTTTCTCCCACTGCTTTCATACTGCTGGGGCTAGAACCCAGGGCTTTCCAAATGCTAGCAAATCTCTAGCCACTTAGCTTTGACTATAAAGCCTTTTTATAAAAAAAAAAAAAAAAAAAGATTGTTTACTTTTTGATTATGCATATGAGAGTGGCGTGCACACAGAGTGCCAATCCCCACAGAGGCCACAGACATCAGATTTCCCGGAGCTGAAGTTACACATGGTTGTGAGCCCCTTCACATTGGTGCTGAGAACCGAACTCGGGTTCTCTGGAAAATTAGTCCCCACTCTTCAGCGCTGAGCCGTAATTGTAGCCGCGACTGTGAAGCCAACCACGAGAACGTCAGATGCGGTCTCTTCCGTGAAAGGATTTTTTTCCTGTTACTGAATCTGATAAAGCGTGGGAGAAGAGGGAAGTGACAGACACTGAGGGCGTCTGGAGTTTGCGGCTGAGCACCTGGCAGGATGTAGGACAAAGCAGTCTCCGGCAACATGAAACAGATTGGAAACAGCACATTATTTTTCCTGACTATAATAACAGTCCACCATGCTGCCTGTGGCTGCCCAGCAAGGAGAAAAACATGGCTTCACTTGACCTTGGTGGTTATTACAGGATTTTGCAAAAGGACTGAGAGTGTAACTAAAGTTTTGAAAGCAGGAGATCCTACACCTGCCGTCTTTAAGGTCACATGAGGCCTCCGGATTTTAGTGTACTCGCATGTTTGTTTACTATTGAGAATTTGGTACCGTGTTTGATTGAGTTCAACATGCCTTCAACGTCCCGTCCCACCGTGCGTAACTTCACAGTGCTCAATCTTGTCCACTGAGACCTTCCCACACCGGCCATCCTTCCTGTACTTACAGGAACGCTGAGGTGAGCAGGGTGATGGTAGTGTCCCGGTCTCTCAGAAGACCACGAGCCAAGGAAGGCTCTGAACAAGTCACGTGATGGAGGCCACGCAGCCAGAAAGTGGTTCCTCAGTTATGATTCAAATCCAGATATGAAAAGCTTTTCAAACCCAAGTTTTGCCTGTTTCTTACTGAGGGCTGAACTTTTGAGTTATAACCCAATGACTACTCAGGACTGAGTAAAGGTCATTCTAGTCACTATGTGTTTCTAGAAATTTCTTTGCCCAGATGCCCCATGACAATTTAGAAAGTGCTATATTCTTGTAGGATACATAGACCAGTCCACCATGCAGCCTGTGCCACAGACTTCTCTCTACTGTCATAATGTGTATATGGGGAATCTAAACTTAGAGCCCTGTGTATGCATTCATGTGTGTGTGTGTGTGTGTGTGCGCGCGCGCGCGCGCGCGAGCGCGCGCGCGTGGGATCATGGCAGAGGAGGAAGAGATCTTGGCAGAGAGAAGAAGGGGGGGGGGGTGGAATCCATGTGCCATGACAGCAGAGTGGACACTGTGTGGGAAGAGAGTAGCCAGAGGGGAGGAAGGTCAGGAGAGAGGGTGGAGGAGGGGCTAATTATACTTCCATAAAGACACTTGTGTAAAAAGTGCCACAATGAACCCATTACTAACAAAAATTAATTTAAATAACAAAATGAAAAATTAACCATTTGGAAAAAATAACCATATTGCTATGTGTATCATGGTCGCACTCTCGTGTCATAGAGGACTGCCAGGAACTACTACTGCCTAACAGGGACAGCGTCTCCACTGATCAAGGTAGTTTTGTTAGCTTTTAAAAAGTCCATGCTTGAAGAGGGACATTTTATGTTACAGCACAGTAAGTTCTGCAGACTCTTCTGGGTGGTGTCCCTCTTTCCCTCAGCTGTTTTTTTGACATGGAGAATAGCAGCCACCCACACACACTGCGTGACAGGGAGGATACCCCCAAATCAACCATCACGATGCTCTACAATGGAAAACTGAACATCGCGTTGAAACAAACTTTATTTAGCACGAGTTCAAACAACCCCTGGCTTGGCAAAGATTAAAACCATGAACTTTAGGAAGCTTGCTGAATGTAGAAGTGGGAGCATCTAATAGGTGCCGCGCACACACACTAGCATGATCTTTCTAGAAACAGTCTGACCACAATCATACCGATTTTAAAAATTAACTCCAAGTTTAGGAATTTATTTTAGGTGTTCAAGGATGTGTTCAAAAACTTAATAATAGGGCTATTCAGTGAACATGCTCAAAACAATAAAGATGTGAAAATGACCTAAAACAGCCAACATTGCCAGACTATAGTCATCCACTTGAGAAAAAACTAAAAGGAGGCTGAGGAGAGCCCAGTGGCAGCACTTACTCTACAAACATGAGGACATTAGTTCAAATCCTCAGCACAGAGACGCGCAGATCCCAGGACTCCTGGGCTCACTGGTCTGCTGGTGAGCGTAGCCAAAATGGTGAGTTTTCAGGCCAATAAGAGACCCTGAGGGTGAAAGAGGAGCATCCAAAGGAAGACACTCTGTGTCCTGACGTGAGCTCAGCGTGCACATGTATGGGTGGATACACCTCACACCACAGACACACACACACAGACACAAACACACACACACACAGAGACATAGACACATGGACACACAGACATACATACGAGAGAGAGAGAGAGAGAGAGAGAGAGAGAGAGAGAGAGAGAGAGAG
>OU015751.1:26698314-26733497 GCA_907169655.1 Acomys percivali | reverse complement strand
CACACACACACACACACACACACACACACACACACACACACACACACACACCACACAATCCTCTAGCTTCCCAGATGGACGAGCCTGAGCCTCTCACTTAGACAAAGTATGACACTACCCATTTGCAGCCTCTGTACACATCAAAACAAACAAACAGAGACCCAAACACACCCCAGCAGGTTGATTGTCAGCGAGTCAGGCCCCATGCTGGCACAGCCAGACGAATTCAGATAAGAATAGCTTCAAATAAATCCTCCCAGGAAAACTGGTCGCAGGCCAGAGCCGAGGGACACTTCTGGCTGAGCCATGTTCTGTACATATGCTCTGTTATCCTAAATGATTTTTATTTCTAGTTTTAAAAGGAGCCAGAGATAAAAAAGGGAAGTGACTTTAAAATTGCCTTCCACCTCACTGGAAGCTGGGGTAGGCACGGAGCATTTTGGTCGAGAAGTCAGACAGCATGGTTGAACATTCAAGAGCACCTGTTTATGTTTATTTTTTGCCTTCAGGTAATAAAAAAATCGAGTTTCTACTGCTGGAGGCTGCTGCTTCATGAACATTAGCCACATGCAATGGTTGGAAGACATCGTCTCTCAGGTCAAGCCTGTGGTTCCTGCCTCTGTAAATATCTGGCCCCTCCTCTATAACCTTGAAAGCTATCTCAGAGCGCTCCTTGACATTTGGTGCCAGTTTAACATAACAGACATCTTGGGGGACTGCCTCAGTAATTACAGGAAGAAGAATGATTTTCATCTTGTCAATAGCTCCAGTGAATTCAAAACTGGTGCCTAGATCACCTTCTGCTCTTCTTCCTTTGGGGACATCGGAGTCCCAGTGTATGACATCACGCGTCCCAGTGTCATGTTATTATAACTGTGCCCTTGACAGTCTCGAGGATGGTTGTGTGGATAGACAGTGACTCAGAAATAGAGCAAGGTGAATAAGCAGGGTCAAGGCCAGTCCAGTGTAGCAGGTGACTCAGAAAGCATGAGTGATGGATGCTTGAAGCTGCCCCACTGTTTCTCTGTGAATTTTTACAAGGTGGTATTGCTCTTGATCACCTAAAAAAAGATGAAGGGTTCTATGATGGCCTCAAGCTCCTATCTGCTTCTTACACCAACAAGTGGTATTACTTTTCCAAATCCATGTTTTTAAATCTAAGTCACTCTGTTAGCACCTCAATCTCTAACTTAGGAAGCCTCCATCACTTCTGAGGTAAGCAGTTGAGCCTGTGTGCACTGCAGCAGAAAGGGGAAGTGCGTTTTAGAACAAATAGATCCGTATTTAAATCTTAACCCTGAGTGATCAGGAGCCATGGGCTTTTAGTCTGATGCTTCGTCTTGGCATTAATAAAATGATCATAAATGTTTTCTACTTTACAAAGTGACTTTGAGAGTTGAATTATATAACGAGTATAAAATAATCAGTATAACACATGGCTAAGAGCTGGGAGAGGACAGGAAAATGACAAGCCCTAGCCCTTATAAGAGTCACTGCTAAGCTTTGTAGAGAGTAAGTCAGTCAATCCTCACAGCAACACCTAGGGCCTAGCACCTGTTCTGAAGGGCTGTCTTTCACAGAAAAACACGACGAGATGAGGG
Organism: Acomys percivali; assembly: GCA_907169655.1. NCBI lineage: Eukaryota > Metazoa > Chordata > Mammalia > Rodentia > Muridae > Acomys > Acomys percivali. Next base: position 26,731,896 of record OU015751.1, on the reverse strand, counting down.
GGGAGGTATGAGGCTGACTCTAGTGTATAAGAATAAAACTCTGAGAGCTGGTCTTGAGGGGATATGCCTGTAATTCAGCATCCAAGAAGCAGGGGCAGGGGAGCTGAAAGCCCAAGGGCAGCCTGAGCTGCATCAGGAGGGCCAGCCTGAGCTGCATCAGGAGGGCCAGCCTGAGCTGCATCAGGAGGGCCAACCTCCAAACAAACAAAACAAAGAATAAAACTCGGGTGATGACGGCATTATTAATAACATTCACAACTTTTTCTATCAGTTTTTTTTTAACGAGTATGTATTTGTGTGTGTGTATGTGTGTGCGCGCACACGCACGCATGTGTGCACACGTGCACTCATACCATGGCATGTGTGTGAAGGCCAGAGGAGAGCTAGCAGGAGTCAGTTCTCTCCTACCATTGAGGCCCAGGTCATCAGGCTTCCTAGCAAGTGCTTTTATCTACTGGCTTTCTGGCAATCCCCATTTTTAGCATTTGTTAAGTGCTTGATAAATAACAGGGTTTTTTCTAAGTCATTTCTTTCTTTGTGTCTCATATGAATAAACAAGATTGTTTTAATCTGTAGCCTTATTTTATACTGAATATAGCAGAACTTCAAGGAGTAATAAAATTTCTCAGCCTCAACTGGTATGTCTCTAGCACAATCCTGAGATCCAGGGCTCAGGGAACATAGTCAAAGAGGAGGAAGAAAGATTGTAAGAGCCAGAGGTCAGGGCACCTGCTCAAGACATTGTCTCCTAGACACGACAAAGATGCTGCAGCCATGAAATCTCCAAACTACAGCTCCCTAAACAAGACCTGCATAGTGAGAACATCAACTGACATGGCAGTACAAATGGCGGGGAGGTCACAAGACCCCACTCCAAGATGAAGAGCTGCATGCACTCGATGGCTCCAAAGGAGAGAACCAGTTTTCTCCAGGGATGAGGCCTTGATCTATTATCCAAAGACAAAATGGTCAGCTCTCAACACGTGTGCATTCAAGAAACGCTGAATGGACTCAGTAGTATGTGGTGTGTGTGGTGTGTGTGTGTGTATGTGTAGTGTGTGTGTGATGTGTGTCTGTGTGTGTAGTGTTTGTGTGGTGTGTGTGTGTCTGTGTCTGTGTGTATGTATGTGTAGTGTGTGTGATGTGTGTGTGTGGTGTGTGTGAGGTGTGTGTGTGGTGTGTGTGTGTCTGTGTCTGTCTCTGTGTGTGCGTCTGTGTGTTGTTGTGTTACGTGGTGTGTGTGGTATGTGTGTGAGGTGTGTGTGTGGCGTGTGTGTGTCTGTGTCTGTGTGTGTGTCTATGTGCTGTGTGTGTTACATGGTGTGTGTGTGGTGTGTATGTGTGGTGTGTGTGGGGTGTGTGAGGTGTGTGTGTATATCTGTGTGTAACAGTGATAATTATAGAAAAGGAGATTGTGAATTCAAGAAGGAATGGGGTAACACTGGAGACATTGTGAGGAAAGAGGAGTAGAAATGATGCAAATACAGTAAATATGCGTACACGAAAATTTTCCAAAAATAGAAAATAAAGTTTAAAAACCGTCTGTGAAGACACACACCTATTCAACTACAGAAGTGCCACTTCTATTTTAGCATTTTTGTTCTCCACCAGCAGACAGTGACTCAAGGTATTGCCCTGCCAGCAGGCAGAATCATCTGGAAACCCAAAGAAATGCAAATTCTCAGGCCCTACCCTGCATCCTGGGAACCAGGGTGAAACCCAAATGTGTGTTTCACCAAGCTCTGGTTACCATGCCTGCCCAAGCCTAGCAACCTGCATTCTATGTGAGGGCTCACAAGGCCTGGAAACCTTAATCTGGAAAGAAAAATCTCATTATCCCATTTCTTCTGCCTTTATTTTTTACTAGCCCCCATTTCTCTCTCTCTCTCTCTCTCTCTCTCTCTCTCTCTCTCTCTCTCACACACACACACACACACACACACATACATGTATACACACACACATACAGACACACACACACACTCACACACTCACACTGCTGCTCGGCACCAATGTCCAATGCCAGCTGTGTACTGCTTTCAATTCCTTATAGAGCTTTATCATATTTCTTCCACTGGACATGATCAGCAAGATTAAACCTCCTGCTTCGGTAACTGTGCTGGAGGCTCCGTGCCTCAGTGTGCTCAGCTGGACAGTGGACGCCATCATATCACCTGGCCTGAGTGTTTGATGGGAAATGGACTCAGTAGCTCAAGGAAAGCAGGGGTGCCCAGTGTCTCCAGGGAGCCCCGTGAGAATATGTAACTGTTCAACAGCCACTCTTAGGTGAAAATGCACTGTTATTTTAAAATATCTGCTGAGGTCAAAGAAGCTTTTATGTTCTGACTGACAGAACACCTTCTTTCTCGACCTATGCAGACAGGAAGTCATAGGCTTTGATCTAGAATGCAGCAATTTTCTACTATGCCTCAATAAAGGCCACACAGGGGCTGTGTGGAGTTACTAATGAGTGATGAAGAAAACAATGAATGTTTTCAAGTCCCGCTTTCCTTTGGATTTCACCAGGACCTACCAAACTCTCTAAGCTCCCATTAGTTAAAACAATTGAGCAGGACTAGCCGAGCCATGATGATGTCTGCTTACCAGCTGCCCTTTCCTCTCCCTTCCAAACTCCTTCCCCCTTTAACCTCAAGGCAGGAAGAGTTAAGTGGCCCCTACAGCAAGAGCACTGTTGGAGGACACACGCTGAAAGCCTGGGAAGGTGGCCTGAGAAGAGTGGAGAACCCACAGAGCATAGGTGCTACATCATGGCTTGCTGGAGAGGAAGGAGACATCTTTTGTCCAGTTTCCTCTGGTTATTTTTTTTTTTTAATGATCTTTGTATTGGTTACTTTTCTAATTGCTATAACAATACGCCCAATAAGAATTGATTTGAGGAGGGAAGCATTTATCCTTGCTAACAGGTACAGGTGGCTGGTCTATCAGGGTTGGAAGGCACAGAGGCAAGAAGTCAGCTGGCCATACTCAATCGCAGTCATAAATCAGAGAGTAGCAGGAAAGTACAAGGGCTCTAAAGCCTCCAGGCTGGATCCCAGTGACCCAGTTCCTCCTGCAACCCCAAGGTCCTGAAAGTTCCCCAACCTCCCAAGCTGTGAGGGACGTTTTCCTTTCAAGCCAGGAAAGCTCTGCAGACACCTGGGGTGCTCTGCTGCAAGACCTTCCACACCAGGAAGCAAGAATGATGCAGCTGTTAAAACCTCCCTTACTATGAAGGCTAGAATTCCAAGGCCAAGGTCACAGCTTAGCTTCCTCTGTGGTCACAGAGGGCATCTCTTCCTTGCCTCACCCTAGCCTCTGGTGCTGTGCTGACCATCTTAGGTCATGTCTTGTTCTGTGGACCACCTTGACCTCTGACTTCATCTTACATTGTGGACTCCACATATGAGTGCCAGTGTCTGAACATCCCCCCCTTTTTTTGTACAGAAACCAGCACTCTGAATTAGGGGTCACCCTGGCTACAGTATGACCTCATCGTCAATAACGTCCTCAATTCATTTCCACATTAAGATGGCATCCTGAAGGTACTAGGGTTTTAGGACTTCCACATGTGACTTTTAGGGATGACAAAAAAAAATAATTTTAATAGATGCTGAGTAGAAGCGCGTGTTCATGAAGCAAAATTTTGGCCAGTTCAAACAGGCATGGGTTTGTGTTACAAAAATGTATCAGCAGGGCTGTGAGATGGCTGAGCAGCTAAAAGCATTGCTACACAACCCCAGGGACCTGTGGTTGATGGCCAAAATTCACAGACTGTTTTATATGGTGGCTGACATCTGTAATTCCAGCACTTGAGTGGCAAGTTGAAGGCAGGAAAATGGACTGGGAGCTTGCTTCCATAAGCAGTGCAGTGGCAGAGTTAGTAAGAAAGATTCTGCCTCAAAAACACCTTGGAAGAAAGAGAACTGACTCCCAAAAAGTTGTTCTTTCTTCTTCTTCTTCTTCTTCTTCTTCTTCTTCTTCTTCTTCTTCTTCTTCTTCTTCTTCTTCTTCTTCTTCTTCTTCCTCTTCTTCTTCTTTTCTCTCTCTCTGTCTCTCTGTCTCTCTGTCTCTCTCTCTGTCTCTCTCTGTCTCTCACTCTGTATGTCTGTTTCTCTGTCTTTCTGTGTGTCTGTCTCTGTCTCTCTGTCTTTCTCTTTCTCTGTCTCTGTCTCTCTCCCCACCACTCTCTCTCTCCCTCTCCCCCACCTCTCTGTTTCTCTGTCTCTCTGTTTTCTGTCTCTCTATCTCTCTCACACACACATTCAAACACACATATGTACTCTAAGAAAATAACAGTAACAGTAAATCTGTTGTTATTGCTGCTGTTGTTAAATGCGGCATGCACGTGAATCACTGGGGTCATGCTACAATAGAGATTTGGATTCCTTGGTCTTGGGTGGGATGGAGAACTTGTATTTCTAAGCATCAGGGAGAGATGCTGCCATTGATACGATGAGTGGCAATCCCCCAACATAGAAGTTTTTTTCTAACAATTTGTTTCTATTACAACATCCACTGTGCTTCTTCCCAGGGCCTTACAGGGCTCCACTGCTTCTCATGGACCTGTATTTAACAAGTAGCCAAAGTTCCAGACACACACACACATACACACACACACACACACACACACATGCATATGCGTGCACACATGCACACACACATACACACGCACACACATGTATACACACACACATGCACACATACCCAAAATGGCCAGATCAATAAAATTCAGAGCCTCCTGGTATTACCTGTGTCTCAGTTAGGGGAAGCTGAATGGTATGTGGTACATCGGGTCTTTCTGGGCTGTGTCCCCTGCTTGTCCCTGTCATCTTTTGGTCTTTATGAGCTATGATATTAACACAATCAGGTGATTTCTGTGGCTTAATTCACCTGAGACCCCCCAACCATCATGGTCTCCCTGAGGATGGGCTAGGCTTTCCTTGCATTACTCCAGTAAATCACTCTCCAGAGCTGAGGGGAGAGAGCGGCAATGCACGTGTTAGCATGCAGACTATATACACTGTCCACAGCAAACTGCTCAATAGAGAAATAGCCAAAGGTTACAAAGAGGGAATTCATCCAGGAGAAAACCTCAACGACCAATAAAAATGTGAAAACGCTTTTGTTCCCATTAGTAATTAGAGAGAGTCAAATTAAAACATTAAAGAAAGATCATGCTTCATTTTTTTTAGTGGCATGAACATTTAAAACACTAATTGATGGCAAGAGTGTGGAGAAGTGGGCACTCAGGTCCATGGGCAGGAATATAAATCAGACGCCAGTTGGCTCTGTTGCTACGTCAAACACGCACACACCATACATCTGTGGGATTCGGCTTCTTGCTCGTTTCTGCTCTACAGAAGCCTGGCGTGGGTGTGGGAGCCTGCAGAAGATTGTTTAGGGGCTTTAACTGAGGTATTCATTATTAATCATTACAAAGCATTGCTGACCATCTAAATGTACATAATTATGGAAATAAACTATACTGCAGACATACTGCACAGCCATTAAAATGTGCGAGGAGAAAGCATTTCTAGACTATTTATGAGATAACAGATCCTGTTGTGTTTCTCATGGGTTAACCCTTTAATGCACATAAAACCCTCTGGGGTAAGTGTCATCCTTATTCTATGTGAGTGATCTAGAAGCTGAAGTACAGAAAGTTTGCAGGGCTTGCTCAGGGGTGCTCAGTTGGAGACAGACTGTGTCATCCAACAGCGATATATATATATATATATATATATATATATATATATATATACTCCCACCTATTTCAAGGTGGCAAAGATCAGACCACCAGAATGCGGTGGTTGCTATGCCCTGTTGTGTGAAGAAGCACTAACAAATGTGAAAAGCAGTTTATAGAATCGATCATTTTGGCCCAATGCTGTGCCTAAGAATACAAAAGCAAATTGGAAAGTTCCAACCACCAGGGTTGTTTCTGAGAAGGTGAAAGAATGCCAGCATGGAAGCTGGCAGGATGTCCCAGTGGGTAAGGATGCTTGCCTCCTGATGACCTAAGTCAAGTTCTTGGGGGCCACAAGGTGGAAAGAAATAACTAATGTTGAAAATGATCTATTGACTTCCACATGTTTTGTGGCCTGTGTGCATGTGCATTCATGAACACATACACAAACACACACACTTTTTTTTCCTAAAGAAGTGGGTCCTAAGTGTCCCACAGTAGAAGAATGGATAAAGAAACTATGGTACATATACACTATGGAATACTACTCAGCTATTAAAAACAAGGAATTCCCGAAATTTGCAGACAAATGGATTGAGCTAGAAATGATCATAATGAGTGAGTTAACCCAGAAGCAGAAAGACTCAAATGGTATATACTCACTTATATCTGTATACTAGCCCAAGGCGCATGTCCCATGAAAGCCTTCACTTACCAGGAAACTGGGACAGAGGGGAGGACATCCTATTGGGACTCTAGATGAGAGAAGCATGGAAGAATAGCAAAGTAGAAGGATCCAGATGGTCCTAGAAACCTACAAGAAGAACATTATGATAGGCAGATTTGGGCCCAGGGGTCCCACTCAAACTAAGGCACCAGCCAAGGACAATACAGGTGGTAAACTTTAAACCCCTACCCAGATCTAGCCAATGGACAGAACATTCTCCACAGTTGAGTGGAGAGTGGGTTATGACTTTCACATGAACTCTGATGCCTCATATTTGACCATGTCCCCTGGAGGGGGAGACCTGGTGGCACTCAGAGGAAGGATAGCAGGTTACCAAGAAGAGGCTTGATACCCTATGAGCATATACAGGGGGAGGAGGTCCCCCTCATTCACAGTCATAGGGCAGGGGAATAAGGGGAAATGGAGGGAGGGAAGAATGGGAGGATACAAGGGATGGGATAACCATTGAGATGTAACAAGAATAAATTAATAAAAAATTTTTTTAAAAAGTGGGTCCAGAGATTGTGAAGAATATAAAGAGCATCTTTTATTTGCAGCAAGTGTTTTTTAAAAATTATATGTTAAAGTAACTGGTTGTGAGGGCAGATGCATATTTATATGTGGGCACACATAATGTGTGCTTTGGTGGAGGCCACAGGTCACCATCAAGGGTTTTCCTCTACTGCTGTTCACATGAAGTTTTTGTGAATAGGTCTCTCACTGACCCTGGAGGCCATCAGTTGACTACACTTGGCCAGCAAGCTCCCAGGATGGTTTAGTGCTGGGGTTACAGGCACACATGGCCATGCTTGGATTTTATGTGGTTTTCACCCTTTCTTCAAAGCAAGCATTTTGCCCACGGGGCCATCTCCTCAGCCGCAGGATGATATGTTAATGGGGTACTTTGTGGTTAAAATTAATTTTTAAACATCATCCCTATGGTGCTTATTTATGAGTGCTCCTGCTATTAATTTAGAGGATACAGAAACTTTACTTTGAGAGAGGCTGCTGGCTGTAGGTGAGAAGATTGTGGAAGAGTCCCACGTTCTTGGAATTTTCTGCTAGAGGACGTAAACCCCTCCCATCTCCTGTCTCCTCAGGATGGCTTTGCTGGGAAGTCAAGTTCCTCCTAATCCACTCCCGTCCTTCTGTCTCCTTCCACCTGTGCTGGACCATTCCCGTAACTAAATGAACACAGGCTTGCGAGGAGGCGCGGGTTTCTAATTGATTTTTATTTATTGAGCGTGCAGATGTACTGAGTGAGGCCTAGAGCAGAGACAGCAGATTAAAATAGTTGGTTTTCATTTTTAGGCTGCAGCCAGATGGCCAGTTCGACTTGCTACCGCTTCTAGCACATTCTGATTGGCTGACCTGAAAAGGGACATGCGATCAGCACGTACCAGGCTTGGCCTCTCCTCCTCCACTCCTTCACACTCGCATCCAAGGCTCTCTCACACACAAACTCATTTCCCTACCACATGCATGCTTGGCCTAGAGGACTCAATTCCAAGGATTCTTTTCTGTGGACTCAGGATTCATGTTGAAGTGCTATTAGAGACTTTCGTAGTCTGGGTCAGTCCGGCCTTGCTTCTATGTCAGGTATTATGGCGGGGCGTGGATTGTAGACTAATGGAGAAGAGTGAAGTAAACTCCCAGGAGAAAATCTTTGAGGTCATAGGCTGAGAAAACACTTCTTAGCTACTGTACTCAGAGTAAGATGCCTAATTATTTGTTGTTGTTATGGGGGAGGGGAGTGTTTTATTTTGTTTGGAATTCACTGTATTGTCTGGTTAATCTACCAACTCACAGGGATTCACCTGCCTCTGCCTCCCAAATGTGGGAACTAAAGAATGCACCACCATTTCTCCTGGCAGGAGCAAGACTTTTGAAGGGAAAAATTGATGAACTGTACTTATCAAACTGAAAAGCTTCCTTATTTCAAAAGACAGCGCTAAGATAATGAAAGAAAATATTTGCAAAATCATATACTTATTAAAGGGCTTTATGCAGAATATATGAGGTATCATAACTTATAAGAAGATAAACAGCCCAATTATAAAACGAGCAAATAATTTGATAGACGTTTCATCAAAAAAAGAAATATAAATGGCTAATAAACATATCAAATTGCTCAATATCATTAGTCATCATTGGAGAATGCAAATTAAAATCACAATAAAAAACCACTCTACTCCCAGTAGTGTGGCCTATTTAAAAAGACAGACATCAGCAAGTGGGAGGGGGCTATGTGTAGAGAAACTGGCATCTTCATACATTGCTGGTGGGCATGTAAAACAGTGCAGCTATCTCTCAATCACCATGCTATCTCTTAAACCCTTAACTTTCCATACTACCCAGCAAATCCAGAAACCTGTACTGGAGAAAATGTATGCCCAAAATAGAGACATGTGAACTGATGTCTGGACAGCTTTGTTCCTAGTAACCAAAACTTAGAATGTAAAATTCCATTGGCTGGCCAGTGGCTACTACTACAGTGCAGTCTAGCTGAACAAGAGGCGAGTAAGTAGCAACAGTTAGAAGATGAAGGACTGACACCTGCTATAGTGTTGATGGGCCTCGGAAACATGCTAGATACCATGCCAGGTGTGGCAGCACACACCTTTAATCCTAGCACTTGGAGGGTCAGAGGAAGGCAGATCTCTGTGTGTATGAGGCCAGTTTGGTCTACACAGCAAATTCCAGGCTGGTCAGAGATACAAAGCGAGACTTTGTCTCAAAACAACAACTAAAGCAAAACAAAACAAAACAAAAAGCCTACAACAACAAAACAACAACAAAACCATGCTAAAACCATGCTAGGTAACAGGTTCAAATTTGAATGATTACATGCCGTACGACTTCATCCACACAAAATGTCCATAAGAGACAACATGAGAATGACCCTAGTTAAGTCACTGGTGACCTAAAGTTGAGGAGGGAGTGGCATCCAACTGGAAATATGCATGAGGTAACCATTGAGGGGGGTGATAAAAATACCTAAAACCAGAATATCTACAATATGTAATATAGCTACAAAAAATTAATTATGCTACACTTAGGACCATTGGGGATTACAGTGTGCAAAATATACTCCAGTAAAGCTGGTTTTTCAAAAAGAAAACTAGGGAGGGATGTCTTCTATTTTTGCTGCCTCCTCCTCACCCATTGTCTGGGGAGGGGAGAAGGTATTTTTGAGACAAAGCACAGGCACCACAAATAAAGTCATGACATTGCCACTCAGCAAAAGAAAGAAAGAAAGAAAGAAAGAAAGAAAGAAAGAAAGAAAGAAAGAAAGAAAGAAAGAAAGAAAGAAAGAAAGCTGATAATGATTCCTGTATGCTTGATGGGCAAGCCATTGGATCTCTCTCACTGCAGTTCAGCTGAGTCATTTGTTAGCCACATTAACCAAGACATCTGTCTTCAAGGGATCTCATTACACACCCCAGGGATTGAGCAGTAAGCTAGATCACACTGAAGCCAGAGTGCCCTCATAATAAAGAGCAGAGCCGATAACAAAGAGGCTAGTCCATCCCCCTGTGGCTACAGTTCGAGAAAATTCAACCTGCAGGCACCAGCCACTGGCCTGTTGTGACTTGAAGAGCTCAGGCAGTGCTGTCAGTGTTTGGTAGAAAAATACGCCCTTCTCTCAACCTTTGACTGAGACTCTTCTTCCAGACTGATCGGAGTGTTTTCTACCCTCCTGGCACTCAGATGAGTGGGACAGCAAGGAGCCGGGACAGGTGGGCATTGTTGTAGCCAGAAACCATCTATGTGAGTACCCATCATGAAATGAATACACAGCAGTACACAACAGTGCTCAGGGGAGTCACAGAGTGCTCAGATGTGTTGGTCAGCTTTCTGTTATAGGTAATCAGTTTATGAAGAGAAAAGGTTTATTTTGGCTCACGGTGGCAGAAGTTCTGGTCCATGATTGTCTTACCCTTTTTCCTTAGCTTCACTGGCGAGGCAGCTTAAATTGGAACCTCCCACCTCACGGCTGTAATAAGAAAAGTTGACAAATGAGGAAGGGGTAAAACTCACATTCTAGAAACCTAGGAGCTTTCTGCTGGAGTCCACCTCTCAAGAGCCCCACTCCTAGTAATCAAGCCTTCACATGAGAGTCGAGGGCAGCACTTAAAATCTAGAGAATAGCAGGTGTGGTTTTAAGTCTACAACTCTATAATGTTTAAAATAATGGAACATAGTGATCTGCCTTTAAAATGAGGCAATCTGCATGAGCTTTGCCAATGGGACTCCACAAGGGACTCTAATTGCACATCAAACTTATTATCTTCTTCCTCAGAATTTCAACTTGCCCATTTTGTTCAGAGCCCTTTCTTAAATCCCTGAGGTTAAAATTTATCCTCAAAGCCTGTCTACTTACTTTTTTGACATCTTCTTCCACTTCTGTCCTTTGCTCTGTGTCCGTGGTGACCCTAATGAATGTCAACATCTAAACTGTGCAAGAAGCCTTTGCCTTCCTTCTCCATCACATCATATTAGGACCCATCCCTTTCTAGTCTCAACCCCAGGTTGACCGCCTGCTGCTACCTTTAGGTTTCAGTTTTCATTCTGACCCAGGGTCTTTCTACATAGCTGCAGCTGAACCGGAACTCACTATGCATCCTAGGCTGCCTCCAAACTCTGCGTCTCCACATCTGATGTCAAAGTGCTCTTCATCTCTCTGACTACTTTCAGCTTTATTGACTTCAACACACTTCTCTCCTTGGCCTGGTTCTACTACCTGTTAGCAGCTCACCTTGGCAGGCATCCCATGACTCTGGCATCTCCAACATCTTGGGGTCTTCAGGGCAGTCAAGGCTTCACCTTCATAGCTTTATGCAATGGCCTCTCTGGGCCTCTATGCAGGGACACCCCTGACACATGCTTGGACTCAGCGGCTTTCCTTAGTTGGGGAGGGAGATTCCACACCCTTTTCTTTTATCCTTGTTGGAAGTCAGAGTCACGTGGGTAGAGATGTTGAGTTCTGCTGCTTGCTGGAACAGGAACATGGCCCCCTTGTTCAAATGCATTTTTTGTGTGTTTTCAATGGTTTCTTTCACTGCCCAAGCTTAGCAGATCTGAAACTCTCTCTGTAGACCAGGTTGACCTTAAACTCAAAGATCCACCAGCCTCTGCTTTCGCATGCTAGGATTAAAAGTATGCACCGCCATGCCTGGCCCCAAGCTTTTCTTTAATTCTTTCTTTTTTTTTTAACCTTTCTTTAATTAATTCCCACCAGTTGGAAGCTTGGCTGGGTGGAGTCTCCTTCTGAGGCCACCATTCTGTTCATTTCACTTAGCATAAGGCTTGTCTTTAATCTGTTTTCATTTCCTGGTGCCCTGTTTCTCCTCAAACCGTGCCATTTTGTATTTTTCCTTGTAGATTTGTATAAGCTTGGCCACTAAAAACCAAGCAACACAATCAATACTAAACTGTACGGAAATCTCCTCTGCCAAAGTTATTAATCTATAACTGTTCAATTTAGCATCAGGTAGATTTTTTGACCAAGGGCAGAAAGCTGCAATGCTCTTTGTCAAAATATTACAAGAATTATCCTTTAGGCCACATACTAATATTCTTCTCCTCCGAAACCTCTTGAGCCAGGCTATTATCACCTACACTGTGCACAGCATCACTGTCTTCCGTGTTCCTACTAATATGGCCCATTGATTCCCACTTAATGTGTCCAGTCACTTTTCTAGTTCAAAGTCCCAAAGTGTTCTGTATTCCTCCAGACAAAAGCATGGTCACAGCAGTACCCAAGACTCTGGTACCAACTTCTGTCTTAGTTAGGATTTCTATTGCTGTGATGAGGGGCCATGACCATGGCAACGCTTATGTAGAAAAACCATTTAACTGGGAGCTTGCTTACAGTTCAGAGGGTTAGTCCATTATTATCACGGCAGGAACCAAGATGGCACGCAGGCAGCCGTGGTGCTGGAGAGGCAGCTGAGAGTGCTATATCTGCATCAGCAGACAGCAGGAAGGCAGAGACGCTGGGCTGGACTTGAGTCTCTGAAGCCCTGACTAGTTCGTTTACCTTCACGTCCAGTTTTTTTTTTTTTAACTTTCAAATTTGCATTCAGTCCTTAAGTAGTATGATCATATATAAGTCTAAGCTAGGAGGATATTAATCTGTTCAAGAACTGCCATTGGCTGCTGTGTTTTCTTCTGAATCTAGAGACTTTCCAGGAACTTTTATGAGTTCAGGTAGCTTCTTAATGCTTCTGGCAAAGGAAACCCTTTCTTCTATAGAAAGCTATTCAATTTTTTTGAAATATCTATTTTCTCTCTCTCTCTCTCTCTCTCTCTCTCTCTCTCTCTCTCTCTCTCTCTCTCTCTCTGTGTGTGTGTGTGTGTGTGTGTGTGTGTGTTTATACATAGGTTTCATGTTCTCACCAACATAATATGAGCTTTACAGCTGAAACATAACTGACCAATGACTAATGCTGTGTGGCAAGGGAAATTAAGGGCATAATTTTAATTTGGGTTTGAATCCCAGTTCTCACTCTTGCAAAAACCTTCAACCTCTATGCTGGCTGGTTTTATGTCCACTTGATACAAGCTAGCGTTATCTGAAAGGAAGGAAACGCAACTGAGAAAATGCTTCCATAAGATCCTACTGTGGGGAGTTTTCTTAATTAGTGATTGATGGGGAGGGCCCAGCCCCTTGTGCATGGTGCCATCCCTGAGCTGGTGGTCCAGGGTTCTATAAGAAAGCAGGCTGAGAAAACCTTAGAGAGCAAGCTAGTAAGCAGCACCCCTCCATGGCCTCGGCCTCAGCTCCTGCCTCTAGGTTCTCACCCTGCTTGAGTTTCTGCCCTCTTTGCTTTTGATGATAAAGTATTACATGGAACTGCAATTGAAATAAACCCTTTCCTCCCCCAGTTGCTTTTGGTCATGTTTCATCACAATAATAATAACCCTAACTAAACCCTGTCTGGTTTATTTTGGCTAACAATGTAAGTCAAAGCCCAGGGTTCAGCCACGTTGTACTCAGTCACAGGATTTCCTTCCTTTAAAGAGCTGCATGTTAACCTATTTGTCATGTACATGTCCTGTTATTTATTCATCTGTCTGGGCACACGTGGGAGGCCTCCACATGGTTATGGTGAATGACACTGTTATCTATGAACATGAGTGTGCATAGATCCTATTGAGACCCTGTTCTCAATTCTTCTGAACAACCCCCCCACACACACAAAGAGAATTGTATGTGGCAATTCTATTCTTCGTTTAGTTATCTTTTGTGGTGCTGGGGAATTCACCCCCCCCCCCAGGCCTGTGTACGGGAGGCAAGCTCTACTACTGAGCCGCACTTCCGGCCTTCAGACTTTGTTGTTGCTGTTTTGCTTGAGCTGGGGCCTCACTGTGTGGAGAAGCTTGTCTAAAATTCCTGTATTAGCCTCCCAAGTGCTGGGACTATATGGAAGCATCAGCATACCTGGCTCCTCTTATTTTAAATGTGTGTGTGTGTGTGTGATGTGTAGAATATGTGTGTGGGGTGTGTGTATTTGTGTGTGCGTTTGTGTGTGGGGTGTATGTATGAGTGTGTGTGTGAGAGTGTGATATGTAGAATGTATGTGGGTGTGTGTATTTGTGTGTGCATTTGTGTGTAGGGTGTATGTGTTTTTTGTGTATGTTTGTGTGAATATGTGTATGTGAATGTGTGTTTGTGGGGTGTAGGATGTGTGTGTGAGAGAAAGTATGGAATATGTGTGTTTGTATGTGCATGAGTATGATAATGTGTGCCTCTTTGTATATGTATATGTGGGGGCATTTGATTGTGTGTGTGTGTGTGTGTGCGCGCGCGCGCGTGCGCACGCAAATGAGTGTGGAAGCCAGAGTCTGACCAAGATATGACTCAGGAGCTTATTCTTTCTTTCTTTCTTTCCTTCCTTCCTTTCTTTCCTTTCTTCCTCCCTCCATTCCCTTTCTTTCTTTCTTTCTTTCTTTCTTTCTTTCTTTCTTTCTTCCTTTCTTTCTTTCTTTCTTTCTTTCTTTTGAGATGAGATCTTTCGCAGGCCTGAAGCTCACTTGGTAGGCTAGCCTAGCTACCTGCCGAGGCCTGGGATCCACCTGGTCCTGCTTCTCCAATGTTGGGATTACAAGCAATCATCCATGTCCAGCTTTTTGTTAATGTGCATCCTTGAGATTAAACCTCCGTCCTCGTTGCTTCCTCTTTGCATCTTTCAGGGAACTGCCTTGCTTTCTCCAGTGTAAATCACCCTTTCAAGGTTTCTCCCTGAGCGGTAAGCATCATCAGAGGCTGTGGCCCACAGTTTCACCCTGTCTCACCTCTGTCTCAAGCTCAGACCTGTGACATCCGCCACAGCAGACTGTAGGCTGGTGCCCTCTGAGCCTTGGGCAAGGTCACCTGTTCCAGCTAAAGTTCCCTAATGGCCGGGCTTAAGGAAGGGTCTCCATGTGACAAGGGCTGAGCTGTATACCTTGTTATATTTATTTAATCCTCAGCTCCCCAGGTTCAGAGTTGGTCAGAATATTCCCTGCTTTGATGAGTATGAGTCTTACACTTGGCTGCACAGTAGGAGTAATTCCTCCTGGGGAACTTTTTAAAAAAGACTGCTACTGTGATTGGAGTGGCTACCCAGGGATAAAGCACCTGCCCGGCATGTTCAAGTTCAAGGTCCGGGGCTCTTTCCCTAAACCTGAGGTAAGCAAAGTCCCAATGCTGATTCTAATGTGACTAAATATGAAAGCGAGCTCTATCTTTTAATTTTAATCCTGTGTTGTGCTTGGAGTGAGGGTGGGGGACATTGCATGTGAGTGCGAGTGCCCGCTCAGGCTCACGGTATTGGATCTGCCTGCAGCTGGAGTTACAGGCAGCTGTGAGACATCTGTTGTGGGTGCCAGGAACCAAACTCGGATCTTCTGTGAGAGCAGTGTGCTTTCTTGACCTCAGTTGCTTCCTCTCTCAAGGCCCTGAACCAAACATTAGGCCCAGAAGCCCTGAACTTGAGTTTATCAGAAGCTTATCAGAAACGCAGTCCTAGGAGCACCCTCCCCCCATCCCGGTGCCCCAAAACCTGCTGAATCAGATCCACATCTTAACAAGAACCCTCTGGGGATTTCAACATACACTAAAGTCCTGAGAGGCGCTACCTCCCAACACAGAAGATGTAACTCAGATAAATAAATCCCGAGGTCCCATAAAACTTTCACCGAGGGTCTCCTGAACGAATCCCTGTCTCAATCCCTGTCTCAAAGCAATTCATCTTCGGACCAGGACACCACATGTACTTTAGAGACGTGGAAGGGAAGGCGTAGTTGTGATTTTTAAATATACAATGGCTCCTCGTAGTTGAATATTCTCATATTTAGGCAAAAAATAGTATAGTCCCTTTGTTTCCTTCTTTACAATCCTCAAACTAAAGTTTGCAAAGTCAAAATCAAACTCAGAGATCAGGAGTCATATCCATATGGAGAAGAAAGGGGAAAATTTTTCCTTTTAACCCCAGGGCGGGTTTGTGCCTGTTTTACTTACTGTGTCTTCTATGTACCTGATAACCACTGAAAATATTTCCCTTCAGATTCGATACAAGCTTCTACTTGTGGAGTTGTACCTGCAGGGCCGGCCGCAGCTTCTCCCAAGAATCTAACACACCACATGCACCGAGGGCCTGTTTTCCAGCTTTATATTAAAACAACAAATTGGCACTCACTCGTGCCAAACCCACAAGTATTTGTACTGTTAAGCAGCAAGCTTTGTAGTTAGAAAGGGATGTGAGTTCCTTCAAAGTCTGGCGCCGAGCAGATTCTTTTTTTTTTTTTCTTTCTTGGTCCAGCTAGATCAAATCAGATTAACAACATCAGACAAATGGGACAATTGTCAAGGTGTTCAGCAATAAGTTGAAGTGGCCTGTTTAATGGGTGTCTAATTCAAAGCTGTGATACATGGACGTTGCGAGAGTCCCCAGCAGGTAACTGGTAGACAAATTCATTGGGAGGTCATTAGAATGAAAGGTATTTACTGGCTTTTTAGGAAACCATCATCAAGGGATCTGTGTGAGTGGAACTCTAGAGTCCTGGAAGGCCACCGGGGTGAAGGTTTCCGCGATCCAGGCTTGAGCAGACTTCTTTATTTTGGATGATACTGTGTGCTGAATGATCTTCCATGAACGGCCTGGGACACGGTCTAGCCAGGATGCAGCCCTTGGTTTCTGGTTTCCTTGGCTGGTTACAATGCTGAATCAAGGCAGGGCTCAATGGCAGCCGAATCCCATACCTGGAGCAGATGTACTGTAGGCCAACAGCTTCCTATCCGTATTCAAGCAGGAGCTCTTCCTTTGTCATCCTTTTGGAAGGGTTAATTACTCTAGGAAGAATGTTTCTAAGTGGGAGACTGTTGTGAATAAAACTTTCCACTTTTAAAGGAAAAACAAAGAGAGGGAGGTGGAGACAAGTTGGAATCTGGGTGGAAGGGAAAATACATATATTAGCCTAGAAGGACAGTGCAGTGTGCATATATCCCCTAAGGACACTCCCATGCCATCCTTTGCTTGGACCAGATGCAAAGATGTCTGCATGACAGGGGAAAAGTCATATAAAACTGCCACTGCAGATCAGAATTTTGATTGAATACAGATCAACTGGCAAGGTCTTCTGGAAGAGCAGTCTGTGAGCTTTGCAGAAGGGGCACGCCCAAGTGACCCTGACCCGCAGCAGGAGCAGACTCGGCTGCGTTACTGGACATTTTTAGTCATAGCAAGAAGCACACAGACTCCCCCATGATAATGAACAGGAACCCCACTCCTTCACTTAGCGATCCTGGTCCTGATCCATCAGTTCCCTCCCTTGCGTCAGAGGAGAGAAAATATTTCTGAGAAGTGCATGTGACAATGAGACAGAGGTTTCCATAAAAAGGAAGTGTTTGGTTTTCTTCACGGTCCTTTTTTGTATAGGGCTGGCTTGGCCACAATTAATCAAGCACTCTGTATCTGAAGGCACCTTCCCTGTGTGCGTTGCCTCACAGATGTGGCACCTCACGGATCTGCAGAAAACTTTACTATCTCCTGATGGCACAGTTCCTCACATCACACCACGAAATGCCCAGGCTTCCTCCCCAGCCAGGCTCTAGCTTGGAATCCTTTGTGTATATCTATCTAAAGCATAGACCATAGAATTTGGCAGCATGCATTACCCTCGCTTACCTGCAGGCCCCAAAGGTCTGTATCAGGTATTCTCTGAGGAGAACGGGCATAGCCCAAGCAAAAGAATAGAGGGCTGGCTTTACATCTCATGCCACAGCGATCAGAAGTGCATTGTGAGTTTTAGTTATTAATTATAGCTGCACTGTATAGTCAATCCTTGTAGAAAATAGATGCCCATACAAATAATTTTAATTGACTTAATAGTCTAAGAAAGACCAAACTTGTTTCAGACTTCAGTCCATCTTGTCTAAACACTGAATTGTCCCTTTTTCCCCAAGGGCTTCCTAGGAGAATGTCAAAGTTCCCTTAGGTTGGGCCAGGGCTGAACCTACCCATCTGGCAGCCATGACATTGGATATACGTGACTAAACTAGGGATGTCAAGACCCAGAACTATCCTACCAGAGGAGACCACATCCCTTCCTAAGTGTCCCCAGCCTTTGTGAAGAGTCATCCTGATGACATGAGGTGTGACTGTCCCCATACTCTTTATATCACCAGAAAAGCAAACTTCGGTGTGAAACAAATGACACCACATTGTTTGGATCTTGCTATTTCCTTGTAATCTATGATAGAGTTCTATTGCTGCTGTGAAAATGACCCCCAATGCCCACATACATCACACAAAGCAGTTCGATAAAAAAAAATGACAAAGTTTGATAGAACTGGTAGACTTGAGTGCAAACAGGGGTTACAGAGCATGGATTTTAATGTAAACAAATCAAATTAGTGCTATGTTTGGCACTCAACAAAATTCATAACAAATCCAACATTGGACAATGTTCAATTTTTCAAGGGTTCTTTTCTCAACTTTTGCTTCTGTGGCATCATAAGGTAGGAGTGTACATACCTAGAGCAGGGAGAGAAGAGCCGGGTTCTAGGTTTGGGCATGGATTATATACTGACGGCTGACCCGATGCTCAGTCTGCAGGCTGCCTCAGCAGAGGTGCATGTGACATCCTGGTCTTTGTCTCCTATGACACTAGTGACATTCTATCTCTTCTTTCTAGTGTCCACAGACTTCGGGAACACCCTGAGCACCTTCTGTTGGGGAAAAAATGCCATTGACTATTTAACTAATCAAAACCCATTTTAAGGCCTTCACGTTCCTCTGCTCAGTCAGCCCTCACAATCATCGGATGAAGTGGGTGTCATCACCATCTCCACTTGTTAGATAAAAAAAAAATAAGTATGAAGAGGTTCAACAGTTTGCCCAAATTTGAAAGTGGGTACCAGAACCCAAACTCTCAGCTCACAGGAGAATACACAGGACCATCATTGTCGTCACTTCCCTCCATTACCTCAGCCAAAAGCAGCCAGGCACCTACAGGGCTACAGTCTGCAGCTGAGAGAATGACGCAGGCCACATTTTGCCACATTTTTCCCTTTCTGATTATTCTACAACAGAAGAAGTCACCACCACTGCTGACTCGTGGTAGAATTTATGAGAAAATTTCCATGCCAGAAAAATAGAGTCCCTGAAGCCCAGAGTCTGGGAAAAGTTGCTATGAGGTTAGGAAGACGTAGACAGAGTGAAGACTGGTCTGACAGCTTGTGCTAGTCAGCTCTCTTACTTCTCTATTACTGTGACAAAACACCATGACCAAGGCAGCTTATAAAAGAAAGCATTTAATTGGGCCTATGGTTTCAGAGGAGTAGAGTCTATAATGGCAAAGGTATGGTGGCAGGGACAGCTGAGAGCTCACTTCTTAATCCACAAGCAGGAGGCAGAGAAGCAACAGTGGGGATGGCAGAAGTCCTTTAAGACCTCAAACCCTGCCCCAGTGGCACACACCTTCTCTAACAAGGCCACACCTCCCAATCCTTCCCAAACAGTTCCGCCAACTGGGGACCGGGGACCGAGTACTCAAGCACATGAGCCTATGGGGGCCGTTCTCATTCAAATCACCACAGCAGTTGTGTGGACACTTGGCAATCCCTTGGGGAATGAGAAAAAAAAAAAGAAAGAAAGAAAGAAAGAAAGAACCAGAATCCCCGGCAAATGTTTTAAAGGGGGCGTTGTCCCTCATTATAGCTGAAAGGGAATAAAAGCTATCAAAGCTTAGATACAAGTTTATAACAGTGGTGAAGGCAAGGAAGAAAGGAGACCATCAGAACTCACCCTATGGGTCACTCATCGGCACCCAGACTACCAACCCCTGGGTCAGGCTGTCTGAGTACCACCCCAGTCTTTCTTATTGCACTAAGCTACCAGCTGAGCCAGAGGACCACAGCAGCAGACAGCCTAGCTCTGTGAGGAGGAAGCACTGCAGGCCCAGCTGCCTGAGTGACAACAGTTCCACCATGGCTTCGAGTGTGCACTAATGCCTTTTGGGGCCTAGATCCTAGGTGAGAGGGTGGCAGGAAAGGTAGGGATGCACGTTCACTGGGGAAATTGTGTAAAGGCAATAAAGCTCTGTCTAATGGGCTTGAGCACCAACTCTTACCCAATAGTTCCTTGCAACAGTGACGAGTCATTCATTTCTAACCGCCAATGGTAGATTCACGCAGCCCTCCTCCTGTGACCCATGTCTGAACTGAGCCAAATACTATTGTCTAATTCACTTGTGTAGGATTTGCTTTGTTGAGACCCATTTTTTTCTTAAAGATCCTAAACCTCACTTTCTTTTTTCAAGACAGGGTTTCTCTGAGTAGCCTTGGCTGTCCTGGACTCATTTTGTAGACTAGGCTGGCCTCGAACTCACAGAGATCCACCTGCCTCTGCCTCCCGAGTGCTGGGATTACAGGCATGCGCCACAGGCCCACCTCCTAAACCTCATCTTAAAGATAGCCTAAACCCCACCTTACTTGTAAAATGAACGCCCCTTCACAAGGATGTTGGGAGAATTACCACAACTCACAATGCAAAGTGCCTGGGAAAGAGGATGCTCAGAACTAAGGCAAGCACACTGTCCATGCAGGCCTCTCCTCCCCAGGCACCTGGCAGCTCACTTCATGAGGCTCTGTACAAGGAGTCTATTTCCTTATTTTAGTGGAACTGTCTGAACACAGTAGAATCTGTTACCGGGCTTGTCTGCTCCCAAAGGCAATTTTTCCTGATTGTGGAACCCCCAGCCCCTTGAGAATGAAAACAGTAGGATCATCTCTGTGTCTCTCCACCTTCAAAGGACCCCCCTGCCTCCCCCTGACAGTAGTGGCTGTGGCTTACTCCCTGTGCAGAGCTCAGGAGGCGACTGGCATGTTTTTAAGCAGTGTTCCTCCTTCCCTCCCACCATGGCTCCTAGCTCCCTTGGCAAGTGTAGGGACATATCCTGCAGGTTAAAAACCCACCATGTAAACTTCCATTGCAGCTGCTCAGCTTTGGAAGAGAGCAGCAATGAAGGCCTGAGACATCTTTACATGGGCTTCCTATTCTTAGGCCATAGTTGACTCTGAAGATCAGCATTTGTCACGCTGTGTCCTTGCTGCACTCATAAAGCAGAGATTCTGGGCAGTTCTTTTTTAAACTTCACATGCTCCAATGTGATCCTAACAGGGCAGGTCATTTCCTGGGCTCGTGCCATTTAAACTTGACCCCCAGGTATCAGTGCCAATATAGAGTTTAACCTTAAAGGAGAAGGACATTTAATTAGTCTGTGTCTATAACAATCTGATGAGTCGAGTTGGCGTCAAAACGAGGAAGTTCGATTGCCAAAGAGGGATGCTAATTTTATACTTTACACACAGAGAAAGTCCAGAAATAACCTTCTTACAACATGCTACTTGAAGCCAAGCATTTCAAATCCACTAAATTAAAAGGTATAAGCGTCCATGGTCAAATTTAGAAAAGCTGCTCAAGTTCCATAAACCCTTTTGAAAGCCTATTTGGAGTTATGCTCTCCATTTGGTGCTTACTGAAGTCCAAATACATAGTTTAAAAATTGCATGGTATTGGATTTATATAAGCTTACCAGAGTTGTCCTGTCCTTCTTGGATATTAGCAGTGACAATATTTTCTCCAAGGTCATCATTTACTGGTTCGTCTCCATTCCATGGACATTATATTCAGTATTGTGAGAACACAGAAAATGATGCTCCCTGGGGTCCACTTCCACATAACTGAGAGCCTTCACCTCTACAGTCTGTGCAGAAAGTGGGCGACTGTCTAATTTGAGAATGCAATTCAGTGAGACAAGTGGAATACAATGTCAACACATACATACACACACACACACACAAACGCGCACACGAGCGCAATTCTTCTACTTTCTTTTCCTTTAGTGTGATACCACATGCTCATCAGAAACTACCTAGAGGAGGAAAAGACTTATTTAGCTTACACTTCCAGGTCACAGTTCATCACTGAGGGAAACCAGGGCAGGAACTTGAGAAAGAAACCATGGAAGAACACTGTCTACTGGCTCATGTTCAGCTGCCTTTTTTATACAGTCCAGGACCACCTTACCTAGGGACGGTGCCACCTAATAAAGGCAATACCACTGAGCTCGTTGTTAGTTAGTTAGTTAGTTAGTTAGTTAGTTAGTTAGGGTTTTTTTAATCATTTGACATACACCATAGTCACATGGGAAGAAGGATCCTCGACTGAGAAAATGCCTCCATTACATTGGCCTGTATCAAGATGGCGGGGGCATTCCCATGATAAGTGATTGATGTGACTGATGTGTGTGAAAGCAGGCTGAGCAAACCACAGGGAACAAACGGGCCTGTAAGGACCATCCCTCGACGACCCCTGCTCTAGTTCCTGCCTCCGGGTTCCCTCCCTGAGTTCCTGTCTTGGCTGTCCTCGGTGATGAACTCTAAGCTGTAACATGAAATAAGCCCTTTCCATCCTCAGTAGCTTTTGGTCATTATCTTTATGAGAACAAAATAAAAATGGAAAAAAAAAAAAACAAACAAACCAGGACACACATTCCTCTCCAGACCTGTACACAGGTCCATCTGATCTACCTAATCACTCAGTTGGAGCTTTTAGGTGACTCCAGGTTGTGTCAACTTCACAATTAAAGCCAGCTAGGACACTCTATACACATGTAAGTGCACAAACCCTTGAGAAAAGAGTTTTTTAGCAAAGAAAATTGTGATATAAAAATAAGATTAATATTTCATTAATAAAAACAATGATTTTGTGGCACACTATGCATTTGCCTAATGTGCTTATATGTATGTGTGTGTGCCCACACAATCCTCACAATCTTATTTACTCCTCACACAAATCCTAATGAGTTATGTCTCAATACTGAGTGAAGCTCAGACTGGTCACTCTCCCAAAGTCAAATCAAATCGCATTATCTGGAATCTGACCCCTGTTTCCTGCCTCTGCTGGAAAGAGAGGAGAACAGTCCCCCTTTTCCTGTCAGAGAAGGCCAGTAAGAGGCCAGGGTCACTAGGAAACTCTCATTTGTGCAGTGTGTTTACTAAATTTTGACAGCATAGAACAGTGCTCGTGGCTTCACAGACAAAATGTGTAGTGCTCGTTCATGATAATTCTCATCATTTTACAAAACGTGTGCGGTAAGATTTCAAGAGATCCACTAAAAAAAAAAAAAAGAATGTGTACGTCCAATCTGATAAAAAGCAGACTATATAACTCCAAAAAGAAAACACAAAGCCCACTTTCTAAAGGCAAGGAGAGGAAGGCGTAGGAAAACAGACGGTAGATTTGAGCTCAAACACATTAGTAACTATAATAAGAATATTGGGCAATGTATTTAAGTTAAATTGATATTTTTTATTTCAATTTTTTTAAAAAAATTCGTAATGCTTTTCATTAAACAATATCTAAAATGTGGTAATATCGGAAGTCTGAGAATGAAGGGGCAGAAATAAATTAACAAATAGAAACTGATATAACTATAATTATAGCAAGATGTTAAACAAAAAGCGTAACAAATTATCACAAACTCAGACTTTAAAACACCACTTTATTATGCCAGCAGTGGACA
The DNA here is from genome assembly GCA_907169655.1 of Acomys percivali. Taxonomy (NCBI): domain Eukaryota; kingdom Metazoa; phylum Chordata; class Mammalia; order Rodentia; family Muridae; genus Acomys; species Acomys percivali. The sequence continues at coordinate 26,708,407 of OU015751.1, read as the reverse complement.
TAGGTTGAGTTTGGGATTCTCCATCTGCCTCTGTGCTCCGTGCCCCGTGAAGGTGGCATCAGGGTGACAAAGCAGAGATGGTGGTGGGCAGCATCCTCACATGGAGGTATGACTGGGGACAGACTGGCTTTGAGCAGCACTGGATGCTGGCACAATTTCTTTCTTGCTGCTACAGGCCTGAGTTGTCCCTTTTCCCCTGATCTGCTGACAGAAGGATTACGTTTCTTAGGCCACTCTAGGTTTCCCTCAATCCGAGCGGAGCCCCTCTGTACACCAGGTCTCTCTTCCTGCTCCATCGCCCTCTGACTTTTCTTTTAGTCACAGCCAATGAGCTCTGCTTTAAATAGGTTCAGGTGACATGTTAGGTCAGCACAGACGCTCCCTTCTCTTGAGGTCATTTGTGACATCTCATGGTCTTGGGTTATGTCTAGTAAATTCATTGTCCCTGGGCACATATTGGGTGAATACAAGGAATGGAGAAGAAATCTTGGGCTAGGTATGTTTTAGAATCTGCCTATGACAAAGGCCACTATGGGCGTTAGATGTGAGCTGTGTCAGTGAAAGGGACAGAATCTCGGTCAAGTTGGCAAAAAATACCAAAATCTAAATTGTATACACATTACTAAAATGTCTTAAGATAAATAAATTGATCTTTTTCAAAAAATCATGGGGAAATACATACCTACCATCATAGGTATTTCAATATATTTCTTCCCACTGAGGAAAAATCTCTAAATATCACTGGGAAAACTCAACGAGGGAACTTGTAACACTATAACCAAATCCCGGTCCTCAGCAAAAGTGACAAGCGCTCTTCCTGCGGAGCCAGTTCTCCAGTTTGCGGATCTTATGTTCAAGGGAGCACACTGTGAGGAAACTTAGCAGCAAGTTTAAACCTTAAGTCGGATCAGTTCTTGGTTGGTTACTCCCATAGACTTTGCGCCAGCAAGGCCCTAGCATAACAGTCAAGTAGTACACCATTGTAGATACAGAACTGGTGGCTAGTGTGAAGAGGACCTTCCCCATACCAGGGACACTGGAACACAGAGATGGAGGCTCTATATAGGCACCAGCATGACCTCGCCATGTTCAGTGAGTTGTGGAGGTGTTGTCTTTCAGCAATGAGGCTTTGCTATAAGTTTGTGGAGAGCAGCATCCTTTTGTCTCGGCCACTCCAGGGTAGGTCTTATGGTCACGGGAAGCTGAACAACTAACAATGGACACCATAGTTTTTTGTGGGCTCTTTTTTTTTTTTTTTTTTAAAGTTGCAGGTATTTGGTTTTGGATGGGTTTTGTTTGTTTGTTTTGGTGTTTGTTTGGTGCTGACATATTTTGTTTTCTAGTTTGGGGAGGTTGTTCTTTTAGTGAGGTTTCGGGGTTTTTTTGTTTTTTTGTTTTTTGTTTTTTTGAGAAAGAACTTAAAGTGGGGTGGATAAGGAGGAGGAGAGAATCTGGAAGGACTTGGGAAAGGGGAAGAATGTGATCAAAATACATTTCAATTTCAATTTCAATTTTGTTTTAAACGAAAAATATTTAAGAAACAGAAAAGACTAGAAAGATTAGGTGGTGTAACCTTGTTGGGGGTAATTGTGGCCTTGTTGGAGGAAGCATGTCACTGGGGATGGACTTTGGGGTTTCAAAGCCCAAGGCAGCTCTCTGTCTGTTGGTCTGTCTGTCTATCTGTCTGTCTATATTCTGTCTCTCTGTCTGTCTCTGTGTCTCTGTCTGTCTCTGTGTCTCTGTCTCTCTCTGTCTGTCTCTGTCTCTGTCTCTGTCTCTCTCTGTGTCTCAGTCTCTGTCTCTCTGTCTCTCTGTCTCTCTGTCTCTCTCTCTCTGTGTCTGTCTGTCTGTCTCTCTCTCTCTCTCTCTCTCTCTCTCTCTCTCTCTCTCTCTCTCAGCCTTCTGATCAGAATGTAGTTCCCAGCTCCGGCTCCAGCACTGCCTGCGCCCATGCTTCCTACCACAATGACAATTGGCCTAGGCCTCTGAAACTGTAAGCTGGTCCTCAAGTAAATGCTCTGTTTCATATGAAAAACATTAAAACTTAGATTAAATGTGAAATTTTCTGGAAAAGTGTTATTTATCAAATTCTTTGTTTTGATATTTTTTTCCCCTAAACGTACTGGAAACTTAATTTCCATCACAGTGGTACTGAGGGGTTGGGCCTTTGTGGGGTACATAGGTCAGAAGAGTTCTGACATCATGACTGAACAAATACAACTGTAGGGAGGAATTTTTTTTTAATTGGTTTTTTAAAACCCCTTCAGCCTTACGTGACAAGATGGCAATAACAAGACGCCCTTTGACAGAAGTCACCCTCCCGGCCTCCAGAATCCTGAGCCCATAGATATCTATTTGCTGTAAATTTAATCGCACAGATTTGATTAGTACATCAAAGATTTTATTTTAGTTGTGCCTTTGTGTGTGTGTTTATCTGTGTATGGTCATTTTGCAGTGAGTCGAGGAGGCCTTGGATGCTGGACAAGCTGTTAGAGTTCCTAATGCTGAAGTTACACGTGCTTGTGACCTGCCCAACATGGCTGTTGGGAGATAAACTGAGGTCCTCTGTGAGAGCAGTATGCATTCTTAACCACTGAGCCATCGCTCCAGCCCAAAGTTTATCTGGAACATCAAAAAAAGTCTTTAAAACTCTAAAACTCCCTTCTACAAAAATGACCAGCCCAAACTTTTTAAAATTAATTTAAATTTAATTAATTTGTTCATATTACAACTCAATTGTTATCCCATCACTTGTGTCTTTCCCATTCCTCCCTCTGTCCCACTTTCACCCTATTCCCCTCCCCTTGGTCTAAGACCGAGGGGGACCTCCTCCCCCACTGTATGGTCATAGGCTATCAAGTCTCATCTTGGTAGCCTGCTTATTCTTTCTCTGAGTGCCATCAGGATGTGAGGGAGATCTGGCTGCAGCATCTGTCACCTCATTGATTGCCATGGTTGATTCCGCTGATCTGGCTGGCTAGGCAGGTGTCCCTTTCCTCCCTCACTGGTGTGGTGGTGTCCCATCCCTCTTGAACGCCAGCGCTCTGGAAGCAGAGTGTATCTCTGTGAATTTGAGGCCATCCTGCTCTACATAGCAAGTTCCAGGACAGCCAGGGCCACAGATGAGACTCCGCCTCAAAAGAAACATACAAACAAACAATAAAGAGTTGGAGACAAAAAAAGATGTCCAACTCTCACTTTTATTCAAGACTGAGTTTTAGTCCTTAGATGTCTAATAAGGGGAACAAAGCACAAAAAGACACAGACAGGAGGGAAAAAAATTATGACTTCTCAAAAACTATGGCTTTTACCATTCAACAGTCCTTCCAATGATTATTATCTACTAGAAACAGGTTAGCATCAAGGATAGACATGAGCCCCTTTTAGAAACAAAATCCCTACAAAGACCATGTGGAATGGAAAAGAAGCTTAAAGTAAGTGTGGAGAACCTGTTTTTGATCGCAGAGTATGAAATTCTTAAGGAAAATACAAAAAAAAAAAAAAAATTCCTTACAGAAAGTTGACAAACTACCATAAAAATAAGACTAACTATTCAGGACTCAGCATAGGCAAAACACTAAGAATGTAACGTTTATATAATTTCTGATTGTGTCATGGTTATTCTTGCTATAGGTAGTTTATTGTATATATGTGTAATAATATAAATGTATATGTAAAAAATAAAAATAAAATAAACAAAAAAAAAAAAGAAAGAAAATTAAAAGATGATACAGGAAGTGAAAAACAAATGGCTTAAGGTTAACAGATCATATATAAATAGATTTCACAAATCAACAAGAAGAAAATCAAACAACCCCACTACACTTAAAAGGAAGGAAAGGTTGCAATTAGAGAGGAACATTTAAAACAGTGACATCTTGGGTCAAGAAATCAGGACCAGCTCATGACCAGCTAGATTCATGTGGGAGAATTGCCGGGTCATACCTTTCAAGACAAGAGAAAGAAGGAAAGGAAGTGAAGGGCACACAGATGGGGCGGGGTGGGGGTGGGGGTGGGGTGGAGCTTTTTTCCTCCAGAATATGTAAATATGAAGACTTTTGTCACAAAGACCTCAGCTCTTTGCATGGAGTTCTAAAAATGGGAAAGAAGAATAATAAATGTTAATTAAAAGAAGCAGTGGGAATGGGCCTCCAGGATCTCTCTGCATAATAGTATGTATCTGGAAATAGTCACAGGAAAGTAATGGAGATTAAAGGACTGATCAAGGAAGATCAGCTCATCAATGTGAAGTTTGCTTAGAGCCTTCATTGTCTGCAGATATTTCAATCACACTTGTACGGTAAAAATCCAATGGCTCCTTTTCAGAATATAAGTGCCCTGAAAACAAACTTAGGCCCAGCTGTGGATAAACAGAAAATGCTGCCCCTACTATTAACCTGTTAAGTTGGTTCCCCCATGCAAACTTCACTAGTCTAGCCACCCCCACCAAGCAAACTAGAAGTTTACAGCAGAAATCACTGACAGCCAAGCTTGTCTTACGACCTGCCAAACGTGACAAAGCCATGTGCTTTATATGCTTTGAAACAAACGGTGTAAAACAGGGCTCTTTGTTGGTAAATGGACAAGTGTAAACATTGGCAGGTAAGCTGTGGATGACTAAGGTGGCCCCCTACTGATTACTCAGGCTGTGAGGAGGAGGAAGAACAGGATATAAAAACTGTTCTACACTGTAAGGCAGTGTTACAATAACAACAACAAGAAGAAGAAACCCTGTCCTGTGTACTCAGTCAGCATGCCTGCTGCTCTGGGCTGGTATCCATCTTTTTTAAAAAAAAAAACATAAAATACACTTCCTCACTTTCGCTGTTCTGGGCCTCCAGTGCTCTTATTATGAAGTGAGAATCCATGTTTCTGAAACTTCTTCCTGAACTTAGATGTAGTTGTTACTAAAACTTAGGTTTTTAACACCTACACCATGCATACTGAAACCTACTCTAGAAATATATATATTATAACCCACCCTGGTGATGTGAGTCTGTGTTTCCGGCTCTCAAGAGCTAAGGTGGGAAGACAAGAAGCTCAAGGCCTAGCATGGGCAACTTACTGAGACCCCAAATACAAGTAAGAAGAGAATTTAGGGTGTAGCTTAGTGACGGAATACTTGCTTAGCAGGCAAGAGTCCCTAGGTTTGATGCTCAGTACTGAAAAACATTTTTTAAAAGTTAAAATTAAATTTGAAGCAACAGTTCCATTCTTAGAAAACAAAGATTGAGTAGCTAGAGTTCTAACAATGGGGTTACTAACTCTGCGAAGGGAAGCTCTCCCTGCAGAAGCCCTGTAGCAGCAGGTAACAGCTCCAGGTGTTAGAAAGCTCATGCCGAAGAGCTTACAGAACACAGGAATATTTACACTTACAACATTTCGGGATCTCATTTCTAAACATCTCACAGTGTCAAACAGCATACTGTTATGAAGGCATAGGATGAAAGTTAAGACCAGAGCAGGAGACACCAATGATGATCTAACATGGAGGGTTTTGTTCTTTTGTTTTGGCTTTGTCTTTATTTAGTGTCTTGGAGGTTTGAAAAAAAAAATTGGGAAACGACTATTTTCCAGTTATTACTTCTGAGAATCTTGCCATATACATTAACACATAAAGTCCAAGAAAAGAGCTGCAAAATAACAACAATAATAATTAATAGAAAGGAAACTTGTGTAAGTGCACCATGACCTACTTTGGAAAGCCTTGAACCAAACCAGCAAGGAAAGAAGTCATCAGAAGACTGTGATGGTTAGATTTAAAGGTCAACTGGAAACAACCTAGAATCACCTGGGAGAGTCTCAGTGAGAGATTGTCACTATTGGGTTGGCCCGTGGGAGTTAGTTGACTTAGATTAATTGATGTGGAAAGGCACTACCTACTATGGGCAGCACCATTCCCTAGTTAAAGGATCCTGACTGATATAAGAGGGGATCAGATGAGCTGAACACAGGCAAGGAAGTAAGTACGCATTCATTTCTCTTTACTGTAGATGTGAGATGACTAGCTGTTTGAAGTGCTTTGACTTCCCTGCATGATGGTTTGTAACCTAGAAATGTGAGCTGAAATCAATCCTTTCTCCATTAAGTTGCATTTTATCAGGTTGTTTTTAATCACAGTGACAGAAATAAACAAGAACAAAGATTAAAACCATTGTAAGAATACTCTGTAAATATGCTAGATACAAATCTACTGGGTTGGGGCAAAAAAAAAAAAAAAAAAAAACAAAGGCCACTGATCCGTGTTCTTAAACCTATCTACAATTAAAGGTCTTCGTTAGGTTGTTATTCATCTGTTTGATTGGTTGGTTTTGCTGGGCTACAAAGCCTCTCCAGTGATTCCCCCATCTTAGACTTAGTGGAATCACCTGCATGTGTGACCACTGGAACATTTCTAACGCATTAAGGATCTGTGCCTTCACAGAAGTCTGTTGATGCATACTTGGCATCGGCACCATGTCAAATCACCATGAGAGTTTTACACAGCCAATCCTGGTTCACGTGCATTTCTCATATGAGCAAACCACTCATGGACTTAACTGCTATGGAATGGCCTCTGCAACGGCCGCAGAGTAGGTGGAGGATCCAAGTCTAGCAGGATGCAGAGGGAGCCAAAGGTTTCGAACCAAGTGCAGAGAGCACTAAGTGGAAGTTACAGCTCAGCTCACAAATGTCCCAGGAGTGTTCCTGTTATCTTAAGGAACTGACGCTTTCCATGTTTAATACTTCATTCCTGGACTAATCAGGGGCAAGCAAGAACTAGTTATAGGTACCTCTCGCTCTTTGCAGATTAGAGCACATTCTTGTGACTATCCCATAAAGGAATGGCTATCTTTCCAATGTGTCCTGAAAGAAAGAAGATAATAGAAAATGTCATTTGCTACTCTATCCAGCAAGAAAGATTCTTGCCATAAAAATAGAGCCCGACTCTTTCTTATATTACCATAGGGAGTGGCAAGATGCTACTGGGAAAAGAATTGGGCAATAATTACCAAATTTTCACAGGTATTTGCTCCTTATTTAGCAATTGTATTCCTTGGTATCAAGTCTAAATTTATTCTGGTGAAAATAAGAAAAGACACACATACCAGGTTAGGGCTTTGTAGATGATTTCTACTCAAAGCCCTTGGCTGAAAGACATTACATGACTCTAAGTCAACATCAATATCAAATAGGTATACAAATCAAACACTTAGTTATAATAACTCATAAAAAATTTATTTAAAATAGTTCTTTGGCATATATATTACCATTTATTAAAGAAGAAAGCAAATTTGCATACTAATGAGGTGGCGGATGTGTTTATTTTTATGAAAAGAATTAAGTTTTTGCCAAATATTTGATAGTACAGGATAGAGATCATCTGTAAGTTTTAGAGTTGATCGGTATTTTAGTTTTATAATCATCAATGCTATGAATACTACTTCAGATAAATATATAGTATAAAGTGGCAGAAGTGTGTATTTATACCCATTCCATCTGAATTGAGCCAAGATTTATTGAATAATTTTCTTATAATCTTCAAGTTATCAACTCAAGCAGCAATTTTTAATTTTTATTTTATTATTTATTTATTTTGGCTTTTTTGAGACGAGGTTTCTCTGTGTTAGGCTTCGCTGTTCTGGACTCCCTTTGTAGACCAGGCTGGCCTCAAACTCACAGCGATCTGCCTGCCTCTGCCTCCCAAGAGCTGGGATTAAATGTGTGTGCCACTACGCCCAGCCTCGAAACAGCAATTTTTAAAATCAAGCACTCTAACACAATACTACTAATAATGTACACTATGTAATATGTGTGTGTGTGTATGTATGTATGTGTGTATGTATATATGTATGTATGTATATAATTGTGTATGCTTTGTGTCCTGGAAGGCACTACAAAGTGCCAGACAGCCTCCCAACCTGCCTGAAATAACCTGCTTGGAATAACCTGCTGATTGCCACTCTGAACCCAAAGGCCCCTTCCGGCTAAGTGGGGTAGACTTCCCAGGGTCTTCTGAGCTTTGGCAACGTGACACCTCTGAGCAGTTACCCTTTTGAAAATGTATGGCTGCTCAGGAAAGGGACTCAGACATTCCCCCAGTCTTCAACTACCATTTCATCAGGAGCCTCGCTGGCAGCCGCACTCCAGCTGAGTTCTACACTTGGTAAATAAATCCCATGAACAACAGTTCCCAATTTCACATTAATTGTTTGGAATCTCCACAACATCAAACATTTTGTTAAAAGTCTAGGAAGAAATAAGCGTAGCTCTTTTGTTGTCAGTGGCTTGTTGTGCTTTGCTGTGATTTGTTCTAAATACAGCTTAACAGGCAGATGACTGGTTTGTGACTAGAGTGTCTTTTTGGAGATGAAAAAGCAATCCAAATTCTTCCCTCCAAGGACGCGCCAAGCAGGCGCAAAGCAACATGGGACCGTGGAATGAGTGCACTTGGGGAAACGCTTATTGCAAATTGGATTGACAGGGAGGACTCAGTGCTTTCCCTAGCACGCGTGCCTCTGAAGGGCTGAAAGGGAAACACAATGCTTTAGGATTGAGACCTGGGAATTGCCTAAATATGAGAGTTTGGAATTGCTCGAGCATTAAGAGAATAAGCACATAAAATGAAATATCACAGGAATGGGGTGGGATATGACCCAAAGCACACGTAGAGAAATGGAGGCAGCCTCCAGGGCCACACCCAGGGTTGGATCAAGGGCTATCTTGTTCCTCCTGGACAGCCACTCACTTTCTTCCCCCCTTTCCCACCTCCCTTCTGCACATCACATTTGAGCAGAAAGGGGCGATGGATTTCCCCATCCTGTTCAGCTCAGACCCTTATCAATCGGTCTCCTTTTTTTTTTTTTAACTTATGAAAAATAAAAACTTACCAGAATAAAGAGATAAGTTGCAGCCAAACTATCTATGATGAGACACCACCAGGGCCAAAAGGTAAGGGCTTTGCCTTTTCCCTCTTGGCTCTTTTAGACAGTGTTAGCAAAAGCATAGTTTCTACTCTGAAAGGACTATGGCCCAGGAACATGGATTTGGGTGGCCTGGGTGACATGGTCCACCATAGCAGCTGTTATGGGATCCCTTATTACTCACAGAACAAAATGCAGGGATAAGTGAGTGCACTTCCTAAGCATACTGGAGGGCTGCTTACAGTAGGTAGGGAAAACTGCTTCAAGTTTCAGATGTGATCTTAGGATGCTCTTAACTTTAAGTTGTTGAAAACTAGGAGTCTGTCTAGTTAATATATCCCAAAGCCTTGACCCAATAGTCAAGAGGAATTTAGGCCAGGTAAAGAGGTGTGTGATGGGTGACTATCAGTCTGTGACCCTCCACTATCCACAATCATGGCGTTCCAGTCAATCAGTCTGCAGAGTCCACATACTGATGGCTTTCCCAGGGAACTTCAGTTCGCAAAAGTTAATGTGCCAGTGACTTTACAACCAAATGAAGTAGCTTGAAGATAAAGTAATGAACAAAATTCTGTGAAACTTACCCAGAACACTGCTACTTCTTTAGGATACTCTTGGGCTAACTTTTCATTTCAGAAACTGCCTAGGAAGATTATTGCCGACTATACCCGTGTTGTAATGTTTGTAAGACATATTACAAAAATTCTTAATTTAAAGAGCTTCTATCCATCCACTCATACCCCCCCCCAATGAAATCGTCTTTGCATTGTTACTCTGATGAAGCCATTATCTGAGCTATGGCCTGAGCATAGACACTGGAATTAAGAAATTGATTTTTAGGGCTGGGGAGGTGCCTAAGTGGATGAAGCACCTAGCTGTCAGGCTGGAGCATGCACTGGGGTTCAGAGCCTTAACACATAAGCAAATGCTGCCGGACCTGGCAGCTATCTGCAATTCATGCATGTGGAAGGCAAAGAAAGGCTACCCCCAGTGTGAGCTGGCCAACAAGACCAGCCTTACCTTTAGCCGTAGGTTCAACTGAGAGACTCTGCCTCGGTGAATAAAGTGGAGACCAGTCTGATGAAGAAAGACCCCAGACACCAAACTCAGGTCCCCACACAGATGTGTATGCACATCTAGGAACACACACACACACACACACACACACACACACACACACACACACACAC
>OU015751.1:26664558-26698304 GCA_907169655.1 Acomys percivali | reverse complement strand
CACACACACACACACACACACACACACACACACACACACACACACACCATACATGAGAACGAGGCACGTTTGTACAGGTGATGCCTGCTTGTAATCTCAACCTTTAGAAGGTGTAGGGAAGAAGGTTTAAAGTTTAAGGTCAGTCAAGACATTGTCTCAAAAATAATCAAAAAAGAAAGAAAGAAACAAAGCACCCAACACAAAACAGGAAAACAATAACAACAACACCAAAACCCCAAAGTCGGGAGAAGCCGTGGGGGTGGGGAATGCCACTCCTCTATTAATGAGATCTATGTTGATTCTTGAACAAGTTGCTGAAGCTTTCTACACCTCATTCATTTCATCCGTAACTCAGAGCTGGCAATACTGTTGTCCAATCATGGGCCATCAGAATATTAAACCAGAGTCCATGTGCATTGACCTGAAAGTTCCCCATTCGCAGGAGACTTGCAGTAACTTTTCTTTTCAAATCATTATTGCCAAGAGAGAAGAGATAGTCAACTATGTTTGCAGAAGAGTGACACAGAGGAGGGAGTGAGCAAAAAGAACGTCTGCCCTCAACACACCAGGCTTTTCCTTAAAATCCTAACCCACACTTGTGCCCCTGGCTTAGTAAACACTTGCATATCCCCCTAAAGTTCGAATGTTCTGCTGACAGCTGGCCCTTAAGTGGGAGGGGCTCCTCCCCTGGAATTCTTTGTCTTTTTACCAGAAGCTAAACGTGAAAAGGCTCAGATAGGCTCGTGATCCCAAGAAGAGCAAAAACAGCTATACTAATTAGTAGCTTCCAGAGCTGTTCAGCTTGGCAATAAGCTGTGAATTTATGGTTTTGTTAAGAGTCGGGATACATCCGAAATCTTTTATATAATATTAGATATGAAAATACACACCATCTGGACCTCTTGCTGATACCTTGAAACGCCTGCCTCTCTCAGGAATCAAACCCATTTTACCTGCTAGGGAATAAAACACCTGTTTCACATACGACTTCCCACTGTGTGATGAACATTTCCACCATCTCCAGCCAGAGAGGGAGGAAAAAAATGAAACTGTGGCTTCACATTGTTTAGTGGATTTTAAAAAGCTAGCGGGGTCGGGGGCTGTTTGCTATCTGGTTGGAAGAAGGCTCTGCAAATTGTCCCTAGAACAGCCCCGATCATTTGAGGGGAACCCTGCCTAGTATCAGTAAAAAAAAAAAAATGCATTTTCTTCACATTATAAATCTACTGATGAAAACACCGAGTGAGAGGAAGCAGCCGCATCTTGGCTGCTGGCTGCATCTGTAATGGATAGTCCCAAAGTGGGCAGAAGGCTGTAATTCACCCGAGGAACTCGGCTGGTGACATGAAAGAGTTGAACAGTATAGGACTAGCTCTAGAGTCTTGAGAGGGAAAGGGACTTTGCCGTTTAGGACATCTGCCGGCATTCTACAGATACGCTTCCTCAAAGCCGGGAGGGAGGGGGTCTCTGCAAGTCTTCTGTTTCTACTTTCTCCAGCCTTTCTTGTTTTGAGACTAAGATGGCCTAGTAGGGAATCGGGTTTGATTTTTCTTTAATGCAGCCACAGTACTGTTCCTGTCCTTAAAAATATGACAGTCCCCCCTACTAGCTTCAATGATTCCGTCAGCACGTGAGTGTGTGGTTGCCTTCTGGATTTTGGAAGTGCGTAGGTTTGAATCAGAAGCGGGGTAAGGCCTGTACTTCCCCCGCCTTCTCCATTTACTTATCACACTGCAGCCTCTCTGAGAGCCGTTCTCACTGTCTGGCTCATGCTGATGGCATCTATGTGGTGTCATTTGACATCCGCAGCAGCAGTCCTTCGCACACGATCTGTGAGTAATTCCAAGCAAACTCATTGGTTCTCCAGAGGAAAAGCTGGTGGAAACATAGTTTGGTTTGTCACTGGGATCTTGGGAGAAAGATGTGGACATTGCTTCTATTTTCCCAAGGAAGGGATTCTCAGAACATCATAGATCAGTAGAGCAGAGAGTAGATTTGATTCATAATGTAGCTGCTTTGGCAAAGTGGGGTGATGAACGGCATTTCTTCTCCTACGTTGTGGCAAGGACTGTTGGGGGGCTTCTGGTTTTCGCACCCGCAATCTTAATGATTAATATGGACATGTACAACTTTATTCCTTGGAAATATTGACAGATATTATTATTTTAACCCTATATGCTCGTCTTAGGTGTTTAGAAGATTTTATAAAGCTAAGTAAGCCTCTCCTGGTCAGCTTTTGGCTGCTCAGGACCAACTTACAGAGGAAAGACCAGCTAAGTAATTGACTCCACCACCCCTCCCCCACTTCACTTTTCAAAATAACTGTGATTCTGGCCTTCCTATCTCCTCTTGAAGTGTCAATACAGTGTCATGGATTTAAATATATCTGATATATTTCAGTAAACTGAAGTTTCGCGCTTGTAGATGGTTTGCTTTTCCTGAAGAGACTTTGGACATACCTAATGGGAGCTGTAGCTGTCTCACTGACCTCTCAGACTTACTCTGACTCATCCTGCCTCATGTGTGGACTCATCCACTGCTCAAATGTTGCTTTTCTGTTTCCCCAACAGGCACTTGTATATAGCAAAGGATGGCCCTGAATACACAGTCCTCCTGTTTCAGTCTCCCAGTGCCAGCATCACGAGCGCCCAGCTGGTCCATGCTGCTCTTAAAGGGACTTTCCAGTGTGGAAGTTCAGCAGACAGAGCTGGAAGGCATGCACCTGCCCTGTCCCATCCCAATGAGGCTGCCAATTCCAATCCAGACAAATTTTACACGAACTCTTCCATCTCAAACACAGTGTGTTGGCACCTGCCTGGAATCTCAACCCTCAGAAGGTGGAGGTAGGATGACCATGAGTTCAAAGTCAAAACAGCAAGAGGTACTCCACAAACGCTTCAGTCTTAGCGGTCTTAAGCCTGCAGTTCCCCCTTTTGCTAGCTGTCCCAGTTAGCCTGTAAGGTTCTATGGTTCCAGCCTCACAAAGCACAGGCAGATCTGAGGAGAAGTGGAAACCAGTGAGTCTATGAGCTTGAAAGTAGTCAGTGAAGTCCCTCCCTCCATCCCTCCCTCCCTTCTTCTCATCCTCCCTCTCTCCCTATCATCCATCCATCCATCTATAATCTATCTATTCTTTTTTTCCTTCCTTTTTGGAGACATGGTTCCACTGTGACGCCATGGCTGGCCCAGGACTCACATGGATCCTCCTATGTCTGCCTCTGCCCCACACCTATTCCATTCAGTTCTCTTTTCTAGTAAGAGTCCCCCTCCCCCCCCGCTAGACATGTGAGTAATGTGGTTTTTCTGTCACAAGGCTGCCACTGCTGTTTTACTAACCATTCATGGGTACAGCTACTTTTCATTTTCTCTTTCTAAAAATTACTTAAAATTTTTTATTTTTATTTTAAAAGTGTGTCAAATATTTACAGGGTGTGCAAGTCAAATCTACAAATAAGACAAATTCAATAAAGTCTAGCATCTGTCTCAGTCCCCTTTTTCCTCTCTTCTCATAACACAGCAATGTCTTTTCAAAAATCATTTCTCTGTAGGTTATTATGTGTCTCAAAATTTAAGTTATAATTTAACCCTTAAATTGCTTGTATGTGGATTTAAAAGTTAATTCCTGTCTGTCCATTTATCTAATTATGATCTATCTATCTATCTATCTATCTATCTATCTATCTATCTATCTATCACCTACTTATCCATTCATACATACATACATACATCAGCAATCTCACTGACAGCCAGTCTAGCCACATCGCTAAGCTCCAAGTTCAGTGAGAGAACTGCCTCAAAAAATAGAGTATCTGGAGAAAACATCAGGGCTGATATCTAGCCACCACACATATGTGCGTACACATGATGCACATCCACACTTGGGCAACCACACATCCACACAAATACACACAGCAAACTAAAACAAAACAATCATTTCATTAAGGAAAACAAAGATTTAGTGTTTCCCTGCCATCATTCCTTACCTTATGTGTGCACGTGTGTGTGTGTGTGTGTGTGTGTGTGTGTGTGCGTGCATGCATGCATACATATGTCCATGCGTGCATGTGTGTGTGCGCATGCACATGCCTGTGTGTGCGTGTGTGCATAACTGTGTGTGAGCATACATGTGTGTGTTCTTGTGCCTACATGTGTGTGTGTGTGCGCGTGTGTGCATGCATGTGTGCATGTGTGTGTGTGTGTGTGTATGTGTAATCAGTACGTTATTCCAAGCAGGTTGGCAGGCTGCCTGGTACTTAGTGTGCCTTCCAGGACACAAAACAAGGCACACACAATTGTGCATGCCTTCACACAGACCAGGGAAAGGGAGGATGTCTAATAGGCATTTTATAAGAGTCAGGTCTCAGTTGATAGAATCTGAGGCGCTCAGAAACTTTACAAGTATTCTACGTGTCTCTAAAACTCTCTGCACAGACCCTAGAAGGTCTGTTAGGTTTCTGTTCTACTGGACAGGGTAAAAAAAAGGGGGGGGCCAGGAATGAAAAAGGATGCATTTGTACCAAACAAAATAGTAAAAATGAAATAGGGAAGGTGTGAAGTTAGGCAGTGCATTTATGTGCCGAAAACCAATGCCAAGAATAATTGTTATGGGCCTGGCTCCTAAAGGCGAGATTTGTTAGCAAAAACTGTCTCCAAATATTTATGCTCAGCTAAATAATTGCTAAATAATTCCAGATCTGGAAATATGGACTCAGGACTAGTGTGAATTAGTAAATCTCTGAGAAGTATGCTGGTATTTTATTCTGGTCAATGATACTTTTCAACTTTGAGCATACAACAAACATCCCTTGTTAGAGTCTTTTCAGGCCCCCCACAAAGACTCTTCCTTTGCAAATATTTCCTTATGATAAACAAATGCTTGCAGCAACCCATTTGTCAATAGCATTTACTTTAAGATTCTTAAAGACATACGGAGGTTTGTGTTCTACCTTGTGGTGATGTATGCTTTTTCTCTAGCGTCTCATGGTCTGTGGAGTTGGTTGTGGGTGGGGGTGGACCAGAGTGTGCTTCCTCATCACCTTTGACCATCACCTTCCTGAGAACCAATATGCGTTTCTAACCTCAACTTTATGGCCTTGATGGGCACTTAGCGAACACGCTATTAAAAGCAGGACTCCGACATGCAGAGAGTGGAAGAAAATATTTTGAATGACACAAGAGACAAAGAGAGAGTATTGTGTGTCATGTTTAATATAGTTTCTGCATTCTTGCATCAGACTGGGAGATGGTAGCAGGCTTTTGATCCCAAAGTAAGATATTCTAAATTCAGGAAGAGTTCGTTGAAATGGCAACCTGTATTTATATTTCTGACTTGTTCCATTGAACTCATAAGAGAGGTTTTGAGTGTATCCTGGCATAAACAAGCAATGTGATAAGTCACTTCCTCTCTTGGAGATGTCTCCCCATCTGTGAATGGGAGATGGAATACAATGGTGGCCAGACTTTCCAGTGAGCTCTAACATGAATCCAGGCACTTCTGACTTTTTAACACCCTGATACAGATAAAGAACCACAGATGAAGGAAGCCCAAAAAAGAAATCATTTTAGGAGCATAGCTGGAGGCTTGAAGTCAAGTCCTGTATTTTTAAAAATTAAACTTATTACATGTGTATGGTGTATGTGCATGTGTGGAGGGGTGTGTGTGTGTACCATGTCACACATGTAGAGAGCAGAAAAGAACCTTCTGAAGTCAAACCTCACTTTCTGCTATGGGATTCTGGACTTGAACCCAGATGAACAGGGTTGGCAGGCAAGCAACTTTCCCTGCTGAGCCAAGTCTCTGGCCTAAGACTTGATTTTTACTGTATAGCAGAAACCTGGACCACAGCTGTTGCTTCATCACCACAGTATCCTGAGCTGCAGAAGAACGTGGTATCACAAAGCACATTTGGAAGAAAGGCTTAAAAATTATTTAGTTAGAGAAAAATGTATGCATTATGTATATTTTAAGAGAGTCTAAGAAATGGAGTCATCCCTTCCATGTGAGACAGAGATACACGATGGAGCTTTGCCGTCTATGCCAAATATATTTTGTCCACTAATGCACAAATAACACCTCGTGCATTTCAAAAGCTCGAGCGCTGTTTAAACCAATGTAGGCCAAGTTACTGTAATTTGATATCTGAGCTCTTTCATTGAGGTAACGCCACACTATTTGTTTTGTTTTCGTGAGCACAAGATGATGAAAAAGAGACTCACTGCGTTGCATCTTAGAATGGTAGCATCGAGATTATTTTTCCTCTTTAGCTGGGAAGCCATGGCTCTTAAGCTGTGGTTGATTCTCATACCACAGTACTCAAAGGCATGCCTCTGCTTCACGCTGCTACTGTTTCCAATCTGTAGATAAATGAACACTTGATAAAGCATTTTAATGATGCTAATATTAACTCTTTTCTAGAGTACTTTATCTGCTAGTAATAGTTATACAGATTTTGTTGAGTTTTTTTTTGACATCTCATACATTTTAATAGAATATTAGGTTGTGATTAAGAAGAGAAACAGAGAGGCCACACCTCCCTCTCCTACCTTCTCATTCTTGTAAAAATTACCGGAGGAATACCTGTTATTTTGTGTGCTTTGTAAGCCACTCATGTTTTGGTGAATGGGATGGTCTAAACCACAGGACTGTCGTATAAACAAACATGATCATTAAAAACTATGCTAAATATTATAGCCAGTTGGTTATGTAAATTTAAACAGTGTAGGGGAGAGGAATTGCTTATTAAATTAGTCTGTTTTTAGTTCACTCTGGCATTGTTTATTATGCAGCATAGCCAGATATTTCATAAATAGACTCCTTTTACAACTTGACAGTTTGTGGAATGCCAGCTGATTATTGCAATGACTTATGAGCTGGGAGGCCACAGTGGTAAAAACTTACCTTATGATTACATCATGCGAGCCAGGCCTTCTGTATTTGGGGTTGGAGCTGGGGAGGCAGGTAAGAGGACTCTGATGGGCAGTTCATTCCAAAAGAAACACCTGTTACATCAATCTGTGAACCGGGTGATTGGTACCCATATCCTGCTACTGAGCTTCAGAGAGGCAACATACTAACATTTTCTATGAATAAATTCTACTCATAGATTTGATTTTCCAACTTGTAACTCAAAAGTTGGAAAATACCTAACAAATCTCAGAAGGATGGGTTATGAATTGCCATCGGGGGAGGAGAGACCTGACGAGGCGTGCTGGAGCCTCTTAAGACTAGACTGTGGCATTTCTGCATCCGTAAAGCCAAGAAAGGTGGGCCCCATTGGGCTACTGGGAAAACCCATCTTTTTCGTGGGTATACCTTAATTTTAAAGATGTGTTGCCCTAACCAAGCCTGATACTTTTAAGCCAACTCATTCCATTTCTCAAGCTCTTCAATTTCCTAGTGACCCTCACTTTGTGTTGAATTCATCCCACTGTTTCTTCTGTACTTAGTGTTCACAATGGCTAATAAGGGGGTCCTTTTGGTTCACAACTTCTCCTTCCCCTCTCTCTGCAGAGCCCTTGAGATACTTTGTGTATTCCTTCTGTGGGTGCCTTCTCCTGCCCATTCTCGTTCTTGGCCCAATTCTTTCCCAGCTGCCTACAGTACTCTATTCTCTTCTCTGACCTTTTCTGGTCCTTGTGCTGCAGGCGTCCCCTTGCTGAGCCGCTCAGGCACTCAAAGACACACCAAAGCATCTGCCTGCATTCTAACTGCTCGCATGTACACAAGCCTGTAGTTCTGATTTTGACGACAACACAGAAACCACAATGTTGAAGGTCTTCTGTGACATCTTTATGCATACATACAGTGACCTTCTGTCTGCCTGACTGCCTTTTTATGACTGGTTTCCATTCTGAAAAATTCCCTCCTCCCTTAACATTCATGGTGTACTATTTCTTTTATTTTTCAAACTCGTAGATGCATTTGAGCTCCTTTGTGTTTTCAAAAGCACTTCATAGATATTTATGCTTTGTGTGTGTGTGTGTGTGTGTGTGTGTGTGTGTTGTATCCACTTTATATAAATAGGGCTAAATGTGTAATAATCACCATTGCACAGATGAAGAGGCTGAGATAATATAAATGAATTGCTCAGAAAGTCTCATAACTCATAACTAATGAAGTTAAGATTTGACACCAGGTCTGTCTCCAAAGTCTTGTCCTGTACTCTTTCAAAGTTCTGAAGATGGTGAAGACACAAAAACTCACTGCTCCGTTGCATCTTTTAATTGTGGTGTCCGAATTTTCTTCTAATGATTTCTTCTGAAGGTATAAGCAAAACTCCTGGAGCTCTCTCATTTCCATGCCTTCTGCACATGTGACAAAGCTGTGTCTGGGCACACTGCTTTTCCTATTTTTCTGAGACAGGGTTTCTCTGTGTAGGCATGGCTGTCCTAGACTTCACTCTGTAGAGCAGGCTGGCTTCAAACTCACAGAGATTGGCCTGCCTGTGCCTCCTGAGTGCTGAGATTAAAGGCTCACACCAACACTGCCTGGCAATTCCCTGCTTTACTTTGCAATACCACAGGAGATAACACCTTCTGCAGGTGCTGCTTCTCTGGCCTTGACTTTCTCGACTTCCCCTTTCTTTCCTAGTTGCAGTGTTTTTCCCTCTCTGTGGCATCAGCTTCGTGAGCTTGCAAGCATGTTTTCCTATTTCTCATTCTAGAGACATCCTTTCTTGAGGCCATGCTCCCTGGCAGCTTCTCCTCATTTCCACAAAGATTCCACACTCAGCTTTCCCCATTACGTCACGTCTCACACAGGTTTGATATATGCTCTGGCTTTTCCTTTCTCAGCTCCTGACCAGATCTGTGGTTACCCTCCGTCCTACAAATAGATTCACACAAGTTCCTGCCCTGACTGCCCTAAGCTGCCTTCCTGTCCTCTCCTGGGGACTTCTGTGGTCTACTCTCTTGCTTAACTCCCTCGTCTGGCTCTTTGCCCATCCCTCCTCTGGATCCTGTTCCTCAGCCCCTCCTATTGTTAAAGGTTGGACTCCCCCAGAGAGTGGTCTTTTAGCTTTCTTTTATCTCCCATTGGCCTATCGGCACTGAGGCTGTTGTCCAGTTCTGTGGATTGAATAGCACACATTTGATGATGAAACTTGCATCTCACCTGAAGTTTTCTACCAGATCCAGAATTTTCTGTACAATACTCTGAATCAGATGGAAACCTGACATTTTACACTTATCACAGACAATGAGAAATAATCTTAATTTATCTCAAGTACACCCTGCAGACATCTGACCTTGTGGTACCCACACCCCTTCTCAACCTTCTCAACATAGGTGACATTTAGCCTTGATCCCCCCACACACACCCTTTTGTTCATTTTCCACACCAAATCCATCAAACAAGGCATCTCTCCCCCAGTTAGTTTCTGATTCTATTGTCCTGGTTCTATCTCTACTTGTCTTAACATTTAACTCTTGGACAGACAGTTTGCTGTCCACTCTGGCCAGTCCAATGTGTCCTTTACTCCAAAGCCTGATCTTGAAGCTTGGATCAGATCAAATAAATCCCTTGCACCCATGCAATTCAATATGAAGTGTTCCTCTCTGTCGCGCTTCTCCTCTGCTCTGCCCTTCATATTTCCCTGTCTTTCACAATGCTCCAACCTCAGTGACCCCTTTTCTCGACTGGTTCTTCTGTGTGTTAAACCTTCGCATGTGCCAAACCTTGCCTCTGCCATTGTTTACATAGTTGAATTAATTGACGTGTTTTTGTTGCACATCTGAGCTGATGACCTTATAGAAGGTGGCCATCCCTGTACCAAATATCCATCTCCCTGTGTCTGCCTGCCCCATCTTCTTGAGGCAGGGTCCTATTGTGTAGCCCAAGTTGATGATCATGACCTCTAGCTCATGATCTTTGTAGACTAACAGTGTCTTCTTCATGTAGTTGCTCATCCTTTGTTCTGTCTCCACTCTTTTAGAATAACACTGTGTAGGACTACTTTCCCACCGTGGTTTAAATAGCCTTCCTCACTGTCCAGGATGCCTCCTGGAAAGCACATAGCATTATGGGTGTCTTGCAATTGTAGGAGGAGTTACATATCTAAACGTAATTCTGTTCAGTCTGTGATATGAATTGCTCTGTGATGCTAATGGTTATCACAACTAAGAGAAAACTCCTCAAGTGCCTATTCTTAGAGCGTATATTTATCTCATTTGTTCATTGTTGTAGCTCCTGGCTCTTCCTGGTAACTGAAACATCGATGTCTGACAATAATCTCCTCTGTGAATAAATGAATTAAGAAGCAAGTTTTGATCAGGACCAACTTTGGGAGGAAAAATGCTGCTTTGTGCTATGGCTCCTTCCAGAAGAATAG
This sequence comes from Acomys percivali, assembly GCA_907169655.1. Lineage (NCBI taxonomy): Eukaryota > Metazoa > Chordata > Mammalia > Rodentia > Muridae > Acomys > Acomys percivali. The sequence continues at coordinate 26,687,976 of OU015751.1, read as the reverse complement.
GACTGAACTTGCCTTTCCTTGATTCTTTCATTAAGATTCTAGGTCTAGAATCTTCAGATTGCAAATTAAAATTTTGACCATGTTGAAAACATGCTTCATTCTTCTGCTGCGTTTTGTTAACCAGTAATACAATTATGCTATCTATTGTGTTATCAAACCTAATTAATGAATTAATCAATTTACTCAATTCTCAGGCAGAAAGATATTCTGTTTTCTAGTGTTGTCTACTAATTATGCAGTAAATCAAGCCTTTGAGGAGTTTCAACAGCCATTCATTTTTCATGAATTAATCTTTCCTCAGCTTTCTTCTTTTCTAAGGGTGAGAAAATCATGTAAACATAGAGCTAAGGATATATGAGTGTGAAAGTTGATAGTATGCAGAAGTTGTAGCTGAATATGAAAAATATATGATTAATTTCCAGATAGAGACCTAATGTCATTGGACGCAGACAGAGTCAGTTGTGCCACAGGGAGAACCTGAGGAGCAAAGACAGATAAATATGACACCATTGCTTTCTTAGAAAATGATAGAAAAGCAAATACACAATCTCCAAAGATAAGTAAGAATACAATGCAATACATACAAGAAAAATCAGAATAAATGTCTAACTTACCCCTTTCACCATTTTGATATCAATACCTCCCTGGAGGTAACTACCATGGTTGCTATCTTAGTTATGATTTCTAATGCTGTGAAGCAACACCATGACCACAGTAACTCTTACAAAGGAAAAACTTTAACTGGGGTTGGTTTGCAATTCAGAGGTTTAGTCTGTTATTGTTATGGCAGGAAGCATAGTAGCGCACAGGCAGACATGGTGCTGGAGAGGTAGCTGAGAGTTCTGCATCCAGATCTTCAGGCATCAGGAAGAAATAGTGAGCCACTGAGTCTGGATTGCGCTCCTGGAATGTCAAAGCCCAATCCCAATGACACACTTCCTACAGTAAGGCCACACTTACTCTAACAAGTCCATGGGTCCTAATCCTTCAAATAACATCACTTTCTATGAGGCTATGGGGTCATTTTCATTCAAACTAGCACAGTTACTAATAACCATCATAATGCTTCCTTTTAATAAGAAGCTACTATATGCCAGCAGCTAAAGCCATCATCACATCATGCATATAATTCCATTTGATCAACAGATCAAAGTTTAATGTCATGAGTTATAAACAATAAAGCTACTGGCTGGCCCCAGATCTAACTGAGAAGTTTGTGGGGGGGTTTTGAAATGTTTTATTTTTAATACATTTTCATTAACGTATAACTGTATCACTTCCACCTTTCTTTTCCTCCCTCTTGCTCATCTCTTGCCCCCATCTTAAAATAACTTCTTTTCCTTTTAATATTATAGATACAGATGATAGATAAATAGACTGATAGATATGTGAAAGGTAGGTAGGTAGATGATAGATACAGATAGATGGATAGATGAACAATAGATAGATGATAGGTAGATAGATATAGGTAGGTAAGTTGATAGGTAGATGGATAGATAGATTATGGAAAATGTAGATAGATAGATAGATGAGAGATGAGAGAGAGACAGACAGACAGATGAATGATAGGTAGGTAGATGATAAATGGATGGTAGATATAGATAGGTTGGTAGGTAGATGATAAATACATAGATAGATGATAGATAGATAGATAGATAGATAGATAGATAGATAGTAAGATATGCAGATGATATAAAGGTAGATAGATGCACAGTTATATAACACAGCCTGCTCAGTCAGTGTTTGTTGTTTATATGAATGTGGTTTCAGAACCGACTCATTCTTGGGAGAGGGTAATGCTCCATTTCTCAGCAGTTGTTAGTTGCCTGTAGTTCTCTGTCTAGGGGAGGGACCTCACGAGACTTCCTTCTTTCACAGTAACTTATCTAACGATATTGTCATTACTCGGGTCTTGTTTATGCAGCCATTTCTGGAGTTGGTCTCACAGCAGACTTCCTGGTAATTCTGGCTCTCACAATCTTTCTACCCCTCCTTCACGATGTTCCATGAGCTACAGATGCAGGAATGATGTTTCAGATATATCTACTTCATAATCTCTTGATCTCTGCATTGTGTCCAATTGTGAATTTCTGTGTGATTCTGTTGTAGATATAGAAGATTTAGAATGTAGTAAGGAACTACAATGATCTACCAAAGTGGCAGCAGTAAATTCTCTTCTAAGAACCCTAGGTCACTGACTAGATTTCTACCACAAGGTCTAGTTTCCCTCCTGTTAAGTGAGACTAAAAAGTCCAATTAGACAGCTGTTGTTGGTAACCACTAATGTGTGGTGCCACTATTGCACCTTTATGGATATCTTGCCATGCTGGTAATTGCTGTGGTCTATTCATGTCCTGGCTGGGTATGATTATTAAATGCCTCCCTCCTTAGGCTGTCTGTATAGCAGTTTCTGATCTTATGAAATCAAGGCCTTTATGATAGATACAGCTCCAGTAATCTGGGTCCTGTGTTCTAGGTGTGTAGTGTCTTCAGTAGTAGGATTTTACCATCACCCTCTGGGAGGCATCGAAGGACAGTAGCAATAGATTACATTGTTTGGGGACCAGTTTGCATTCTCCTGACCAGCTACTCAAAAGGAAGTTTCTTGTGACTGGTATTGAGACTTTTGTTAGTCTATGGTTCTTATGGGAAGCATTGTCAGCCTAAATGTCACAACTTCATTTAATATATATAATGTATTGTATGTAGTTTAGGTAAAAGGCTGTGGTTCCTTGTGGCCTTATTCAACAACCTTGGTGTTATTTGTCCCTCATTCTTCATTCTCCTTCTGTACTGACCTCCCTCCCAACCTTACAGCCCGTCTTAACTAGAGCTTCCATTGCTGTGGTAAAGCACTGTGACTAAAGACACTTGGGGCATGGAGAGTTTATTCCAGTTAATAATTTCATACCACGGTCCATCATCAAAAGAAGTCAGGGCAAGAACTCCAATGAAATGGGAGCCTGGAGGCAGAGATTGATGCAAAGAGCATGGAGGAATGCTGCTTACACGGCTTGCTCAGCTTGCTGTCTTATACCACCTACAATGGCATGCCTAGGGATGGCACTGCCCACAGTGAGATAAACCTTCCCACACAAATCAGCAATCAGGGCAGTACCACCACAGACTTGCCTACACAGGCCAGTTCCATGGAGACATTTTCTCAAGCAAGAGTCCTTTGTATGTGTAGGGGGAGTGGCCTTGTCCAGTCGACCGGAGATGAGGATGTGCTCAGTCCTGATATGACTTGAAGTGCTAACGTGGGTTGGGGGCTTCCCTTTTCTGAAGAGTAGAGGAGAGAAGGAAGAGGGAGGTGGGTAGGACTGGGAGGAGAGGAGGGAGGCAGCTACAATCAGGATGTAAAGTGAATTAATTAATTAACTAATTAATTAATTAAAAAGAGTCTGCCCCAGATATGTCTGGATTTGTGTCAGTTGACAAAGACCAGTCAGCACAATCAACCCCTTGCCAACTCCACACACAAACACTTCACTTATTAAGCCATAACAACTGTGATCTCCTATGAAATAAAAAAATAAGTTATATATTTCCTTACTCTAAGAGTAAACAACCAGAGCACATTTACATGCAAAGCAAACAAACAAACAAGACAAAAACAAAATACCCGAAGTCCAAGAGCATGAAGCTCAGTGTGAGACTTCGGGGATTCCTTACCTTCTAGGCTCCAAAGAGCTTGCTGCGGCACACAAAGCATATCCTGTAAGCTCAAGCTGGCTCCCACCAAAGTCACCGTGTCGTTAGCCTCGTACTACCTATCCAAAATACTGGGGTCAGCACTGAAAGTGGGCTTACTTTCACCAGTACCCTCTTCTGGGCTCTCTTCAGGGACTGTAACCTTGCCACATAATGACAACCCTAACTTCTCTCTGATCTCTTCAGGCCTGTAGTTTCTTCCTCAACTGAGGCAGCGCAGTCACTGGTGGCTTGCCCACTTTCTATGGCAAGCCTCAACTGCAATCCCTTCATGCCTTCAAAACCAGTACCACCAGGGCAAATATTACCCATTACAAAGTGTGGCTGTCAGCATAGGGTAATGCCTTGGCCCCCTGTGAACACAGCTTCTGAGGACATGCTTTTCAGAAGATTTCACTTCAGTGGTGCTGGTCTCTTCCTGATGTTAATTTCTCAGTTCCAACCAACGCCATTGGTTGCTTCCAGCAAAGGGTTCACATTAGTGGTTCTTGATTTAGACAAACAAAACAAAACCATGATGGTCCCTGGTGGTTTTTGAAGGACTCTCAAACATCCCTCTGAAATGTCACAAGCCAGGCCTTCACTGTTCTCAACATTCTTATGTTCTAAGCTCCCACAAAACACCTCATGAGGGCTGAGAGACTTGATGAATTTTTCAGCCCAGAGTTTGAACGCTGTCACAATCTTCCCAAATACATAAGGTCCAATCTGTCACAGCACTAACCCCACTCCTTGCACCAATTTCTTGGTTGGAGTTTCTATTGCTGTAATAAAACACCATGACCAAAACTCCCTTGGGGAGTAAAGGGTTTATTTCAGCTTACAATGCCATATCACAGTCCAGCGTCAAAAGAAGTCAGGGCAAGATACTGTGGATAGACACCATTTATCAACAGTGCCTTCCTTTTACTCTTAACTTTATTGGCTGATCTACAAAGACTACACCTCCTCTATGCTGAAATCTGACTGTGTCCCCCAGATGCATATGTTGAAGCCTAACCCTCAATATGACACTACTGGGGGTGGGAAGGAATTGCATCGCCTCTTCTACCATGTGAAGACACTGCCAGCTTTGAGCCAGAAAACATTTCTAGGAGAATCTTGATCTTAAGCACTTCAGCTTCTAGAATTATGAAAATTAAATTTATTGATAAGTTAACTCTAGTTTCTGGCATTTTCGTTAAAATGGCCTGAATGGTTTGAGACATCCCACACTTATGGAGACCTCACAGAGGTTGATTGTGACACTCCTTTCAAGGGTGGTTAGTGGCAGTGGTCCTCATCTCTGTCGTGAGAAGGTAGCAGCACTAATTCCTGCAGTCTCTTTCTGTGATAGCCATGGCTTACTGACAGGTCTGAAGAAGGAAGCTGATCATGCCTCATAATGTCTGCTTCGACTGCGTATTAAAAGTCTGGGCAATTTAAGTCTTGAGACCATTTAAAATCCCACAGCACACACAGCAGGGCAGAGCTGAATCCCAGCTTCCTGGAAAGTTTCCGAATCCTGGGAGTTACCTCGGTGTATTTGCAGGTCTCCTCCAGGGAGCATCACATAAGGTGACCACCAACAGTGTGGTAGCAGACCCTCTGGAACTCTCACCTTTCTGTGATTCTGGGGACTGGAAATCTATAAACCGACTCAGGTCTGCAGTCTGGTGATTGGTTGGGGGTCTCTAGGGTAATAGCTCAATTGGTCCCTCTAATCCCCACACCTTAGTCTTTTTATTGATTTCTTAAATGAATCAAAGAAGACATAAGGGCTTTGCTTATTAGTTTTAATCCTTGCAAGCCCATGCTTAATTAAGCTCACGCATGGATAGCGCTGAGTCAGAGTTGCTTGAAAAATTTTGGTTGCTTCATTAGCCTTGATGCCCATTAGAGTTGGCACTTGTCATTTCTGGCCCTATGAGCTTGTACCATGAAGTCAGCAGGTGTCAGATGCAGCCCTTCCTGTGAGTGTCGCCGTCCTAGTGCCACGAAGTCAGCAGGTGTTGGGTGTGGCCCCCTCCCATGAGTGTTGCTATCCTAGGAAAAGAGCCAAGACTGTTCTCCCCACTATCCTCTCTTCGATGCAGTCCAGAATGGGTTTTCTCCCTGGCACTCTCCTCCAAAGACTCAGTATTTATTTCCCAGTGGTTGTGGTGCTTAAACTTGAACATGTATTAGAAAACCATAATGTGTTAGAAGCACATTTGTTTGTGCTTAGCCAATAAGATTCTAGTTCAACAGGTAGGTGTGTGTGTGTGTGTGTGTGCGTGTGCGAGTGCGTGTGCGTGTGCGTGTGCGTGTGCGTGTGCGTGTGCGTGTGCGTGCGTGTGCGTGTGCGTGTGCGTGTGTGTGTGTGTGTGTGTGTGTGTGTGTGTGTGTGTGTGTGTGTATTAGAAAGGGAGAGGGGCAAAGGAAATCTGGGAGTCTCTGTTTCTGGGAAGTTCCCGAATGATGCTGAAGCCGCTCGGGAGGGAACCCAAGCTTCAAGAAAGTCTCCTCCTCCTCCTCATGCCCTGTGATGTCTACATCTTTTATTAGAGTTACTGAGGACAATACTTTACCCAGCTTCCATGTATCAACCTTAGAGAAATTCTCAAGCAGTACCTCACCCTTCGTGCTATCACATCAATGGTAGGCATTCTAAAGGCACATCCAGATGCAAGGCAGACCTGCATTTCTATTATTAGGTGTCTTCAAGATCCAGGTCCATAAACACGCTTTGGTTTTTTATAATATGTGTCACCACATTTCGGCAACTTTCTTCTTGCCTCTGACTCCAAATTTGTCCTGCTGGTTTGTGTTGAGACTTTGCATCAGGTTTTGGCCAATGATAATGGTTGGGGGTATTTCTTAGGAATTTTCCAGATGTTAGTAGATTCCAGATATTGCAAGTAGTCTGAATTCTCTCCAGATGTCATATTCCTGTTGAGAGTCTGACCATGCATTCACTTCCCATAAGAGACTCATGTGAGCTATGGATCAGGCATGACTATAACTCCTCTGAGTGTTATTCTGGGCTTTTTTTTTCTTTGAGTTAGGGTTTCTTTATGTGGCCCTGGCTGTCCTAGAACTCACTCTGTAGATCAGGCTGGCCTCAAAGTCAGAGATCTATCTGCCTCTGTCTCCCAAGTGGTGGTATTAAAGGCTTAGGCTTTGTTTTTGTTTGTTTGTTTTGTTTTGTTGTTGCTGTTGTTGTTGTTGATCTTAGCCTTGTATATATAAGAAGCAAGAGATATTTTTCTCCATGGTGGTCAAGAAAGAAGTCTGAATTTCATCTTGGGCTCTGAGAGAGAAACTGCACATTCTAGTTGAAGGAGGCCAATGCAAGCAACATCTCAGCCCTGAGTCCCTTGTGCCTTTTAGGTCATCTCATGCAACTAAAATGTAATACAAAATTTGTGGCCAGTGGTAAATTATTCTGCCATGATATCTCTTGCTCAATGTACATTTTGGAACTGTTTTAACTCCCCAATATACCACATTCCAACCTTTATATGAAGATTCATTTTGAGAAGAAATTAAAAAACAGTGGATGATCTCATTTGTTGGTACCACATAGCCATCTGGGGGTGGAGCCAAAAGTCAGGGTTTCAAAAGTATTAGGACCAGAACAAATGAGCCCTGGAGAACAAGGGAGCAGGAAGAAACAGGTAATGTTATCAGAGGCACGTTAGCTCTGTTCTTAAGAAATAAAGATGGACACTCGTATACCGGAAGGCCTCATTTGTCTCCTTCATCGTGAGCCTATGTACTTGGTGGGACACACTTAGCCACCTTGATTATCCATCTCAGGCAGCACATCCAGCTGGGAAAGCATGGGGACAAATAAAAGCATACTGTGTCCTTCCGACCCTAAACCATACAACCACTGCAATCCTTCCTGGGATGTGGGTATGAGGTCCGTATGCTGTAAGGAGCCCATGGTATTTGGAGAATTTTGTCTTACAAACTGTTTCATCTATAGGGAAGCTGATCCTCTAAGCTGCGTTTGATTTTCGTTCGGTGCTATCAGCAAAAAGTCATATGCGGCTCCTCAATGAATCAGAGCCTTCTTCATCCAGACAGGAAAATGAGGAAAGACTGAGGCACTATCCAGGAGTGGGATAGTGTAAATCTCCCTTTCAACTTAAACCGTACGGACTTATGGAGCAGTTAAAAACCAGTCTGCAAGGCGTTAATGGCCTTGACTAAATATAAACAGACATCCAGCTCCCACACGAACAGCCAGAACAAATGACATGATGGGGATGTACCATCAACATAAGTCCAAAGGCTCCATCGCCCGGAGAATGCAGCACATCAAAGGTGAAACCTCTACCTATTATCAATTATGACAGCAGCTTCTATCTCATAGCACATCACATAGCAACCGTAACCAAGAACATCTGCAGTTTAAAGTGAAGGTGCCTTTTGAGCTAAAGGGAAGCAGGATAGAAGAACACCTCCTTCCCGTGAGCAGAGGAAAAGGCAGCTCATCCAAGCAGTCCCACGAACCACCACTTGCCATATATGACGCTGGGAAGCAGCTTCATCCATGCTACCTGGTGATGCAGACGAAGCTTGAGCAAGAAGGAAAGGGATGCAGGATCCTAGGCTTCTTCTTTTCATTATGCTGTATTTCAGATTTGAGCCAATGCCACGAAAAGAACACGACCTCTTCAAAAATACTGTCCCACCAGAGCATAGATGATCACAAATGTCTTCCATCTAGAAACAGACAAAAATAAAGTGATGCAAAGGCCAAGAATTTTGTGAGCAAACGTGACTTAAAATTAAGTGTCTCAGCCAGGCACTGCAGCGCACGCCTTTAATTCCAGCACTTGGGAAAGCAGAGGCAGGTGGATCTCTATGAGTTCAAGGTCACCCTGGTCTACAAAGCGAGTGTAGGACAACCAAGGCTACACAGAGAAATGCTGCATCAAAAATAAAATAAAATAAAATAATGTCTCAAGCTAGAAAGATGGCTACATGTCTACAGCACTGGCTCCATAAGCCTGGAACAGAGTTCGGATCCCCGGAGCCCATGTAAATGCTGAGAAGACATGGTGTCCGGCATGTAATTCCAGGAAGTGGAGATAGGCTATCCCTTGAATAAAGACTAGCCATGCCGGTGAGCTCTGAGTTTGATTGAGTGACCTTGCCTCAGTGACTAAGGTAGAAGGAAGGATTCTCAACATCAACCTTGGGCCTACGTAGACACACATATATACGTACATGTGCTCATATACACAAAACACAAATACCACACATATAAAAATGGAAAGGAAATGTAATTAAATTTCCCATGATGTTTTAAAAGCAAAATTGCTTTACTGAATCCTCGTTCGCCTAGTTGTGAGCCTAAAGAATCCTCATGGTGGCTTTTAACGGCTTAAACCATTTCTAGACAGTACCTTCCATCTTATAGAGCTTCTGAAGGCTCTTCTTTATCTTATCAAAGCGCAGACCGAGTTCACTAGTGCTTGGTCCAGGTCAATCCCATGTTTCTACAACAGCTACTAAGAAAACATATCCTTTGAAAATCAGTGACTGCAGGCTGAAGGTCACCATGTACTCTCGGTATGAAGAACAATTTAGAGGTGTATCCTCTGGAGGCCTTGTGTTAAAGGTTTGTGCCGAGGATGGTGGTATTGGAAGACAGTAGACCTTTAAGAGGTATGGCTTAGTGAGAGGTCCTTGGGCTGCTGGACATATAACCCCAAGAGGATTCCGGAACTCCGGACTGTTTTTTCTTTCTAATCCCTGACTGGAGATGTGAACGTTTGCTTTCAGGCTGTGCTACACTTGTGAGCGTTTCAGGCCAGTAGAACCAACTGTTGTTATATCTGAACCTCTCCAGATCCATAAGCACAAAATGAACTCCTCTTGACTTGATAAGAAGCCTGTGCCAGGTTCTTTGTCATAGTGTTACAAAGCTGACACAGACAGGGTGTCACCGCAAGGATGCCTTACTCCCGCTCTAGGTGGAAAGTACTAACAGCAGACAGATGTTTGGAGAGTTCCTTCACATCTGGCACACAGACAGTTCCTGCCCCAGGTCTCCTTACCAGGTAGGATAGGGATGCGCCATACATTGAACCTAACTGATCCTCGTGTGAGACTGTATTCAGTGACCTAAAGCTAAAGGCTTTACCTAACCAAGGAGAGCATTTGTTTTTCTGGCGTCGGTGGCTGAGTGCATGGGAGGCCCTGACTGCTGGGCTCTGGAGCAGCAGTAGTGACAGCATTCTCATCATCTAATATCTTACCATGGTGTAGGGTGATGATTATTGGTCCTGAAACTTTGGAAACCCTTTGGTCTTTTGTTGCTTCTAACAATTCTGTGCCTGCCTCAGAAACTCACCAGTTCCCGTTTATTTTAACACTGGGGGTCACCGTCAGGGCCTCATTCCGGACAAGCACCTTGTCAATTGAAATACATCCTCGGCCCCTTTATTTCATTTTAAAATAGTCAAAATAAATTCTGTTGCTTACAACTAAGAAACACTACCAAAATAATAGTAAAAAATTATTCTTCTATAAAGAATAAAATCAGTTGAGGAGCACAGTTCATTTCATATCAAGCCAAAGTAAGTACTGGAGCTACAAGTTGAAATTAGTATCGTTTAAATACAATACTTCATTAACTTCTCTCCCTAGAATAGACAACACTCTGCATGGTTCACAAGCCCATATTTCTGGAAAGATTTACTTGTACCTGATCTTTTTAATGAAAGATAATAGACCATAAGAACATGGTATGCAGAGCCAGAGAGATGGCTCAGGGGGGTAAAATGTATTTGCTTCACAGGCATGAAGACCTGGGTTTAAATGTATCACCCATGTAAAAACATCTATAACCCAGCACTGTGGAGGCAGAGGCAGGAAGATGGCTGTGGCTTGGGGGCTGACAGCCACGCTCCAGGTTCACATGAGAGACTCTACCTCAAGAGAATAAGATGAACAGTGGTAAATCTGGACACATCGTGTCCTTCTCTGACTGCTGTGTAATCACATAGGCACGTGCCTTTGCACACACCTAAGTGCACATATACCACATGAGCACACATGATCCCCCACAAAATAAGATTTAAAAAAAATAGTGTGATATACTGCGAGAAGAAAAAAATAATTGATTAAAATGAAATTGCCATCGTAAGTTTCAAGAGTGAGTACGTAGCAAAAGCTTCCACAGAAAGAGAGAATTGGGAAGACTAGGAGAGTAAACACCACAACCAAGATTTCCAGGCAAAGCGCTCCTTTGGGAATCCTTGCCAGAAGTGTGTTCACTCTGCTCATGTATTTTTTAAAGTGATACCTAAAACTCAGAGGCTCCCTGGTTATACAGAGCTGTACTCCCAGCTGCCAGGGGCTGGAAGAATGCAAACCCAAGGAGATGTCAAAACTGCCCATGCGGTACCATGCCCTTACGCCGGGATGCACATACATGCCTTACAGTATGCAGTTTGGTTATATTAGGCTTTGAGTGTATGATGCTGTCTGGCTTATTTCTGGTTTTCTAGTGTGGTGGTCTCCCCTCTCAGGGATGGCAGCTTGTATCTACTGTTCAAACAGTGCCATTTTGCGGTGTCATTAGGGATGCTTCAGGCTGTCGTGAGGAGGAAGCTCTTTTCAATCCCTTCTTGCTGGTTTCCCCACAAATCCGTAACACTATGCAACTCTGTAGAGACTGCTTACCAAATGTCATTTGACTAGGAGAAGTTTGCCTCAAGGATCTGCAGTGTGATCTGAGCTGAGTCCTTTGTAGGTAAATTATTGGTTTGTAAGAAAGCTATTTTTGCTGGTACTTTCAGCTGAATTACTTTGTGCCAAGAACCTTCGCTTTCCATCCCTTGTCCCTTTATTAATTAGATACTTCAAGGGGTCTTTTAAAAGCTTAAGTCCTCATTACTACACTTAAATCATATTCTCATTATTATTATTATCGCTTTTAAGCCTCAGTTACTATTTTTCAGTGGAGATTAATTACCATGGAAGTGAATAAAAAGAAGCAGTCCAAGTCAGTGATGCTGGCATTTTTTTCCCATATAAGTTCTCCAAAAATCACAGTTTCAGAAATGCCTAAATTTGAAATTTGCAAAGCAGATTATTCCAGGGTTTGTTTTCATCGTTGTCTGCTCAGAACAAGTGAGCCAGAGGTAGCTGTGTCTGGTGGCCCAGGCCTGTAATCCTACCTATGAGGGTGACTGATGCAAGAAGATTGCCAATTCAAGGCCTTCCTGGGCAACAGAATGAGTTTAAGGTCAGTCTAAGCAAATTAGTGAAGCCCTGTCTCAAAATAAGAACCAAGAACTTTAACAGGGGCTATGGATGTGCAACACCCTGGCTCCCACCTCTGGTATCAGAATGTGTTTGAGGCGGGCGGGTGTGGGGAGACTGCTAGCTCATTGTAGATCGTTATGTAGAGCTGTTTATAACAGGAAATAATTAGAAAGATAGTGGAAGAACAAAAGTCCTCTGGAGACAGTGCACAGCCAGATATTAGCAGCAAAAAGTCGTTCCCATCTCTAGGGCTAGAAAGACGAATGGAAGAGTCCAGACACCCAGCCAGTACTCGTGGGTCAGAGAAGAAACAGGGAGAAAATGAAATTTTTGTTGGATACAATGCAAGAAAATGTTATCAGCTTTTCCTTCTTTCCACACCCAGTTCCTACCAGGAAGTGCCCTGGACAGAGCCTACCTGCCAGTCAGTTGGCAAGGGCGCCTAGGAAACGTGCATGTCATCCTTTGTGATGGCAGAAAGGCAAGCAACTTCAGGGAACAGCAGTCTGAGATCCCCGTGAGGAGGAGGTCACACTACTACAGCACTACAGGAACGTGCCTGAAACTCTTCCTTTTCTCTCTGACACATCTCAACTCTCTCCCCAGCTCTCTGTGGTCATCTGACAGGACTCACTGTTGGAGAGGCTGCTCTAATGACACACACCAAACTTTCTCTAGGCCACCATCGATTATAGTTGCTTTAAAATGTTCTTTATCTACCTTGCCTTAGCTACTCATTTTTCTTCCCTCTGTATATTGAACCCACTATAGTATTCATGCTAATGAAGCCTTGTAATAACCATTACTATTACTGTGCTGTTATCTGGCAAGGTTCCTGTGCTCCTTCAACTCCAGACTGGTTTCCATAATGACATGGCTTGAGTCAACGCCACATCACCATTTCAGAGTTTATCTATGACCTCTGGAAAAAAATGTTTATTTACAGATTACACTTGCTATTTTTAATCTTTAGGGGGTGCCAGTGTAAAGAAGCCTCCAGATGACAATACTAAAAATAGTGGGGAAATGTTGTAAATGATGTTCTGTGAAAGGGTGAGTGCTCAAGGTGTCCCAGAGGCAGAGGAGGGGACAGTGGTGAGGATCAGGTGAAGGGGTGAGTGACAAAGAGCTGGTGGTGAAGAAAAAAATATGGTCATTCGGTTATTGCAAAAATCTTTAAGGAAAACTGACATTCTGGGCATGGTCCCAGCTACTAGCAAGACAAGAACACTCCATGTTTTTGTGGATATTACCGACTAGTTGGAAAGGCAACAACACAAGTTCAGAAATCAACCCTATGGGGTTGCTGCAGCTGGAGTGGCGGTGGCCAGACCAAAGGTGCCGCTTTGGGCCACCATCTCTGCAGCCACCAGGTCAAGCAGATGTGTCTGTCAGGGATAGAGATGCACACGTGCACGCTCACACACACACACACACACACACACACACACACACACACACACCCCCCCCCCCCCCCCCCCGTGTGTCTCTCTAATTTAGGGTTTGATTTAGGGATTTCTCCGCAGCTACCCTGCAACCAAGGCTGATCAAGGCCACAGCTGCTTCGGTGGAGATAAGCCCAGAGTGCCTAACACTATCACCACCACCCCCAACCCTGTGCCAGGATATCTTCCTCAAGCTTCGGGGAGCCCACTGTCTCTGCCCTCCCCCCCTAGTCCTTCGGCCCGCAATATCATCACCCCCAAGAGCTATGTCTAGCCCTTGAGCAAAGGGCCATTAAAAAACTGCTAGTCCTCTTTCTTGCCACAGGGCAGTCAGCCCCTCTTTCCTGCCCTTGGAGATGGGGAGAGAAAATGGCAGAGGCTCCTGTCAGTGCCTCAGTGGGAGCTGTCCATGGTGACTCTCCCTGCCTCAGCTGACTCTTTGCTGCGGCCTCCATGGCAGTTTTCTATGGTGACTATTCCTGCTTCAGCTGACTGCTCCATGAAAACCAGACACCTTTCCTGCCTCAGAAAGCCTGCTGACACCTCCCTGGGTTCACCGTGGCAACAACCTTTCCTGCTTCAGCCTACTGCCTTCACAATGGACTCTTTGTAATTTTTGGACACATTGTAAACTTTATCACTCAAGGCAGAAAAGATTGGCTTAAGAAAGCTCCAGCAGCCTGCCCCCCCCCAGACCTCTGTAACTGCCATCTCCAGCTCCTCAGTAGGACTCATCCCAGATTATGCTAATTTGGGATGAGAAGGCTAGACAAAAACCCACCAATCCCAGAGCTTCCCCCAGCTCAGGTTTGAAATCCCACCAATCCATACCCAGTAAATCACTTCCCCAGAAAGCTCTGTCCCTTTAGGAACCCTGCATAAAGGTTCTGTCTGCCCAGTTCCCTTCTGTCTTCTCCTGAGAGCAGAGGCAGCCACTCCTGGATTCCTCCCTGCAGTAAATCTCTTAAAAAGAGACTGTGTGCCTGCTGTGACTCTTTCATCAGAAAAGGAAGAGAAACAAAGAAGGAGAAGGGGTTCAGGCTTCAAGTCTCCCCAGTTCCTCAGGGCTTAGGGTCAACCCTTCCCTGGGAGCTGCATCATCTCTTTGGAGGAGGCCTCCTCTCAGAGCTGTGAGGTCCCTGGGCTCCCGTGCCTCAGGATACCATCCCACCTCAGGCCTGGGATACCTTCCCAGCTCTCCGAGGTGTGGACACCTTTCCACCGGAGTACAGGAAGGCAGGTCACACCAGCCACACAACGCACACAAGAACAAACCCTCTTTCAGGTAGCTGTGCTTCGAGGATGAGGCACTGTGCCGAGGAACCCTGAGTGAGCAGACAGGAAATCCCTCCCTGATATGGTGACTTTGGCACTGAGACCTGGATGCTGGCCTTGTGGAAGACTGTTCTGGGTAAGCCATCATCCGGGGAGCCAGAACAAACTTGGTGCCTTTTTTTTTTTTTTTTTTTGAATAATCAAAGGGCAACTACTTGGCTAGAACATGAGAGGGTAGGACAGAGGGAAAAAGGAATGGGATAAGGAAGAAAAGAAGGAGGGGAGGAGGGAGGGACAAAATAGGTGGTTACAATAACAGTTTGTTTTATTAAACTCACAAATTAAGGTGGAGCCATGTACGAAGATGAATACTAGGCAGAAGCAGAAGCCTATATAAGGGAAGGGTACCAGTGTATGTGGTAAGGAGAGAAAGTAGAAAGAACTGTGCCATTAAGGGGAGCAGCATATGGGAGGGTTTGGGGGGAGAAAATGCTGGTCAGAATAGGGTTTGGACCATGAGTTTTTGGAACTAGGTGCCACTGAGATGAAACTCTGTTTTTCTGAAGAGGAAATCAGAGGCTTAATGACAGCTGTAGGTAAGTCAACTGCCACCTGCTCATGAGTACTTCGAAGCGTGTCTCTTTAGCGTGGATGTAAGTATAAACTTGAAACAACTGCCCACGTGTCCTAAAATACAGTTTTGAGGCAATTCTCATGTGACTGCATTCATTCAGTCATCATGCTAATTAAATTGTGCCTACCTCACGTTGTGACGCCCCGACTTATTGTAAGCATCTATGTATGTGCTACTGAGCAAATGCCAAGTTGAACCTCACAGTCGCTATTTCCTTCTTAAATGTAATGGCCAATAAGAAGTCACTATAAGTAGAACTATAATTTTCCCGGAGCCTGGATGTAATTCTGGGCTTCCTGTCTATAAATAGGTTGGTCCACTCTAAATGGACCCCAATGTGCTTTCTGAAGTCACAATTACTAAGTCACCAGCCACAAACAGCTGATGTTGGGATTGGAGCTCAAGATGAGTACACTTCACACAGGGCATTTAGAGACATGTCCGCGGATGACTAATGCCCTGTATGAGGAGCAGTACACTCAGCTGCTCGGAATTCTTAGCAGCAACATCTGCCCTCACTGCCTGACGTGTACTGAGGAGACTTTAATGAACCCAGAGCAGGTAGGACCTCAGCTTCCCAGGGGATGAATGAAGACCCTATAGCTATCCGTATAGACTAAATTTCAGCTTCTTTGAGGATACTGAAAACATTTGTAAATTGCATTTTGGTTTCTGGAAGAGAAGAGTTTCTATAGAAAGTCAAGTGAAGGGCTCTAAGTATCACATGTGTTGTGTGTTGTGAGGCAGTCTCTAGTTTAGAGTGTGTCCCGGGCAGCCCATCTGCTCTTTAGCATGACCTTGGGACTATCATGCAACCTATATGGATGGCTTTTTTATATCTGTTTCTAATTTCATTCTCCTAGGTCTGTGCCAAACCCCTGAGCATCATGTAAGGTTGTCTTGAAATTATCTTGCGATTTTTATTAGGAAAAGTTATTGCATATTCCTAGGAACTCCATAGTTTTACCACACAGAGGCTCTTTGTATTGCTGTGTCACTTATATGCACTTTTCTAATTAATTCTCTCAATGATGTTCCCTCATTCTCAAAGAAAGGAAATGGAGACCCACATCAAGCAGACGGCATGGGAGATCTGAGTGTCACAGCTGGAGCTCCTGATTCCAGATGTGTCAGCTTTGCTTCCTCTGTCCGCTGTTCACCGGAACCAGCTTTCTAGGGCTCTGCTCACACACCTTGAAACATGCACTCTTTGAATGGAAGGCCTGGGATCAAGTAGGGCAAGGAATTGAGGGACAATATCCCAGGCTATGTTATAGACTTGAGTTGAAGGCTAGTGATGTGGAGGCATGGTGGGGAATGTTTCTTATCAGTGCAGCTGTTACTTGGGCAGGACTCAGAAGCAGGATGCTGGTTCTCATGAGTGTATCAAGTCCAAGACTTCTGTTCTTATTCTGTTTCTATAAAGCTCCAATCCACAGAAGATACACGACACACATTTTATTTTGCCACGGGGCTGTGAATGGTTTTCTGGAATGGTTCATTTACCTAGGTAGCAGTTGGTGAGTTTCTATTGTGTTCAAGGCAGAGAACAAGTCATGAGAGGTTCAGGGAGATGTCCAGCACCCTTGAACCCAAGCAGAGGATTAGAATTGCAGAATTGTGCACATGAGGCAGGCAGACAGGCAGCAGGGAAAGCCACTTGCCACCAAATCTGATAACTTGAGTTCCATCCCTGTGGCTACATGGTGGAGGAAGAGAAATGACTCCTGAGACTCCTCTCTCCCTCTCTCCCTCTCTCCCTCCCTCCCTCTCCCTCTCCCTCTCTCTCCCTTCTCTGTGTGTGTATGTGTGTGTGTATGTATGACACACACAAAGAGAAAAGAATGCCATTTATAAAAGAACTTAAAATTGCAGAGACAATATTACAGCTCTAAATAATAATAATCCAGAGTTTTACTTTTAAGCCACACTTACTTTGCAAGACATCTTGACTGTCATGCCTATAGGACAGTAAAATGGAAGCTCAGAGAAGAAAGGGCAAAACAGGTAGCCCGTGGGAACAACACGGACATCACGCTCTGCGGTAGTTCTGCGTAAACATCTCAAAAACCGCAGTTTCACCCAAGTCAGATGCATTATAGTCAGATGGCACACCAACCAAAACATGGCCCAGGATGGTAACTGGGTAAATACGCAGTATTTTTCTCCTCCCACATATATTCAACTACAACTGACAGAACATTGAGGTCATCGCTGTCTCGCCACTCTGGGAGACTGTTCTCTTCCTGTTCCTCAGTGTCATTCCTGTAGGTGATTTAGCAGCATTCCATCAAATCGCATTCTTAATTCATGCGCAGATTACACTCTGAGCAGGTAAGGCTTGCCACTCTGTACAGTGCTGGCATCCATTCCTTAACCTATCTGTAGCCAAATGCCCATCAAGCCTGCACTGCAGTGTTTATGTCTCCTGTAGGGCGTACAGAATGTACTTTTCCTACCTAGGCTTTACCAGTTCAGAACTAGAACCCAACAATTATCAGAAAACATAAGCTGGTCAATGGATTGTTTAGTCAAGTGCTGTACTTCTCTTTCCACTTCTGTGCCAATGGGTCACTAGCTAGAATTTGTACCTTCTGTTCTCTTTTAAAAAGGATTTACAGGTAGAAAAGTTGTTTCATGAAGATTATCTCTTGATTGGGAGAAGCGCATCATAGGTTTGAAATGCTGGGCTCATATTAAAAAGAACCACAGGACACGTCTGTGGAGTAAATGCTGTACCTTGTTAACTGTTGTCTATGTTCCTTGCACTTCATCTGAAGCTTCCACAGCAAGGCACTCAGCATTTCCACAACTAAATAAAACATCGTGTGTGGGGGCCGTGGCCATGGGGACTGGGGAGATGGTGCAGAGCTCAGAGTGCGTGCTGCTCTTATAGGAATTGGGGTTCAGTTCCCAGCGTCCACAAGAGGCAGCTCAAACTCCTTAGAACTCTAGCTCCAGAGGGCCAGATGCCCTCCTTACAGGCACCAACACTCTAGTGCACATACCACACACATACATATATACTCATAATTAAAAATAAAATCTTCTTTAAATTGGGTATCACTCTGTGTGAACTACAAAGTCTAACTAATGATGTCAACCACTGTAAGGAAACATACCTCACTTTTTACAGAACTCAGCAAGATCAACAGTCTAAGGAATAAGCTGGAAAGAGCTTTGCCTTGGAATTCCTAAATCTGTGGGGAATCATTTTAGTCAACATATTCTTCATAGGCCCTCTTTGGGCCTATAGAGTTGCTCCCAAACCAACACGTACCAAGTTGGATAAAGGTAAGTGGAAGTTGTGGCATGTGTATTTAAAACACGTGGTAAGAACCAAAACAGCTCCTTTATAGAGGAGCCTTTGGCCTTGGTGTACATTCCATCCCCACAGCCTGTCATCCGAGGGTGTACTTATAACTATTTTATCATGTAGAGGAGATGTGCTTGGGTGAAGCAGAAACAGGGCAAGGTCCTGCTGTTCCCTCTTAGAAGTTCACTTGATCAGGCAGAGGAATAAGTTTTCCCGTGTGGCTTCCTTCATCTTGGTTGTCAGTTTTTAGCAGCGAAAGCCTCATCAGCAGCTCGCGGCATCTCCAAACAAAAGACCGTACTGCCACTTTAAATTTTCAGTAGGCAACTGGCATTTTATTATTTACGTATTTCATGTCATTATGCTGGATAATATAACAAATGATGCAATCAGATCCACAGGAAATTTAAAGTGGTGTACACCTGTTCTCACCTGGGAGTGGAGCGATAGCTCATCCACAAGCTTCCCAGCTGAACGCCGCAGCTACACAAAGCCTCTGCACAGAGCCTCGCTTCCAGACTGACAAGCAGGCTGGGGAACGTAAAACCGATTCCGTTAGCCTGCCCTGATGACCTTTGGGCTAGTGATTTTGTAAAATGGCATTTTTCTGTCTTCGAAAAATCTGCTTTCCTTTTGCCTTGTTCGGGCAGAGAAGGTAGCTTTCTAAACTATCACTGACACAGGAGCACAAAAACTAGGTATAAATTACAACTGCTTTTCTAAGGTCCTGCCTGGGTCGGACCTCGAGGCTTGCGGAAGGCCCCTTTTTGTCAGTGATGCTGTTACTTCAGCTCGGGAATTGTGTAGTGGACGCGCCTTTGCGTCTCCTGTATTCTGTGAACCGGAACAATGTGTGTATCTAAATAAATTAATCACGACACATGCCCGAGTAAGTGTCCCACCCCCACCCACACTTCTTTTGAAGATTTAGCAAGTTATTCAAGGACGAAAATAAACCTGTAGCTGGCCTGTCATATTTCTGTTGTCTGGGATTCATACTCAGACACTGTTGGAAGGCTGGCTGGACGCCCTTGTTTTCAATTGTACACTGATTTCCAGGCCAGGTTCTCAAAGGAGAAATAAAGTGCAGGTAAAAGTTTTATTTTCTTTTGTAAGACCTTTGAGCCTCGAGATAAAGTACATGACACCCATTGATTTGAGTTTTAGATAATCAACAAGTCTGTGGTACAGAAATGCCCCAAACATTGCATGATGCAGGTGTAAGGTATAAACCACGCCTCTCAAAACATGGAATCCTGTGAAGCAACAACTACAGATTTAGAATTAAATCTTAAAAATACAAACTAAATTATATTACATGCCTACATATGAAATAGCATACATATCTCATATTAAATAATTTATTCTGCATGGTAAGTCCCAAATATTAAACAAGGCATGTTATTCTAAAACATTGTGTTTGTTATCTACAATTCAATTTTATTTTTTTTCTCACTTACGCATATGGATATTTTGTCTAAATGTGTCTGTGCACCCTGTCCAGAGAGGCCAGAAGAATGTCAGACTCATCTCACTAGACCTACAGATGGATGATGGCTGTTAGCTGACATGTAGGTGCCAGGGAGGGAACCTGGGTTCTCAGAAGAGAACCCACTGTTCCTCATGAGCCATCTCTCCAGCCCTGTAACTCAAATTCAACTGGGTGCTGTGCTGTGTTTTGGTCTGTTTTTTAATGCTTAGTAGCCAACCTACTAAGAAGAAAAAGGATTCCTGTTCCTGAGCTCCCTGGAAGCCTAAGGCAAGCACCCCTTAGCTGCCTTGTCTGGGCCCATGAATACATCCCATTCACACACAGGGTCACAGAAACACTAACTAGCACCATACACAATAAGTAAGGCAGTATAGGGAAGAGATCTTCTCCTTGATGTCTACAGCTCATGTGTGTAGGCTTCTCTCCAAAGATGTTTCCTCCCAAATGTAGCACAGCCCAAGGCACTCTACAACATCTACCAGGTACACAGAGAAAGGCAGCCTACTTCAGGGTTTCTGAGCTTTGAAGCCCCCTCCTCCCCCAGTCTTTGCACACAATTCTCCACCATTGAGTGCTGCTGTCCAACAAATGATCTTGGATGTGACTTCTCAACCTTAGCTTCCGGACTCCATGGTGGGAAAATCACTTTCACTAACAAACAGACTGATAGACCTCTGGCCAGTAGTAATCATAATCGTTGCTTTATGGTGATGGGTTCTCTTGAATTTCATCATGCACAATGTATTTTTTAATTTTACTTCCCACAACAAACATGTGCAACATATCAAAACCTCTAAGGAAATAAGAGCATGTCTTCACCTTCCTGTTGTTCATCTGGCACCTGCAGATCGTATCTTCTGAACAGACAGCTGAGCATCAGAGGGGCCTCACCCACCCTCTCCCAGTGCCTTTGTTTCTTTGTGATCATTCTGTAAGAGAGCTCTGCTCTTCTGGCAGTGTCCACAGCAGCCTGGCCACACTCTCACACAAAACCAACCAAACAACATTACATAAACACATCATTTAAAATAATTACATACTTTATTATAATACATAATATAATGTATAGCAATGTATAAATTATATTATGCATTACATAAATGTGTAAATACATCTATACTTATATTTAACAAATATATATAGTAATAAAAATTTTAACTAAATTGAAATTTTCATAATTTAGTCAGACTTGGTGGTTCACACCTATAATCCAGCTCTCAATAGGTGAAGGCAGGAGGATGCAAGCCTGCATGGCTACACGGGCTTCCATCTCAAAAGATATGATGTCAGCAAGGTCAAAAAGAAATGTGTGGGATACGTACAACTATCAATGTTTATGATAATGAATTATCATTTTAAAGTAATACTAATGAGAAGAATCGACACCAGCACATACCATCTAGGGAGCATACTCATGTGCTAATCACTTTACACATTTACATTTTCCAATCAACATATCAACCTATGGTGCAAACAGGACTATAATTTCAGATAAAGAGGCAAGACATTAGGTAAAGCTAAGCAAGGGCCTGGAGAGACAGCTCAGCAATTAAGAATATTTACTGGCCTTGCTGAGGATGCAAGTTAGGTTCCCAGCACCCCATTGGGAGCTCCGCAACTACCTATAATTTCAGCTCCAGAGCATCCAACCCCCTAATCTGACCAACATGAGTACTCACACACATACACATAGACACATAGACACAAATTAAAAAATAAAACTTTTTTTAAAAAGAAAGAAAACTCACGACACATAATCAATCAAATCATTGAAGTAGGATTTTCAGCAATCCTCAGACCGGTGGTTTTATGACATCTACAATGTCTACACTCCTTGGCTTTACTATGTGTTTGGGGGGGGGGGGAGAAGGGCAAGGTGGGGCGAGCGTCTCTTGTCATTAGTTGAAACTGTACATGAGTCTTTAGAAGTTCTCAGCATTATAATTCATCTTTATATAAAGTGTTTCACAAGAATTACAAGGTTTTGCGAATTGGAATTTTGTGAATTTATAGCACTCTCCATGATCTGCTAAATACAAAACTTAAACATTCTTGCCTGAACTCTTTGTTCACCACCTGGTGGAACAGCGAGATCCTGAATGAAAAGTCTTTGTTTTCCATATGTGCAAGAATCCACTCAAATGTTTGTGCACCATCCTTGATGCTCATGCCCCACCTCACCTGCACACACTTGTTTTCCAGAAACAAATTGAATAAAAGAGATGTTTGTTTTTCCCTTTATTTTTCAAGCAAGCTGTTTTAGTACAAAGGTCTGTGTGTTTGAGCACACTGCCCAAAATAGATTGTCTCCCAGCTTCCTCACCCTCTAAATTATCACACTACGTGTGGGAGTTCCCATCCACTGGGCCCTGCTAACAGGATACAGTGAATGACGCTGTTCTTGAACTTTGAGCACAAAGTTTCAATGTGAGTCATTTCTACTTGACATTCCAGGTGAAAAGAGTCCGAGAGTCTTCATTGCACTTGAGGGGCGAAAGGGAAACACGGTTAGGATGTGTGTTGGGTGCAACTGGTTCAGCCTCTGTCACACAAACTTCTAAAGGGTGCGGGAATTTGAGGAATTTTTCCATGTGTTAGCATGTGATACTGCAAGCCATGAGGGTAGCTCTGCTTCACTGGGGGGGGGGGGGGGGGTGGCTGTCAGGCTATGCATCAACCTTGATCTGAGTCCATGCTTAAGATATTCTGCCTTCAAGAGGTCCATAGTTCCCTTTCAAGGCTACAACCAACCCGGAGGTGGGAGCAGTTGCATCTTCTCATCTATTCTGCATGCATTTAGTTACAGAGAAAGCCAGAGAGCAGGATCCTTCCATGTGGCCTTTTGTTAAAACAGGAATTACAGACGTTGAAAGGGTCCTTTTACCATAAAAGGAGAGAAAGAGGGAGAGAATAAACTCTGGGCGATGAGTAGCTGCTCATATTGATGTAATGAAAACCATTTTAGCCCTAGTAACTTCATGCACAGCAGAGCCAATGAAATCAACACCCCAAAATGACTCTGTACCACAGACCCCAAGGTAGTTCTATTCCCAAATATTCCAAGACTGTGTGACCTTCAGCAGTGTACTGCTGAGTTTTGATTGTCTGCTAGGGTTGGACTAAGATAGATGGTAGGCCAGTGAAGCCCACCTCTGAGTGTGCCCATGAGGGCATTTCTAGAGACCAGGAGGTCTTCAGGACTGTGACCTAATCAATGTGTTAATCCTCTGATGATCTCCTAAGCTGGTAGCATTATTGGGAGGTAGGAGGCATGGCCTCATTGGATGCACTG
>OU015751.1:26632423-26651772 GCA_907169655.1 Acomys percivali | reverse complement strand
GAATTGTTATCAAGTGGCGTTGGTCAAACTTTATAGCTACATGTAAAAGAATGAAACTGGATTCTTATCTCTCACCTTGCACAAAACTCAACTCCAAATGGATCAAGAACCTCAAAATAAGATCTGATCCTCTTAGTCTGATAGAAGAGGAAGTGGAGAATACATTTGAATTCATTGACACAGAAAATAGCTTTATAAATAGAACCCGCAGGTAGCACAGACATTAAGACCAATAATTAACAAGTGGGGCCTCATGAAACAAGCACTACTGTAAAACAAAGGACATCATCATTAAAGTGACACACAGCCTGAAGAATGGAAAAAAATCTTTACTAGCTATGTTTTTTATAGAAGTTAGTATCTAGAATATGCAAAGAACTAAAAAGTCGAAATTAAAATCCCCAAAATCTAAACATCAAGAAGACAATCCTATTGAAATATGGAACTCAAGAGAGAGTTCTCAAAAGACAAACTGCAAATGGCTGAGAAATATTTTTAATATTAATTAGTTATCAGGGAAATGAAAATTAAGGCCACTTTGATATTTCATCTTACCCTAGATTAAAACAAACAAACAAACAAAAATGCTGGAATGTATTTAAGAAAGGGGGAACACATATTCACTGCTGTTAAGAGTGCAAACTGGACCTGCCACTATGGAATTGTATGGAGTTACCTCAAAAGGTTAGAAATAGGTTTACCACATGTCCCAACTAAGCTATTCTTGGGTAAATATCTAAAGGATTCTGTCATAC
Source organism: Acomys percivali (assembly GCA_907169655.1). Taxonomy (NCBI): domain Eukaryota; kingdom Metazoa; phylum Chordata; class Mammalia; order Rodentia; family Muridae; genus Acomys; species Acomys percivali. The sequence goes on along the minus strand of OU015751.1, from coordinate 26,651,017 downwards.
CACACATCCATGCTCATTGCTGCTCTCCTCTATAGCTAAGAGACGGAAAGAACCTAGATATCCATCAACTGGTGATAGGCACTGTAGTAAGTTTACACAATGAAATATTATCCAACTGTTAAGAAAAATGAACTTTAAAATTTGTAGGTAAATTGATGGAGCTGAAGACCTGAGTGAGAGGACCCAGACTCAGCAAAAATGCCATGGTTTGATCACTTGTGCATGTTGGCTTTGAATCTTCACATATGTGTTTTATTTAGTATGCTTCTCGAGGTTACAATTACTAAGAGGATATTGGGAGGGGGATGTCTAAAGATGCTATGATATAAAAGGTTAAGGGGAATAATGAAAAGGAAAGGATAACCTGGGTTAAGGTATGGAAGTGAAGGGTAGAGAAGAGAATATGGTGAGGAAAAAAAATCACATTCATAAGTAAAATTTAAAGAGTTTTCAAAAAAGTTGTGAGAAAACCTATTACTGTATAGCTTCCTAAAATAATACATACATACATATATACATACATACTAACTTATCATACATACCATACATACATACATACAAAACACAAACTGAACTATTCTATAACATGGAAACAACTTCCCACTAGATGCCACAGACTAAGAAAAGACCCAATGCCAGGATGGGGTGGACACCCACCCAAACACTGTAAGATACTGTGTTGCCCTTCAGAACCTGATGCTAAGGCTCTGTTGTTAAAGAAACCACATACCAAAGAACATAGAGAAATCGATCTGATATGCTCCTAGAGCCTCATCCTTAATATCTAGCTCTTCGTGGTTCTAGAAGGTGCTATACACACTACTGGAAGAGAAAAGTCATCATCCATCTTACCGATCGGTGAACCCTGAAAGCAACAATAATGATAAATATGGCAAGACACACCTACTGCTGCAATAATGGCATGAATGTCAAGAAGTAACCAACCACTTTCTGATTGAATTCAAGACCTTTTCCACAAGTTGAAACCCATTCTTGGCATCATTATTGGGGCAAAGAACCCATGCTGGACATTTTATAGGCCCTAGGAGTCAATATGCTACTATTACCCTGATAAATGGGTATAGTATTAAACTGCACAAATCTATGTGCAGTTTATTATATTAATTAGTCATTAGGAATCAGCTTAATATTATAAAGATAATGTTATACCCAGAAATCAGTGCATCTCTCAAACTGCAACAGAGAAACTTTTTCCTTGCAGTAGTTGGTGATTAGAGACCCACAGTTGTTAAAGGTGCAGAGAATAAGAGACAGCTGAATGCTCAGCCCTATGTGGATCATCTATACCATACCTTCTTCTTCTAAGGCTCAGGTATCATTGCAGAAATGGAGAAGGAAGTCATACAAGCCAGAGATGGTGGATTTCATACTCATCCAGACACAGTACTGGAGTTAAACCTGTGAAGGCACAACAACTTTTTTTTTCTTTTTTTTTAAATTTTTATTATTTATTAATTTATTCTTGTTACATCTCTATGGTTATCCCATCCCTTGTATCCTCCCATTCTCCCCTCCCTCCCAATTTCCCCTTATTCCCCTCCCCTATGACTGTTCCTCAGAGGGATTACCTCCCCTTGTATATGCTCATAGGGTATCAAGTCTCTTCTCGGTGACCTGCTGTCCTTCCTCTGAGTGCCACTAGGTCTCCTCCTCCAGGGGACATAGTCAAATGTGAGGCACCAGAGTACTTGAGAAAGTCATATCCACTCTCCACTCAAATGTGGAGACTGTCCTGTCCATGGGCTAGATCTGGGTAGGGGTTTAAATTTTACCGCCTGTATTGTCCTTGGCTAGTGCCTTAGTTTGAGCGGGACCCCTTGACCCAAATCTGCCTATCATAATGTTCTACTTGTAGGTTTCTAGGACCCACTGGATCCTTCTACATTGCTATTCTCCCATGGTTCTCTCATCTAGAGTCCCAATAGGATGTCCTCCCCTCGGTCCCAGTTTCCTGGTAAGGGAAGGCTTTCGTGGGACATGCCCATTGGGCTAGTATGCAGATATAAGTGAGTATATACCATTTGAGTCTTTCTGCTTCTGGGTTAACTCACTCATTATGATCATTTCTAGCTCAATCCATTTGTCCACAAATTTCAGGAATTCCTTGTTTTTAATAGCTGAGTAGTATTCCATAGTGTATATGTACCACAGTTTCTTTATCCATTCTTCTACTGAGGGACATTTAGGCTGTTTCCATGATCTGGCTATTATGAATAAGGCTGCTATGAACATGGTTGAGCAAATTTTCTTGTTGTGTGCTGGAGCATCTTCTGGGTATATTCCAAGGAGTGGAATAGCTGGGTCTTGAGGAAGCCCTATTCCCAGTTTTCTGAGATAGCACCAGATAGATTCCAAAGTGGTTGTACTAGTTTGCATTCCCACCAGCAATGAAGGAGTGTTCCTTTCTCCCCACATCCTCTCCAGCATGTGGTGTCGCTTGAGTTTTTGATCTTAGCCATTCTGATGGGTGTAAGATGGAATCTCAGAGTTGTTTTGATTTGCATTTCCCTGATGACTAAGGAGGTTGAGCATTTCTTTAAGTGTTTCTCAGCCATTTGATATTCTTCTGTTGAGAATTCTCTGTTTAGTACATGTGAAGGTCCGAGGGCACCTTGCTAGAGTCAGATCTCTCCTTCTATCATGTAGGTGTTGGGCGTCTGACTCGGGTCCTCATGCATGGTGGCAGATACCTTTATTGGCTGAGCCCTCTCAATGCACCTGACATCAATAGATTTGAGAATTTAAGGATTCTTGAGTTTGGGCTTTTATGAATAGGAAAACAAAGCGACAACACAAAAAAGATGTTTAGATGTGATCTCAATAAAGTTGTTTTCACCAATGGAGCCACATGAACACAATCGAAGACAAATGGCCATCTTCTAATCTAACAGTATCTTTTCACCAAATAGCATTTACACATACACACACACACACACACACACACACACACACACACACACACACACACTCAGATGCCAAAAATCTCAAAAGAAAGCTCTGTCCTTTCAAATGCACAAATGTGGTGTGACCAGAATATGTTACTTTTCTCGCCTCTATGTACTCAGAGGCAATAATTCAGGTACTGACGGGAAACAGAGAGGGAGGAGGTTCATCTCTCACAACCTGACTACAGTGGGAATAAAATTGTTCATAGAAGGACAGTCTAGAATTTTGAGTAAGATGCTTCCCCATTCATCCTGTGGGACATGCCTCAGGGAAGTTCTTTCTCACAGTTGCTCTCTAAGACCCAAGTTATTTTTCTGTGCAGGGCACTAACCTACATATGCCCACATTCTAGAATGACTATCCAATAAGGTAGACATCAATTACATCCATGATGAATACCCATGATGATGTAATGGCAGAAACTTGTTTTTAATTTTTAACTTTTATGTGTATAAGTGTCAGATACCCTGGAGCAGTCCATGTTGTTAACTGCTGAGCCATCTTTCCAGTCTTTCTTTGTTGCTATTTTTCTATGTAAATTTTTATTTATCTTTCTTTCTTGTGCTTTCACCCTGCCTGTACCCACCCCTACCCTAACCTTTTAAACCTAGGAGTTATTGTGCTAGATGTGGGTTTTTTTTTAAGCAAAGAATATATAACTAATTAAAATTAAATAAATATTTTAGTGCAATCCCAATGAAATTAGGCTCTGCAACTGCTTTCTGTCAGACATACTGACAGGATGAGTCACCCTGTCTCTGCAAGTTACTAGAGACAGAGTTGAGACAGGCAAAGGCAGAACCCTTGGCTTTGCATCATGGCTCTAGCAGTCTGGAGAAGATTCCCCCAGCATGTGGGCATGGTCTTTGGGGAAAAGAGGGGTTCTCTTTATGGAAAGAAACACTCACACCCCCATAGTCTCTTCTTATATCAATAGAACTCTCTCTAGACTTGCTAGTTTCCCAGACATCCCCCACGCCAAGTGTCAATCTCACCTGAGATCCTCCACAGAAGAGCTTGCAGTTGTCCATGGTGTCAGCTCGGAAAGGAACTGGCTCAGGCTTCCATGGGGCCAGGAAGCAGAGTTGCAGGAGGGAGTGAATGCTCTCACAGTCTCATCAATACCACAGAGCAGATGGATACAGCAATTAGTGTAAAAATAATTTTGCCAAAAATATTAACACTTCTAGACTATTTTTTTTACCAGGGAGGGGTGAAGTTTCAACTCAATAATTTTCTGAATTTCTAGAATATTTAGGGGTGAGCAACAGGGTGTAGGGGCTTTGGTTTTATATTTGTGTGGATGTCAAGGTAACTGATAGAAGCGAAATGTAGAATTGAGAGCAGAAAGGTTTTCTGGTTAGTACGTGCTATGTGGGGCATGGTGGCGCATGCCTGTAATCCCAGCACTCGGGAGGCAGGGGCAGGCAGATCTCTGTGAGTTTGAGACCAGCCTGGTCTACAGAGTGAGTTCCAGGACACAGGACAGCCAAGGCTACACAGAGAAACCCTGTCTCAAAACTATTTTTTTAAAAAGGCACTGCAACTCTTCAAACAAAACATTGAAGTGATTGTTTTATTCTCATTTTTTTTTTCAAGTTGTCCAGAACAGCTTAGAGTGATGGCTTTGAGAGAGACTAACAAACACTCTCTGCACAGGACCAGAGAGAAAGCATTGCTGGCTTGGTGAGCCATGCAGTCTCTTACAAGCACTTGGACTTGTCGGTTTGTTGCACAAAATGAGTTACAGAGAAGGTGATGATGGAAAGGGATGATGATGCTCAATTAGACACAGTTTGCAACATGGGTGGCAGGTAGATGGCGACTCCTGAGCTAGAGCCATGATCTGGCCATTTCAGTTCCTCCATTCCATATAGAAATAATCTGTCTTCTCTCAAGTTAGAGCTTTTATTGGATGTATCAAACTTCTAAACAGTCTACACCCTTGAAAGCATTAAAAGAAGTCATCTTGGCATGTGGTTTCCAAAAGTTTTTTCATACAGTAACAAACCCCGTAGACGGTATGCCTCCCCTCCAGTGCCTTACTTACCACTCAAGCATCCTTGTCTTCTGACACATCCTGATTTTCTTCTTCTGTTTCTAACTATATTCATTCATACTTCTTTCTAACTCAAGAACAGACAGAAGCCTTGGAGAAGAACCCAGTGCTTGCTGGGCGTGGTGGCACTCGGGCAGCAGAGGCAGACAGATTCCTGAATTAGAAATTCTTTAGACCACTCTGGTCTACAAAATAAGTTCCAAGGTAGCTAGGGCTACACAGAAAAATCCTATCCTGAAAAACTAAAATGAAAGAAAGAAAGGAAGGAAGGGAGGAAGGAAGGAAGGAAGGAAGGAAGGAAGGAAAGAGAGAAGGAAGAAAAAGAGGGAGGGTGGGAGAGAAGAAGGAAGGAAAGAAGGAAGAAATCTGTCTTCATTTGTATCTGATGTGAATGTATAGAAAATTTAATGGAATCTACAAAAATAAAACTATTAAATGACCTTAGAGTAAATTCTAGGACAAATAAAAGTTTCCCTGTATTTAGAACAAAGCATGAAAATATTTTTAAGTAAGTAATACTTAGTACTGCATTAGAATAAAAATATGAAATAAATTAAGGGTGAACTTGAGCAAGAGATGTAAGACTGCCCACTGGAAACTATAAAACATTCTAGAAGAGGTCAGGCAGTGGTGGCGCATGCCTTTAATCCTAGCACTTGGGAGGCAGAGATAGGCGGATTGCTGTGAGTTCAAGACCAGCCTGGTCTACAAAGTGAGTCCAGGACAGTCAAGGCTACACAGAGAGACCCTGTCTCAAAAAACAAAACAAACAAACAAACAAAGAAAAACACCAAAAAAAAAAATTCTAGAAGAAATAAAAATTCTGAATAAAGGAGAGATGATACCCTAAAATGATCTGTGAGATCCAGCAGGTCTCACACTGCCTTCGGGAGAAACCAACAAGCTAAACCTAAAGTGACAGGAAACCAAAAAGACACCGAATCCCAAAAATGACTTCGAGGAAAATTTGAAACTACAGACAACCCAGCTTCCAGGATGGTTCCAGAACTGCAGCAGTCAATGCAGGTCCAGCGAGCAAAGCAAAGGGCAAGAAAACTAGGCAGGGACTTCAGAGGGCACTGTTCAGTCATTGACTCTTGACAAAAGTGCTAAAGTTAATTTAATTCTAGAAAGAATAATCCTTTAAGCAAAATGTACAGAAAAAATTGGTGTGTGTGTGTGTGTGTGTGTGTGTGTGTGTGTGTGTGTGTGTGTGTGTGTGTGTGTAAGGGAAATTTGGAAAAGGGAATAGAGAGACTTGTGATATAGAACTTGTAGCATGTACAGCAACTAGTTCAAGATTGACCATAGATCTGATGTAAACCCTAAAACTAGAACTTCTAAAAGAGGAGATAGGAAAGAAATCTCTGTGACCTTAGACTAGTCTCAACTCAAGTAATATTAGAAGTAAAACCTTTCAAAAATATTAAATTGTATTTTACCACAATGGAGGACATACATCCTTCATAAGACAGTTTGGAGAATGAAATGATATGTCTGACAGGAAACACTAGCAAACCACTTAATATATAAAAGGATCATCAAATTTCAATAATAAGAAAGCAAATGACCTGAAAAACGGAGAGGGGGCCCAGGCCAGTTTTGTGAAGATGGTGGCAGTTGAAAATGGGAAGGTGGGCAGGTAGGGTGACTGGGGACCTGCCTATGAACACGTCACTCACACCACTAGCTGTGTTTGTACAGCATGATATGTAAATTTGACACATACAATGTACAATGTACCAAACTGTACATCAAATAGGTACATTTATTTTACGTAAGTCACACCTTAAGAAGTTTGATAGTTTCTACTAATAAAATGTATTTTTATTACATGTGTTTCTCTATTTTATGATTATATATATGGCAGTCTTAGCAAATTCTTTTCATGGTAAGATGTAAATGTCGCTTTTTTTTTTTTCAAGAAGATCATGAAAGATGACATTTAAAGACTTCTGGAAGCCTCTTTATATCTGTTCATTTAAAATACAGATACAAAGCTGGTGAGCTGGCTCAGCCTACAAAGGCACTTGCTTCCAACCCGTGACCTGAAGACCCACATGGCAGATGGAGAGAACCAATTACCACAAGTTGTTCTTTGATGTCTACACTTGTGCTGTGGTGAGTATATATGCGCGCACACACACACACACACACACACACACACACACACACACACACACTCAATAATAAGCATAATTTCAAAAAGAAAATTAAAATGCACCACAAAGACGGGGGGCTGTCCATAAGATATGATTCTTATTCCATTTTGTGTGATCAAATTTTTGGCTACATTGTTTGTTCTCACTCATTCACTCACTCATTCATTCATCCACCGAATGTATTTCTGGGGCAGGATTTGAAAATACAAGACTCTGATAGACCACTCTATATAGTTGCAGTTCATGTACTGAATGAAACCCTATTGATGTTAAATGCAGAATTCTGACATCTGACTGGTTTGATTTTATCTGACATATTATCTTTTAAAGGTAAGAAAAAAATGCCAAAAGCCTCCATGAACTTCAGTATCTGGGGCACAGAACTATTAAGGAAACCAAGTTCTTATTTTGAAAAATAAGGTTTTTGAACTGTACCATTTGGTATGTGAATTGCTGAGTGCATCTGGGATGTCGGCATTGCCCAGGCCAGCTTGTCTCTTACTGTGGGATTCCTACTTCTTCATACACAAACCCCTGTTTGAAGTTTTTGTTTTTTTTTTAATCTCCTCAGGCAAGGAAGATTCCTGTCCTTTTTAATTTCCTTTTCTTGGGCACATTACAAATACCCTCCCTGCATTTCTTCAGGTCCGTTGTAGTGAAGCCAATTCTTCATTTTCTCTGCCTCTCACCTGCTTCTATTTATTTGTGTACACGATGTCAAAGGAAAGCAAAAAGCAACACCTCAGAATACCACCTTGAAAGCGAAAATGCCAACAAATTCTTTTCTGCACCTGAAGCTTTTAATTCTTTAATCCACCGTGGAATGTTGCTTAATTACATATTTTATTATGCAGAACTGAAAATTATGTACTTTAGTTTCCGAAACGATATGAAAGCATGGACTGTTTATAAAGAGAGAGAGGCTGGCTTACCTCTGGTTTTTCTCTTAAACATATTTGTGGGGTTCTCCTCTTAAAACTTGGCTCTTTGAGAAAAATCTCAGAAAGCTCTGGGGGAAAAACAAAATTTTAAGTTTCCTCTAGAAATGAGAAGATTCACTGTTTGTCAAATTTGCCACTTGATCTTGCAGCACTCCAGTGGACAAAACCTGTCAGACAATTGGCTTCTTTCTGTAGATGCTTTGTCTTAATTTCTGTGAGTTTCATAAGTATTAAATAGAAAAATGTTAAAACTGTTGAGTCGGTGACCTACCGAGAAGAGACTTGATACCCTATGAGCATATACAGGGGGAGGTAATCCCTCTCAGGAACAGTGATAGGGGAGGGGAATAAGGGGAAAATGGGAGGGAGGGGAGAATGGGAGGATACAAGGGATGGGATAACCATAGAGATGTAACAAGAATAAATTAAAAAAAAAACAAAACTGTTGAGTCGGAGGATGATCACGGGGCTTTTTTTTTCCGGTGTTTTCTTTTTTGTGTGTTTTCTTGTTTGTTTATTGTTACAATTTTCCTAATAGTTTCTTATGAAAAAAAATGTGTGTATGCCTCTCATTCATAAGAAGACAACAGAATTTGGGGTTTTTACTCCAGGTTGAAGCATCTCACGTACTGTTTAAATCAGTGCTCAACTTTTTTTTTTTTTTTTTTTTAACAAAATGCATGTTGCTTTGTATCTCTGAAAGAACTGGATTGCACTGTATTCAAGAACTTCATTGAGAAAATGGGAGAATTGAACTTGAGGCTCATGTGGCTACTTGGTAGCTGAGCAAGTCAGTTAATGTATTGGGGCTTTCCTGTTCACTTGTTTCTGAAGTGGGGATGATGGCATCTGCTGTAAGTGCCTCCTGGTGGGATGGAGAGCCTTAAATATGACACGGTGATGTCTTCTAAAATGAAGCACTTTTGAAATGTTGCTGTCAGCCTAAGCACGTTGGAGGGCAATGCTGGCAGAGAGGCCTTAGCTGGTTGGATGCCCTTGCATCAGAGTTAAAACTGCAAATGTGTGGGGGTGACACACACGGAGCTGCTGTTCGGCAGGTCTGTGGCCTGGACAAGATGGTCCCTTACATTGTGTCACTACAGAAGCAATACATTAACGCGCACCGTTCATTATGTGTGCTTTAACACTCTTGAGTTAGCAGGCACCATCAGATCTTCCACAAGGGGAAATCGGATAGTTATAGACACTACGCTCTTAAGTGTGAATTAAGGACTGTCACTAAAAGGAAGACTTATTTGAATGTATTTCTGAGTGAGCTCTCAGTAAAGAAATAACACTTGGTGCAAAATAGATCACTTTGCACTTTCTCCGCTCTTACCTCACACACAGCTCCACCGCATCTCTCACTAGCCACAGCTATGCCAAGCCCAGGTCAAGTGCTTTAGTTACAGTGGCTGGAAATAGCCCATAGGAAAAGATGACCTCATACCCATTTTTGGCACAAGGAAAATAGCTACGACTGAATTTTAGTAGTGTTCTTTTCATAAAACTAAATGTGTGTATACACATATATGTAGAGGAATATAAGAAAGGCTTAAAAATGTTGCTCATATTTTAAACATTAATTCCAAACTATTTTTATTTAACATATGGTATTGTTAAACATGTATAGTATTCTTGACATACACCTTCCACCAGTTTTGTTAGAGGGCACTTTATATTTTATCAAAAATTGTGCGTATTAATAGATTGTAGCTCAGCTTTTGTCCAAAGACATGCAAGTATCCACTATTTACATTTAAAGGGTCGCTTCAGAGGGAACACTGAATCCAAGAATAGGCCCCTTGAGAGAATTCCTTCTACGAACATTTTTGATGGTTCCTGCCTTGGAGCTGCTGGGTCCCACACTGCCATCCACATTTCTGGCTGGCTTTAGCACAATAGTACCATCTCCATTGCTATATTACAGGCCATACACATTTTAATCGCTCTCGTTGAAAATATCACCAAGCAGTTCATAATATATCATTTATTGAAAATATTGTGACAATCAAGGACCTTGTTATCAGTCAAATGTGAACAATTGGGACCCAGGAAGAATTTAATAGTAGCACATGTGGGACACTCATTTTTAATCACTCCTGAACCATTTCTTTTCTTTTCTTTTCTTTTCTTTTTTTTTTTTCTATTCAAGCTATGTATTTTAGATAAGCATAGTTAACTATAGATACTACTGGGGTGGACACTTAGGCTCAGAATTTCTTAGTGCTAAATTCCAGTGAATACACACTTTATACATATATACAGACTTTGTTACCAAGTGCCACACAAGTAGGGCACATATATTAGTTACCTTTCAAAGGTTATGTGTCAACTCTGCATATTGTGTGGCCAAGAAGATACTATCAACATCATTTTTTGCATAATGTGCAAGTATTATATGGCCACAGAGTGTAATACAAATTAGTGGCAAAGTGCTGAGTGAAGGAATCCATGACAGACTCAGATGCACACGGTTGAATATTACCCAGAAACTACCTGACTCTGCTAACATCTTAACAGCACGGAGCACTATGTCCTGCCCAGCATTCAAACATCTCCGAAGTACTGGGACAAAATGAAGTTTGCTAAAGGAATTTTACCAACAGCCATATGCAACAAGAGAGACATGGGTGACAATGACATTGGGAAACAACACGGATCACTAGGAGAAATCTTCCAAAATACGCTGTCGTCAACAGTTTTGCCCACACCGTCATGACCGTCATGGTTTGCCAAACGTGTGCTTTTTCCTAAAGTAACAGAAAGTCATGCTGAAGTTCAAACATCTGGTAATTTCTGCTGGCACCATGGTGTTGCTTTCTAACACACTCGTTTCCTAGGAACTATCATTTCAAAAGAACTCAAGAATGTTAGGAAGGGGTAAAACCTTACTTGCAACCTGATTTCTCCTTCCAAAAAAAAACTAACACCTTTTAAAAGTATTTTGGTATCTTAAGTGTTGGCTGGTTTTTGTTTTGTTTGTTTGTTTTTTTTCATTAAAAAGGTACCAATTCTATTTGATGCTCTGTTGACTCTTTTAAACCCGGGGAAAAGGAGGACTTGGTTGATAATCTTCAGTTGGTAGCATGCTAGTTGTTTGTTTTCTGCTTTTTTGTTTTTATAACAATCTTAGCTCGTATTGTCTTAATCCAAATGCCTCTAGCTCTAATAATTACTTTTCTGCACCCTAGCAAACAAGAAAGTTTGCATTGTTTTCTCATGTAGTAAAAAAAAAAAAAAAAAAATAGGAAATGAGTTTGCATCAAAGCAGCAGCAGTTCAGCTATGTTTCAGGGTAAGGTGTTAGTGGAGTTTTCAAGGAGCCCATTTTGGCCCAACAGGAGGAGCCTGCAGCTCTCAACCCTGAGCTCACCAGGCCTGAGGAAATGGTCCTCAGGAAGAGGATAACTGCAGAACTCTGGCTCCATGAACATACCCCCATTAACACCCAGGGGACCCCCAACAAAGGGATGGATACAAAAGGCAAACAGAAAACCAAAAGTTTTTCTAGAACCACAGCACACCTGCCACTGGGGCATGGAGGGCAGCTCAGAAGTCGGTTAGGGTTCCAGGGGCGTTACTCGTATTTTCTTCATGTAGTCCTCAGTTTTGACAATGGCAGCCAAACGAACTCAGGGTTATTCACCTTTCCTACTTAACAACTTGTAAAACAAACCAAAACCAAACCAAACCAAGCAGCCCCCTCCCTCCCCTAAATGCTTACTATGAAGGGTTCTCACACAGAGGGTCTCTTAGTTCTGCTGCTAATAATGGCTTTTAAGAATACACCCTAGCTTAAAGAAAGTATTGCCGTAATTGAAGGAGTGTGAGGGAAAAGCAGATACAGCCTTTCCAAGTACTTATCAGCTACATTAAGTAGTATCTGTTGAGGTCTTTGACTGTCCAGCGTAGTAAGCAAAAGCAGGTTGTTATCTTCTGCCTTGTGACATCCCATACCTACTTAAAACTGAGCATGTGTGCGACTTGAGTTCTGTCAGCCGGGGGAGTGTCCAGTTCTCTTTACAGAGCCCACAAAGCCGACATCACGTACCTACGTGACATGGCCGTTCTTGCGCTTGGCTTGAGTTACTTCACATAAGCAGACAAACCCTGCCATGTCATACCATACAAACAATTTTAATTGTGTAGTTACAGTCAATAACCACTCCTAATCAGCACATTTCTGCATAAAGAAAATTGTGATACACTTATAAAAACAGCAGCTGTAACAAAATAGCTGGTGTTTTCATAGTCATAAACTCATAAAAAAGAAATACACCTTTATACAGAAATTTTATACAGATGTCGCTTTAAAGTTGATTGTAAACCAAAGGAAGACACATTGCAAACATCAATTATTTTCACATTAATTGCATAATTTTCTAAGGTGATCTATTAGTTTTATTTACCTAAGCTTATTTGCATGATAGTAAAAATTGCATACAACAACAAGAGTGAAGCTTCTAGAGTGAATTGCTTGGATAACATAGACTTTTATAGGCAACTGTGTAAAGCACATTTTCTCTATTTAAAACTTTTAAGACACTTTGTTTTACTGCCCATCAAAATACAGTTATAAATAGAAAGGAAATCAGTATGCTAACAAGAGAAGCAACATTACATTTAACAGAAATTTCCAAAAACTTAATTACAACATGTTGCTGCAGGATCTACAAATAAATAACGAGGACTAAATTGTGTTTCACATTTTCTTTTCCTTAAAAAAAACCAAAACAAAACAAAAATCATGTAACAATGAGAATGAAAGAAAAAGTACAGTGAACTTTTATTTCCAAAATAAAAAACAAATTTTAATTACGGCAGTGCCATATAATACAAGGCATTTGTTGGCATATGTCATCTTTTAACTGCATTCCACAGTCTATAGTTCTTTTTTAACATACAATCGAGTAACAAACTCTTTTTTTTCCTTTTTCTCTTTAAAATAAGGGGCCAGTTTCCAAAGACCAGTGTGGAGTGTTACAGAAATAATTAAAGGAAAGGCAGTCATAATCACAGAAGTTATAATGCTTATTTGAGGTTCCAGAATAATAATAATAATTAAAAGGAAAACCAATCTCTGGTATCATGCTGACAGGGCACAACACCTTGGTGCAGCCCTTGAACACAAATTCTACCATCAAACAATCCTTGTTGCTTCACCGGGGCTGCCAAGCAGTTTGTAAAACAGAGTAAAACCTTGAGTGCGGTTCTGTCTAGTCCGTCCGACTTCCTGTTTGTGCAAGTTTCTGAAGATTTATTGGCCAAACGATAAACAATGAAGGGGTTTCTGAGCGAACGCAAGGTGGACTTTTCATTTTGTTAGTAAATACGAGTGGTGCCGTGGCTGAAAGGAACACTTTTCTCTCAGTCTTTCAAGTCGGCATTAATGTCCGTGCTCCCTTCCACTGACAGCTCATCCTCTAGTTTGACTGAAAAAAGGGTGTTGGTGCTTTTATCCTGGGCGTTTTCCTCCAAATCCTTAAGCAACTCTTCCTCTTTGTACTCGGCCACATCCACCTCCAAGCCGGAGTTGTCCTTCAGCTTGCCGTGGTGCTTAAGATAGTACCGCTGGTTCTGAAAGAACTTGATGATGGTGTATTTCGGGAGGTCGAGCTGTGCGGACAGAGTCTGGATGGCCTCTTCATCCGGGTACAGGCCCACATCTTGGATGAAGCTCTGGAGGATCCCCAGGGCTTCCACGGAGATTTTGGTTCGTGGCCTGGTCTTCTGCCGGTTCTCCTCATCAGACTCTGCAGACGAGGCCACCGTGGGCTGCCGTGGAGGGAGCCTGGGGCCTGCCTGGGGTTGCGGCTGCGGCTGTGGAGGTGGCGGCGGTGGCTGTTGCTGCTGCTGCTGCTGCTGTTGTTGCTGCTGCTGCTGCGGAGAAACAAGCAGACAGTCAGAGATGCTGGGAGCCTGCTGGAGTGAGAGGGGGTGCTTGCCAAAGCCTGTGCAGTGCCTGACAGTGAGGGGCAGACACTCCGAGAAAGAGCAGGCCAGCTAAACGACCCCACAGCTTTTATTAATAAACAAACATGCATCTGAGCTCAGAGCTGGGCAGCTAGGAAGCTCGGAAGCTTGCAGGGCTACTGTGCCCACTTACCAGCGATCTATGGAAGAGAAAAACAGCTGGGGAAAAAAATGTGAGCCATGCACTTGCTGAGAAGGCTATGCACCAAAGGCCGCCACCAAAGCACATCATGATGTCATTAATTAATAGACTTAAAAGAAGACTCCTTCTTAGAAAGGATTCCACAGACATCGTCAGAAGGTTGAACTACCCAGCCACAGGGAAAGCATTGTGCCTGGCCACACTGCGCTCTCCAACGGGAAAGCTTAGCTGTGCTGCACTCTGTGGCTGTACCATGGAGGAACGCATAGCAGCAGCTTCTCCCATTCTGCACACCTCTTGGAGGTGCAAGGATGCTTTGTGAAACAGCTGCAATTCTCTCTCTCTCTCTTACACACACACACACACACACACACACACACACACACACACACACACACACACACACACCTTCCCTACCAAACTGCACTAGGCTAACACTAAGTATTTTTTTTCCTTTGCCCCCACCAAATAAAGGTTCATTCCATTCTACGCCAGCTGGAGAATTGTTTTGTCTATAGTAAACTACGATGTGACTAGGCTTTAAATTTAATGTATACAGACACTTTTTCATAATTAGTATCTGCATATGTGCTGTAATTCCTGTACACAATTATACGTAACAAACGCGTGGCATGTGTCTACTGCGCACTCGACATCCATAATTCTTATCAGCCAGCCCAATCGACCCTGGGTGTGCAACGCTGCGGTGCATTAGAGCATCCGTCCTGTGCTTAAGCCTTTTCTCTTATCCCCCTAAGAAGCAATTTTATTAAAAACAATTTACATTTTCAAACAAGTACTATTTTTATTACTTAACATATATCTTTCTTGTCTTTGTTTTAGCTGAAACGGTCGGTTTTTCAGGCTTTCACAATTATTTTAGTGCTTAATATCCTAAGGGGTTCTCTTTTTCAATTTGTTTTTTCCTTAATAAATACTCAAGGATTTTTTTTTTCCCCTAGTGGATGGATAACTCTATTATTTTAGCTACAGATATCCGTATTTTTCCCAGATAGCAACACCAAGAAGACATGTGGGTGATTCAACCAAGATGCTAGGCAGGTTCCTGGGGCCCTGGAGGCAAGGGCATTTCCCTTAAAGGAGAAAACTTCACACTAAGAGCAACCTTCAGACTTCAAAAACAAGTTACACAGCTTAAATTCCACTAGAACATGCTGCTAAGTCCCCGAAGCCACAGAAAGCCGCAAATACATGGTCCAGTGCACAACCTTTTAATCAAGGTCCTCACTGACAGCGGCCTCTCAAAAAATAAAGGGCTATGCCCCCACACAGGCTACATGAAACAAGGCTGAAGTGGGCTTTCTGGGCTTTGGCTAGAGCCATGGCCATCCTATCACTGTCCTCGACACATCTGAAAACCCTGACTGAGGAAGCTGGCTTTCACGACACCCTCTTTTCTCCCTTTCTCCTGGCACAGGGAACTGGTGCCCGCTCACCTGAGGAGCAGCACTGGGCCATGGTGCAGGGGTCAGCAGGCCTGGGAAGAAAGCGCTTCCAGACTCTCCTTTCCCAAGGGTGCTGGGAGAGGGGCTCTAAGGAAAGACAAACAAACATGACTCGCCCTGTCCTGCCCTGGGATGGGTGGGGAGGCTGTGTGAGGTGAAAGGCAGGATGAGGAGCGTAAAGCAAGATGCCGGTGGGGGTTTCCCTACCCCACCCCCTCACTTGGGATAGGTTCCAAGGTATGAAATGTGCGCCTTCCACCACAGCACAGTGGAGCTTCCTCTCCTTCAGGGCAGTATGGTTTGAATTAGCAAGTAGGTGGTAGTTTAAATTCAAATTAAACACACACACACACACACACACACACAAACACACACACACACACACACACACACACACACACACACACACACACACAGCCCGAAAGATATATTCTAAGCTTTTATATTCAAAACCCAGTGCTAACCAAGACACCCTTACCAAACTTAACAGTCCAAAAAGAGGCTCCTGCCATTTTACAGTGAGAAGACTACAACCCAACAGCCGGAAAAGGCTTATCCCTCCGAGCAAGATGGCAGTGTGTTATTGTCTCCTGTAGAAAACCTCTATGTAGACCGTGGGAAGAGGAGAACCACTAATTTCCCTGCTAGGTTGAAGGCTTTGTTTATTTAGTGCTGTGCTGAATTGGCCAAGGTAAACGAACCTGAATCTGTTCTGCTGGAACATGGATGATGTGGGGTGGCCTGTCACCATGGTGATGCACAGCATTGCTCTCCTGCTCATAGATGGCATCGCGCTCAGGCTGGGGAAGGCTGAGGAACCTTCGGATCATGGACAGGTTCTCCCACAGGGTCCTGTTTTCTGGAGATGGGTCTTCTTTCCAGCGCAACAGCTCACATAACCATCCCTTCAAAGCAAAGGGTAACAGGCCAGTTAGTGCTAGGGCTGGAATCTTCCAGAGATGCTAAAATGGAGATCCCCGGTAGTTAGCTTTTTTTTTTTCTAATCCACTCATCACACTCCAAGACTGCTTTAATTTTTTTTTCTTTTCATCTGTTAAGAGAGGATAGCTGCAGCTGTGGAGGGAGGAAGCAGGCTCTGCTTCTGACAAACGTTCAGATTTACATCTTAATGGGCAGACACATGGAGATGGCTTAGTGGGCAAGAACTCACTGTGCAACGATGAAGATCTGAGTTCGGTTCCCCAGACCCAGATAAAAGCCTGTTGCCTGCCACCCCAGGTACTGAGGGCTTGCTTACCAGCTTAGTCTAGTCAAAATGGGGAGTTCCAGTTCCAAAAGAGACCCTGACTCAAAAACAACAACAACAACAACAACAAACAAACAAACAAAAACAAAAAACAAACAAAAAAAAGGTAGAGAACCATTAAGGAGATAACCGGCCGTCAGCTGTTTGCCTCGGTACACGCATGCAAAAGCACGGGCAGCCGATACACTGAAGAGATGTCAAGACAGGCATTTTCAGGCCCCGAGAGCAAGAGAACACTCAGTAAGAGAGAACTGCAGTAAGAGAGATGGGTCAGAAACAAGGAGGGTGGCAACCTTCTCGCTTGCTAGTGCCACCGAAGGTATTGAGGTGGCAAGGTCAGAGCTTTAGAAACAAACTGTCCCCAAAGGCTTTCCTAAGCTTACACTCTCTGTGTTAGAAAGGAAGGGTGGGAGAGAACACCATATGCTTGGGCATGAACATGGTTGGTGTTATTACCATGGGCATCTGGAGAATTCTGTAACAAGAATTTCTTAAAGGGAACCCCAGAGTCCTGCTTTTATGCCAATCAAAGTCCCAGTGGTACCCTGTGTGACCCTAAGATTTTCACCCGCTGAGTGGTTTGACAGAGAACCACTGATGCCATCTCAGACTTTCATCCTGTCTACCCTGCTGGACCAGAAGTGATGGTGGGCTCCGGCTGGATGCTCTCCCTCCCTCTTTCCTGCTGGATCCCACCAGCCAGGACAGCCACCCTCTCAAACCACTGCACTGCCTGCTCACGGTTGGCTAGACTGGAGACATGTCATCTGGACACACTGGAAGGCAGCTCCACTACTTTGCTGGCCCCAGCACCCCAGTGACCTGTGATTAGCATACAGATTGGTACAAAGTCTGCCTTGCCCCAAGTGGACAGCCCTCCCCTCCTGTGCACTCTTCAGAGATGCTGTCTCCGGTTTAGTCCCTCCTACAAACCTCCACTGAGGCCGCCCAAGTCCCTTCCCCTTCCCTGTTTCCCCTCGCTCTTTGGAAGCATGAGCACCATTCCCCATTTTTTTTTTTTGTTTTGTTTTTGTTTTTTGTTTTTTGTTCTGCTTTTAGGAAACTGGTCTAAAATGAGGGGCTTTACTGGAAAAATTCCAGGAAGCTAGTTGGATAGCAAGAGAC
Organism: Acomys percivali; assembly: GCA_907169655.1. Taxonomy (NCBI): domain Eukaryota; kingdom Metazoa; phylum Chordata; class Mammalia; order Rodentia; family Muridae; genus Acomys; species Acomys percivali. The sequence continues at coordinate 26,632,913 of OU015751.1, read as the reverse complement.
CAGACACTGTACCTCTAGTATGTATGAATTCTAGATCTATGCAGGGAGGTTCTACTTTTTCTGTTATTGGGAAATGAAACCAGAGAATTATATAGCTTTCTTTTTGTTTTCAAACTAAATGAGTCATTCAAAAGAAACTTCGATTTGTGATAATGGTGAAAAGACACAAGGCCTCCTTCTCCCAGAATCAGTCGGTTTGAGAGATTTCAAAAGAAAAAAGATGGGGGCTGGCACATTAGCTCATGATTCCGGCTGAGTCATGCAGGTTTTGCTGTTGCTTTGTTCTGTTGTAGGGTTCAGTATAACACTCACGGCCTTAGACACGCCAGCCAAGAGCCTCTGAGAAAGTCTGGATACTTTCACAGTTGTTTCTAAGTAAGCAAAGAACACACACACACACACACACACACACACACACACACACACATTCATGTGCATTGGTGTATATAGAGAGCTATGAATCTTCACATCTGTGTATATACACACACAC
>OU015751.1:26598190-26621735 GCA_907169655.1 Acomys percivali | reverse complement strand
TGTGTCCACAATCTTAAATGTACATATGCATACATACCTACACATATCAAATACATACTAACACACTGCATACTATTTTTATAATTAATCTAGATGCGATCTCAGCAAACAAAAATAACTTGTTATCTGTGTATTTGTGAAATGGGTTTCCTCCCCCTACCCAAAAGGAACTTGTTTCTTGGCAGAGTTACACAGTTACTCCTAGTAGGATGGCTAAATCCTACTAGGGAGTCTGAGCTTCCCACCAAAGGAGTTTCAGTGGTGCTGTCCCTTTGATTATGTGTGTATGTGTGTGTGTGTGGGGGGGGGTAAGATGGTTCTCATAACATCGGATTCTTAGGTCAGTTTGATTGAAGAAAACTTTGATCAGATTTACATAATTCAGTTCTACTGACGACTGCTCCTGAAACACTCCCATGGCATAAGCAGGGTCAGGGAACAGCTACACTAGGGTATGCACAGCACATTGTTTTTCCTGTTAGTGGCACAAACTTGAAGACTGAGTTTATAAACTCTAAATGCAGCGTTAGTACTCTAACCTGGTTAGCTTCGTACCTTAATACAGTGACTCTAAAGGTAAGTGAGGCTGGGAGAGCGTCCGCTGAGAAGTGGGGACCTGCCCAGGGAAGCCTAGGGTCCAGACTAGGGCCTCCCAAAGGGAAGGAGATAAGAAAGCAGGACAGAGACAGGAGACATGGCACAGGGATGGAACAGAGGCAGGGGTGCTGGGGGTGGGTACAGGGAAGACGGGAGCTAGCACATAACGGGAAGCTGCCAATCAAATGGGGCACTGGGTCTGCTCAGTCCGTCCCAAGGGAACAAATGGGCATCCAATAGGTGCCTTTCAGATGAGCATACAGGGCAGGAGACTAGTCCACTAGAAAGGGGAAACAATTTTAAGAATGAAGATGAAAACTGAGTGTAGGAAATGACTGAGAATACATCCATCCCTTACCTTGACGTCACAATGATGATCTATAGAAAATCTACCCAGCAACAACAAAACGCAAACTGAAAATTAAGCCTGATGGATAAGGCTTTAGTCTTTATGATCATCCAGGGTCCAAGTTACTTAGTTTCTTTAATCAAAATTACTAAAATAAAATTATTCTGCATTAGGCTATTACCCTTCCCCCAATCCAGAAACAAAAATGAACTGCCAACCAGGAAGAGAGAAGGCAGTTTAGGCAGTAACATCTTGGCATGGTCTAAGCTGCATTTCCTCAGAGCATTTGTTTGTGAGTCTATATTTTACATACAGCCTTTAGTTCCCTGACCTTATTGGAAGTAATTTACTTTTACCTAATCTGCATTTCATTTAGAGCACCAAACTACCCGGGAAGTAGCCAAGGGGACAGAGAGCACTCGTGTTTGTGCTGGGAGGAAACCGTGAATGGTTCTGAGGAGCCCTTTGGGGTGGGACACTTCCTGGCAGATACACATGCGCTGTGTCCCAAGTCAAGGGCTGCAAATATGGGTGGGGAGCCTCCTCTCAAGGGATCTGTCTTCCACATTCCTTTTTCTTTTATTTTCTCCTTTCCTAGCCTCTCCCAAACCTGTGATTTTTTTCCCCCACCATCCTGGAGATTCTCACTCTGCCCTGATTTTCAACTTTTTAACATGCTATTCTTCCCAGAAAACACCCGAAAGAATAAAGGGCAGTTAAAGTGGATTTCAGATGTTGGTTACAAACCTAAACTGACATTCTCACGGACGCTATTAACAACGTTCGAACCACAGCATCCTGGCAACCCCATGTCCCAGCGCCCATGAAGCCACGCCCGCTCTTCCACTGAGTTCCACTCACTGCCTGCTCTACTCTGCCTGGACCATGTGGGTTGCTGCATAATATAAGGGAGGGCTTCCAGTCATCTCCAACAAGTCTCAGACCAAGACGCCATCCATCTTGGGCTCATCTCAGTCTGTACAACATGGAGCTCAGACACATGAGTCCAACACTCATGCCACTCAGAAACTATTCTCCTTGATCTCAGACCCCAAAGCAGCATTCCCCACCCCCACCCCACGCCCCCATGCCTAATGAAACCTTTCCATTACTCAACCCCTTACCTCTTCTGTGGCTTATTCTCAAGCAAAAGCACCTAGGGACAGTACTGTCCATCAAGACAGAATCCTCAATCAGACAGTACTCCTGTATCTCAGTCATACACACACCCCTAGGTTTTACATTGCTTGCACGAGGGCCTCCACTTTTGTGACAAGAAGGATTCTGGGTGACATCTTGACTCAGTTGTAATAGATAGTTTGTATGGAAGATGGAGGATGAACCCAATCTTTCTCAATAAAGCAGCTCACCAAGAAAAGACCTGATACTCTATGATCATATACAGGGGGAGGAGGTCCCCCTCAGTCACAGTCATAGTGGAGGGGAGTAGGGGGAAAGTGGGAGGGAGGGAGAAATGGGAGGATACAAGGGATGGGATAACAACTGAGATGTAATATGAATAAATTAATAAAATATTAAAAACAAACAAATAGGCTGAGTAGGCTCTAAAGACAAAAATAAGCAAAACGAATGAATTTACAAAGATAGATGAAGGGTACAGAAAGGGGCAAAGCTGAGTGCAATGGTGTGTGTGCACCTTTAATCCCAGCACTCAGGGAGATAGAGGCAGGCAGACCACTGTGAGTTCAAGGCCAGCGTTGTTAACAAAGTGAGTCCAGGACTACAGCCAAGGCTACACAGAGAAACCGTGTCTCAAAAAACTGAGAGATGAGGAGACATGAAGAGGGAGAGAGAGGAAGAGGAGGAGAGGGGGAGAGGGGCAGAGGGAGGGAGAGAGAGTGTGAGAGAGAGAGAGAGAATGAGAACCTAAAATAACTCTGAGGATGAACACTTTAACAGCTGAAATAGAAAGGATCTGACTAGTAGGCAAATCCTTTATGAAATGATTAATTTCCCCTTTAGAGTGACACCCCGGGCCAAAAGATCACACAAAAGACAGGCAGAAAATGTTTGATTTCATAGCAAACAGAGAACACACAACAGCCAGGTCAGAAAGGAAGCTAGCTCCAGTGATCCAAGAGGACTTCCAAGTAAGAGGAGAATGAACAATGATCCTGAGAGCTCAGCAAAGACACTATGCTCTGCAGGAAGAGGAAACCTGCCCTGTCAGCCAATAGAACATGGAGGAGCTTGAGAAAGCTGCTGAGAGAGGCTCACAATTAAAGTGGTAAGGCAGAAAGACAGAGGGTATTTTGTTTGGCATTTAATGGCTTTGGGCTATATCTGTATTTTAAATGGAGCCATTGGTGTTTCTGTGCCTCCCTGGGCCCTTTCTACTTTTTTTTTTTTTTTTTTACCTCCCTTTCCCACCAGCTTTGGTCTTCATGGGGCATCTAATCTTCTGAGCCTGGTGGTAATTCTGGCCTTTTGCCATTCTCCACTATGCTGGCACCTTCCTTTAGCTCTCTCCGGTACTCTACTGCAAAGGCCACCATTCTCCAACTCTATCTTTAAAAGGGACTACAAGCCAACAAGTGTCCATGAGATACATTTTCTGGCTGAGACTGTTAAGTTTGGGGAACTGTCTGACATCTGGCCACAAAGGCTAGAGTAACAACTTATTAACTGCAAAAATATCAATAATGAAAACTACCTTTGGAAAACCATGTATGCTCAATCTTACAAACTCATTCAAGAAGGGTTTACTTTATAAAAAAAAAAAAAAAAAAGGCATAAGGGCAAAGGGCTATTATACAACCATAGGGCAAAAGAAAAGAAATATTAAAAAAAGAATGAATGAATGAATGAATGAATGAAAGGAAGAAATAACAAATGAAAGAAAAAACGATGCCCCAAAAGTCCCCTAGAGACCACATTTTTTTCCCCACTTAAGTTTTGGTAAAAAAGAATAAAAATGGAAAACGATGAGGTTTTAATAAATAATCCGAAGGGGGAAAACCCTGGGTAACTTCTCCATTTTTCTATACTTAACTTCTTTTGATTGCATTTTATTTTTATTTAAGAACATCTTACACACATATACATACCCCAACCCTTAAAAAAAAAAAAGGGCTGAAATTTTAGTTACACCACATGTGGTTTTCATTTGTGAAAAATGAACAAGCTGTTTGTGGTTAAACTGTCTAATCGCCTGTTATCAATCTAGCGCTGCATTCAAGATTTACAGGATACGTCAGCTTCTGTGCCACACTAGCTGGGGGGGGGGGGAGGAGGAGGAGAGCTTATCCTGCAGAATAATATTTCCAATGCAGCCACACTCGCACTACATCTGGTTGTGCTGGTAGCGGCAGTTAAATTGAAATATTTCACAGCGTGTGTCAGAAACATGCAGAATGGTAATTATGACAGATCTGATTAAGCCCGAGTGCCACAAGCTCCCTGGCCAGCGCTGGTTCTGCAGGTGTGACCTTGTGCGTGCCTGCGTGTGTAAATAAAATTAATTACAAGCGAGAGGGTGAAGGCTTCGGTGACATCACAAAGCGGAGAAACTCCCGAGGGGGAGACCTAATGGAATATTTTCCCTCAGTCTAATAATACAGTTCATATTGACTTGAGGTAATTAGTGGGATCATTAAAGCAGTTTTCCCGGCGTATTTGGCTGCCTGATCAGATTAGTGAAAATGTTCTTCAGAACAAGCCCTGTGTGGTCTGCCAGAGAGGAGGAAATAAAGAGCAACAAAGCATATTTAGGAATGATAAGCTGGACTTTCACTCCAGGAAAACCTCCCTCCTTCCCCCTGGAGTCCACACACCCGACGCCCTCTCCATTCCAATCCTTCCTCGGTGCTCTTACTGACATTCCGGATTCTCCACCGTCTCCTTCCCCTCTGTTAACTCAGACCACTTCATCACTAACAGCCCTCCTCAGCTCCCCCAACAAATCTCCTCTAAACAAGGCTATTTTAAAATTCAGGGGAAACTATCCAAAGTGACTGTTTTACTATTAGCTGACAATATGGGGCAACTGGGAGAGGCTACCACACACATATCACACAGGCAAGCGCACTGAACGGGGAAAGAGCTGCCACTTAAAAGTCACCTGCTAAACAAAAGCTTCCTCTCTTATGTAACCCTGAACACACTCAACGCTCCTATGTGGATGTCACAATAGGCTTCACGTAGGAGGACGAAGTTGGGTCGCCCATTCTCTTCCAGTTGAGCAGATCGCAGAGCCTCGTCGAGAAGAGGGCCATTTGTTTGAAAATACTCTGTTGAGCACACTCTACCTTGCGACTGGAATATGCCAAGCGCTGTCACAGATGGCAGGCTCTGACAGTTCCCATCCATAGTGTCGACACTCGACAGTTCAGCACAAGATCAGTGACATTCTGTCTCATTAGAACCACGCTAATTATCACAGCTAGTTCCAGGGAAACCATGTGTTGCGATGGTCAATTTGAAGGAGTCTGTGCATCAACAAACTGGTAATAAGGATCAGACACCTTATTATACGACAGCATGCTGCCTATGATCTGATTTACGGAATCAGAGGCACTGGGGCAGCCGAGGAGGCTGGCAGTTTATGAAACAGTGTGTTTAAACCCAATTCCTGCAGTATACTGCCTGAAAGGAGAAACTGCTTGAAAATGACACAAAAGCAACTGGAATTGTTGAATCAAAAAAAAAAAAAAAAAAAAAAAAATCAAAGGAGAATAGTTTTTTTTTTCTCCCTCCTATTAACCTGCAGAAGTAGATTAAGACCCAGGGAGGAAAAACAACTTCATCAATTCGACAATTAGAAATCAACTTCGCAAATGGATTAGATCTGGTATTTTACAAGTTATTTAGCAGCCAATTATAGAATGGCTCTCTTCCTGTAAGTCTTTAAAACACAGACATTTACTTTTTTTAGTTGGGAATCTGATTTTGTGCCATTTTACCAAGCAAAAGAATTACATACCAAAAAAAAAAAAAAAAATGCTTAGAACAGATTCTTTTTAAAAAATGTTAAACCGCTGAGGCTACTTGCTAAGGCCCTGACAGCTGGAGAGTGGGCAAGACTCATATTCTCTGCCCAGGTCCTCTGAGGTATAGTTTCTTCTGGAGTTATTTTTCTATTGTTATTCTGTATAAACTTAATTTCATTGCTCACTCATTTCATAGGGCTTTTATTTTTCAGTTCTCATGTGATGGGGGGAAAAAAAGGAGCTAAAATTAAAATAAAACCTACCTTCATTATGCAAAACATAAAAGGTGATGACTGAGACTCCCAAGAAAAAGCTCCCTTTGCCATCAGGCCGTTTGCTGAAAGATTACACCTGTATTCCATTCTGTGCAGACATTTACCGGGGTGACATCAAGTTTTCAGATGAACTCCAGTTAGGAGCTTTCCCCCTACAGTTTGCTCACTGCCATCTGTCTGTGTTGACGTTGCCTGTGAAGAGCTGACCTGACCGAAGCCTGAATACCAGTGGGCTCCTGAATCAGGAGCCTTCCTGGCGTTCTCAGGACACACTTAGTGGCTTATGCTACCATTTTAGGACAAAAGGCAGCCTGTGTTAAAGGAGATACTGAAAGTGCTTGTGCTTTCTAATGGCCCGAACGACTCTGCCCTGCGGCCACGCACATAGTCGCCTTCCTCATTTCCTCTCCTGAAAACTTTCTTTACAGAGCTGGTCCAATAGTCACACAGTTCTTTTTCTTTAAATTTTACCTAAAGTTCCTAAAAACGAAAAAACTGTGCTCAATGAGCTGCAACTGTACTTGTTACAGTTAAACCTATTCAGCTGGTTACAATTAATACTACTACTACTACTAATAATAATAATAATATATTTGTGGCTTTCAGTTAACCTTAGGGGCTGAAAAGGTCTCTGACTTAGGTAGGAATAGTATTTAAGGGGTAAGATATTCCTTTATAGAACTTTTTAGCCAAAAAATGGACAAGTACACACCTTACTTAATAATGCTGGACCTGAAGACTCAAACCTTAGACTTACCAAAACATGTAGTTTGTTTCAGAACACAAAAATATAATCCTATCCACAAATTTAATCCTAACTACAAATTTGGTCCTAAAAACATCATCTGACATGCAATGGTGGACTGCCTGCTGTCAAGAGTGGCTGGTACTTAGAGCCATCAGCACCAATAGGCTGGCTTAGTATTCATCTAGAAATAGACAAATCAATGTTCTGGAAAACTAGAACAATATGGATTCCCGGCACTAGCACACATGACAACACCCTAAAACAGAGACCAATGAACCCCTCCTTCTTATTCAAGAATCCAGTACAGGGGCTTCTAAACTTGACCTAGCAGGAAGGAAATGAGAGCTGCAGGGCGGTTGTGCAGGCTCTGAGCCTCTTTCTCCTCTTCACTGCTCCTCTTTCCCTTCCTCCTTTAGGCAAGCAGACGTGAGGAACCCGAGCTGCCACTGACCAAGGTCCGGCTCTACCCAGCTGGAAGGAAAGACTAGGTACAGCTCCCAGCAAGGAACCTCCACACAGCCAGGAGATGGGCTCTGAGGACACAGCGCCGGGATCTTCTCACAGCCTGCTGCGGAGAGATGTGGCACCAGAAATGAGAGAAACTGTGACTCACACGTCTGCGGGGCCTCCTTGAGTGCCTTAAAATAAGAGTCTGCACAGGTGAAATCGTGCCACAGCAACGTCTGTGACGTGAACATCCTAAAAGAATGAATTAGCACCCAGCTTGTGCCGAGTGCCAACTCCGCTTTAACAAAACTAACGATGCCTTCCCTAACAGGCTAGGATAGAGTGTCACAGGCTCCCTGGTTTATTTCGAGGTGTTGTCACTATAAACTCTTTCATACACCATGTTTATAGCCCTATTTCTAGCCCACCCTGATTTGTGACAGGTTAATTGTATTTAAGACATCTCAACTAACCAAACCTACAAGTCAGAGCTATGCTTAACTTTTTTTTTTTAAACCTATGACCCAAAACACTGAAGATCTGTTTCTCCTCTCCCTGAGTCCTTCTCATTCACACTATAGCCCTGCATCTCACAGCCAGAAGTGCCTGAAATTGATAGAAGAAACCAAAACGGCTTTAAATTATCTGGTGTGTTCTACAAGCCATGCTATTTTAAAGTAAAAAAAAAAAAATCCTCCTTTTTTTTTTCTAACGTGTTTCAAAAATAAAAAATAAATACTACTTATGAATCCAGCTCAAACCATGGCAGCCAGAGTCCCCTCCTTGCAGAGGTTAAAGGTGTGTGTCCAGTCAGCTGCACCCACAGCAGCTAGCTCCCCTGTGCAGCTGGAAGAAACACCGTGACCTGTGAAGCAGGTGAGAGGAATCGCCTAATGCGGATGGAGATGCAGCACAAAGCCTTGACTCTGCGCATGCAGCTGGGTCTGCAGACTACACATTACAGACACAAAATTCAATGTAAGAACTGCATGTACAAGGCGAGGCCTCCAGTGCTGCTAATGTCCCCTTGCTGGACACACACCTGAAGTCTCAGAGCTCTCGGGGGAGGGTTTGCCGTGGAATAAAATTAGATTCTAACATCTGCCACTATTAAGGAAAACCTCCACTTCCATTTCCCATATGAAAACACTGAAGCCAATGAACAGTAACCAAGCCTCGACACAGTAATGGTTATTACCCAAATCAACTTTTTTTTTAAACAATAAAATTAGCAAATCCTGCTCCCATAATAATTTGAATGTTATCAGACTAAATGTTTGATAAAATTCCAATTTGACTCACCTGGAAAAACTGCTGCTTATTTGAATATCCGAAATAGAAAGTGTATTCACTGGTAGCTAGTCACATTACCTTCAAAGCCCATCATCTTTTTCAAGTTTGCATTAGCCTGCTTTTCTAGCCAAGCACAAAAGTAGCCTACCTTCCGTTCTCACTTGCATATTTCATTCAGACATTTCTTTTAGAGGTAAGACAATCTCATTTCTATTATTCATCAAAGAGATGAGATGATGTAGTACAGGCTAAAAGGCAGAATCAACATGGGTAGGCTCCTTGTACAGAAAATACTTCATACCTTAGTCACTTATGACACATGCTTTACCTTCTAAAATGGAAGGTATTCTGACACATAAATACATGATAAATAAATCACTTTTCTGCATTTCTGAGTGTTCAGGATGAATCTATTACTGAACACATTATAAAATGCTGTCATTTGTGTACAGTGCCCTGTAACTTAAAGGCTCATATGCAAATATCATATTTTATACACACCCTACCTGGAGGAATGCTACTCTCTTCTGATGAGCCCTGACTCACTGTGTGAGGTGTAGACAATTATCTTAGGAGTTACAAATTTTTACCATGTAAAGGTCAGTTTGAAGAAGTTTTATCTTAGCTTTTCTGTTTCCTTTAGGAGATATGTGGGCAGAACAAAACTTAAATCCAGCGGCCACTTTTGTTGGTCAGATTTCCCATTATGATACAGTCTCTGGACTCTGGCTTCCCAGGTATCCCTAGCTTTATATGTGTTTCCATAAAGAGGGCAGTATAACATCTAAACTGCATAAGCAAGAAAAAAGAAACCCTGCAACAATGCTATAGGAAGTAGAATCCATTAGCAACTGGGGTAACTATTAGAGGGGATGGGAGTCACATGTCCACTTGGCTTGCAGCCTCTAACTGGCCCCTTGGGAGTTCCTTCAACCCACTCATAGGAAGAGTGGAAGTTTGGGGTGTTCTTGCGATTCAGAGAAATGGCACATCTTAGAAGCTGACTATCAACACTGCAGAAACATCAAGCCGAGGCTTGGCAAAGGACTGGGCAAAAATGACAATGTTTAAAAAACTCTACAGAACACCAAACAGACCTGAATTAGCAGACTGCTGCTTCCTACATGGCTCCGAAGTCAGTAAGTCAATCCAAAGGTGGGGACCCTCCACTATGACATAAGGAAGAGGCAAGACACAGGTGGCTGGGCACTCATCAGAAAGGAAGTAGAGAGGGGTGGGAGGAGCCGATGGAATTAAATGACAGGTGACAGGCCACCAAATGATACAGTCTGAAAAGCTTTAATAGTAACTTTTGTTTGTTTTGTTTTCACGGCTGACCTGATTATAATAATATATATCTTAACTCCTCCATTTTAGAGATTTGGAGAAAAGTGCCTAGCCCCTGTAGGAAAGCAGTCTATTATATAATTGGACAGGCCGGGGTGAGGTGGTGGAGGGGGGGTTAGGGGGGTTGGGGTGGGCTGTAGGATCAGAAAGAAAGGCAAAATAATATATATTTAAATAAGAGAGCCTCATCATAATTAGACTAAGTAGTCAAAACAGGACTGTGCCGGGTGGGTGGGGAGTGAGAACAGGACATGTCTCCTTAACGCGCAGTCTTGGCATGTAAATGAAGACATCTGAAGAAGCACACAGGTCTGAAGCGGCTCGAACATTCTATCATAATTAGAAACATTTCAAGAGCCCTGTAATTTCCAATCAAAATTACAGTAATTTCCGATATGCGAGCCATGATTCATGACAGGATTTTACATTCCATGAGAGATTACGGTGGCCTGATGTATGACACGCTGAGTACGGCACTAACACAAACAATTCAGTTTAATGTTTAAACAGTACTTGATGTTTAGAATCTCACAATAAAAGAAACATATTATTGTAGAAATTATCACTTTGACAGTGATTGAAGGGTAGGCAGGCATGCGGCCTATAAAGCTATAATTTTTTTACAGTCCACAGCTTGAGTTCAATCATTTTTATATAACATTTCCAAGATATCCCTTAAGTGTTCATCCGGCCTACGACTTAAACAGGAGCAACATGTTCCTAAGGTAAAAAAAGCCCCCATTAAGTGCCGTTATTAATGCAGACAGAGTAAAATTTTAGGAAAAGCGAAAAAAAAAAATATTGTGCTATAAATTTGTCATGCTGTGAGTACTCCCAGAATTGTATATTTTATCACAAACTGGCAACAGTTAGGATGGTCTATAAAAGAATATTTTGCGATTATAAGAACAGTTCATAGCATACCATTTCAAGTTGCCCAACTCTCACCCGAGCCCTTGTGTGCCTCTGAGTCCCACCTCAGTGTTTCCATGAGAGGAAGGGAATTGTGTACTCTAAGCCTTTAAAAAGGATTCATGGCTCTGGTGATGATGGGCTAATAGACAACTGTGAACTTGTCCTACCAGATGAGTCATCCACATATGAGCATCACAGTGGTAACAGGCTGCATGACCTAGCCGTTGGTTTTACACTGCTTTGAAGAGTTCCATGGCTGCCAGTTTAACTCTATGCAGTCATGAGAATTGGTCAAGTTTTCCGAGTGTAGTTCAATTCGTCTTGTGTACAATGACAGAAAAACTAAAATCACTAATATGCACTGGTGTGTGTGTGTGTGTGTGTGTGTGGCTTTGTTCTAATAACTACAGAATAGCTGTAGGTAGACTAACTGCCAAAATAAGTGAAGGTCACCTGAGGAAGGATGAAGCAACAGCACTTCACGCATTCTGTTACTACGCACCAGCCTAGTAAACTATAGTCGTGACAGCCCACTTCTGACTCAGAGGCCGCTCGAGGTATCCTTGCTGTTGGAGCTGGGGAGGGGGGCAGGGGAAGAGGGGGGGGATCCAGGAAACCCAGCGGCCACATCCTACATAACCACTCCACTGCTCAACAGAGTTTTCTACATAATACTGGAGGCTGCAAACTCCTCAGGGATGTGAAGTCACACTGGACACAGACATGCCTTTCCCTGACCGTGCCACAGGCGTCACGGATGGACATTCTGATGCCGGGTAGAGGCACTTACCTGGCTTTTCGTGGCAGCAACCTTTGCAAACAGTGCTTGGGACACTTTAGCACGCTTCATTTCCTGCTGAATCTCGTCATAAATGGAGGCATTAATGTTCATTGTATTGTTCTCTGGCTTCCCATTCCTCTCCGCGGCCAGGGTAGCTGTTTTCACCTACAAAACATTTTGAGCGTGGCTGTCATTTTTCATTAGCCAAATTGATCCGGAACTTCTCAGGCTCGCCATCCAAGCTGGGCATCGTTACTCATTTTATGATCAAGGAGATCACCAGTGCGGTCACTCAACATTAGTTATTGCCCTGAGATCAGATAGCTTAAGTTAAGGAAGTCACACTGTCACAGATGATTGCATCTGTAATGTGACAGCAACTGCCAGATGACAAGCAGGAAAAAATAATGCCATAAAGTAAGTTTTCTGGAAAAGAGAGGAGCTTCAAGGACTTGAAAACACTAAACTAATTGTCTCCCAATTACCTCCCATTTCAGCCCCTAACAAAGGAAATTCACAATTAAAGTCATAATGCACGGTCCTGTGTCTTCACTGGGTGCCCAGTGCCTAATAGGCAGTTACTTCACTGATAGCTGTTAAATACTATGGCCTTTTTAATTTCAGACTTTTTTTTTAAATGCCTTTTCCTCTTATGTTTCATTTTAAAATCTTCCATAATAAAGCCATTTTCAGAACTGCATATTTAAATCTTCTATCCATCCATGAAGCAGGTAGAAAGCTTTGCTCAATTATCATAAAGGCTGGTTGCATTTCACACATGATGTCCAAGCTGTTCTGTCTGGTTATTTCATCTTTTCCTGGCATTCTGGTTTGCAATGACTTCCTTTTGACTTATAGAACTAGATGATCAGAAAATGTTTCTTGAAATGTAATTGAACATTTGTGTCAATTACACTATATATATATATGTATATATATAAAACATTGGTGAACTCTACATATATATTCAAAATGGATAATCTTGGTTGAAGAAAAAAGTCCCCCTCCACCAACAAAGACTGGGGGTTTGAAAGCCAAATCACAACCTTAAAATCCGATACCATTATTATTTTTAATTCCAATTTTTAATTCTTATCACGCAATTATATGAAGCAGTCCTGAAACTCTTCATATGAATGATAAGCTAAATTTTTCTTAGGAAGCTGATGAAAATGCAATTGAAACCTTAGTACAGAGACAGGACCATGCTGCTCACAGCAAAATGAAACAATGAGGAGCTGACTTCTTAGGGCCCTTTACAGGCACCAAGGTTTCTCTAGAAACTTACCATCTTGCAGACTAACTTTGAACAACAGAAAAAGCACATGTTACGATAAATGCACATGTAGTAAAATGTCAAACTGTAGTGTTCCACATTCATTTCACTCTGTTCCCAAAATGCTTTGCATGAAAGGGAGCAGAGGTTGCCCCAGAAGGGGATTAAGTTCTTGAAAAATAAATATAAGACCTTTGTGAAAGGTACCTTCTGCATCCTTCTAACTTCTAGCCTGGAAGCAACGTCATGTTTCCCTGACTTATCTCCAGGAGACAGGTACACAGCAAGACACCCTCCACACCAGCTCCAGCAGCAGAAGGAAAGCATTAGGCTGTGCGGTGACTGGCTGCACCACAGGAAGTGGCAAGCACAGCAGCGGGGAAGGGAAAACTGTCAAGCGGTCTCAGTGGGAGTGGCAAGAGATCTCCCGGGCTCCTTTTCCAGCTCTATGTCTATACCGGCAAGGGGTACATTAAGACTGGAGGCCACTAGGAACCCACAGGGCTTTGAAGCCATAATCTGCTAAACAGCAGTTAGGAGCCAGAAGAGTTAACACATTACCATAAATTGCCTACAAAGTTGCTTTGGTGAGATTTGAAACTTGGCTCTGGGGTGGTCTTGCTCTGAGGCAGAGGGATAGATCTGATCACCCCATGGGGTCCCTTCTAATACCTATTTTTCTCACTGCTTTAATGAAAGAGAAAAGCCATTTCCATTGCTTTGAAAATTGAATGTTATGGAAATGGGAGCCCCAAAGTCCAGCACACTAGAAGGAACAGTTTCCTGACAGCAATAGGTGTAGCAACAGGAACAGCTCTGGCTTTAGGAAACTTGGATTTCACCTGGTGTCAGCAATTCTCACTCGTTTGTAAAAATTAAATTGGAGAGTTTAAGTTTCTGGGATTCTGTTTATAAAAATGTCTTTAGGTTTTCTGTAAAGCAATTACAACTTGAACCAAGAAGCCAGAATCCTAAATCACAAAAAACAAAACAACAAAAACAAAACAAAACAAAACAAAAAACCATATGCTGGCTTCCTGGTGTGTGTGGTGGGGAAAGAAAGCAGAAACATAGCATTAAAGGAAACTTTAAAAAATAGACAGTTAGTACCTGGCTGCATTACTCAGTCAAAAAGTATTCAGCAAAGCTCCTCTTACTGGCCCAGATACGCATCTTATCACAGATAAGCCATTAGAATTCTAGAACTGCATTTTTTTTCCTAAACACAGGCGATTGCTTAAGGGGAACTGACTTGGGCAGCTTTTCAAAAATATGAAAGCTGAATTTTTTTTCCCCAGGTAAAAAATGGAAACAAAAATCTTTTCTACTTCACTCTACTAAGTACTATTTTTGCTTAGTTCAAAAAAAAAAAATCTTTAATCCTGGTTTAGCTTTTAATATTATATCATCCATTAAAATTCATAAAGTAGTTCATCCCAGGCAAAACAAACTACTCTACACTCTTCTCCACAAATAGCACAGGAGGTGAAATAAATGCAGTTGCAATTGGAATAGCTTTTATCAAGGTAGGTACACGACTCCATTATTACGGTGGCGCCAGGGAAGCAGTTAAGAGTGGGTGCTTCTATTCATCCTCCCGTGCAGGGGACAGGCTCAGCACTGGGGTCTACTTTTCATTTTGCTAAAGTTTTGCAGCAGAGCACACATTTTACATGAGAATCCCACTTTGCTTCTTCACTGATCGCTAAATGCACCAGATCATACTTTCAGGCTTATGAGACTAACATCCCCTCTCCTACGGGCAGACGAATGTGGTCTACCTGACGCAGGAAAAGCTGAGACGCTGCCTGCCAGCATAAGGTGCTTACAAACACGAAACCAAAGTCTTGCTCTCGATAAGTTATGAGAACAGAGGCTGACACTTACTGGCTGCTTTGTGTGTGAACATACGTAACAGGCCAAAGTAGGTGCTACGATTCCTCCGCTTTAAAACTGGAAAATTTGTTAGAACAGGTCAAGTAATGTGTACTGCTCCGGGCGGAGCTCTGAACTTCAGTTTGCTGGAGTCTGTGTTTCTCTCAAAGACTGGGGAGTTAGTTAGGTGGCCTATGTTCTGTGGGGTCTTGTTGCTTAGAAAAATAGGCTGGGCCTGCTTTTCAGAAGCCCTTTGCTGAATCTAGCTCATTACATTCTACGTCTTAGAAGCTAATGGTTTTATAGCCAACATAAAAAAGTAATCCAAATTTATTTTCAATGGTATGCCATTTATCTCTTCTTAATAATTTTGTGGGCCTACTTAGAGGTGATGAAAAATACTCCCATGTAACACTGCCTTTAGTGTCATGGTTTGAACTTTTTAGACCTGATTTTCTTTCATAGGAATAATATTATTACTTTGCAAATCTAGAACTGAAAAAGCCACACCCTTTAAAAGACAACTGGTAATGAGAAATACTCTACAAGTACGTAACAGTTAATGTTTTCTGAGGAATCCACAAGTGATGTTCTTCTCAGGTGCTAAGATAATGCCTGGAACTGAACCTGGAGTCAAGATGAACCTGTGCCTCATTACATCATGGGGGGATTTGTTTTGAAAAGATAGAACAATACAGCGCCAGATTAATTACATATTCCTTATATGGAATTGGTACACTTTCCAATTCATTTCTATGAAACACCACACCTTACTTAGAAAGAAGCTAAAGAATGCAGGAAGAAATGCGAAAAACCATAAAGTCTGTAAAGTCTAAAAGAACTATATGGTTCGTTTAAAAATTACAACTTGTCAAACAGCCCTCATAGAAGTTAAAATTGGAAAATTTAACTCCAGAAGTCACCGTGTATAAAAATACACAAATAACACAAGGCTACACCTAAAGTAGAAGACATTAGCTTAAGCCCATCTGTTCTGCAGGACAAATCACTCCCAGGAAATAATCATTAGTTTTTATTTATAAAAGTCCCTCTATTAAAATCATTAGGCAACTTTCCACAGCATATTAAAAAAAAAAAAAACAAATCTGTAAGACAGATCAAACATTTTCTTATGATGAAGATTTTGAAAGAGAATTTACTTTAAGATACCAGAAACAGCACTGTGCAGTCATTCCAAGTAGATCGTTCGTCAAACACTTAATACACTGCATCTAGACAAGATCCTCAAACACTCCCATTTCCTCTGACTTTCACCCTTTTCCTACAAACTGGGTATTTTGAGATGTCTTGAGGTAAAGGAAAATGCAACAAATTTAATTATGATTTGAAATTTTTAATTAATATATTTCACTTTTTTTTTTTCATTTTTCTCCTAGCATAGGCTGGTATTAGGATTCAATGAATTAATGCATCTGATGGCGCTTAGAAAACTGTGAACCATTATCAGCCACAAGGTAGTTTTCCTTAAAACTACAGCATGAGATTTAGGAAAATATGCTTTGACAATTAGGTTTAGCACAAAGCTTCCCACCCCAAGAGGAGGACAATGACCATTCCTGGTTGCTTGTACTGGATTACCCAAGACAGGACCTCACTGGCAGCATAAGACTATGACTGGACCAGCCATGAGCTTTGTTGTTTCCTGTAGCTGAGCTGTTTCTCAGTAGACCCCTCTGCAGACCCCTCAATCTATCCAGAGAAATCTCATGTTAAAGATGACTTAAAATCCTTGGTCTAGGATGCCCCAGGAACACTGCAAAACCTTCCGAGGTGTAAGCTACACACTGTAGAAGCTGAAGGGATTCCCATCTCCCAGGCTTAAGAGCATCTTGGGTATCCCGTGAGTCACTCACTAAGGGCCTCTGCCTTTCAACTCTGATGCTTTGTTTTTTTTTTTTTTTTTTTTTTTTTATCAGAATCACAGTACAAGTCCAAACCCAAAGTTAGTCTCAAAATAGGTTTCAAATTTATTTGTTTTGCAGGAAATGAAATGCATAGTGATTTCACAAAGACTATTCTCTGGCAATATACAAAACTGAAGACAGTTTTGAAGGCTGTTTCTGTGTGTTTTCTACCTTTTCTTGCCAGTTTAGTTACCTGCATATGAAAATCTCTCCTGGGGTTCTATGTTAACTTCAACTGCTCATTCACAACAGTTCTAACTCACCAAGCTTGAGAGCATGCTTTCTCCCAACTCTATTCATTTTACAGTGAGATAACAGATCAAGAATTTCTTAAAATTTAATGGGCTGCTTTAAAGGGTAGAATGGAACCAATTGGCAGCAAACACTGTTAGAACAATGAGTAATGCAAATGAATTCATTGATGAAAAAATAAGACACATAGGCCTCCATGTATCAAACAATCCCCTCTGGATGTGGTTAGACAGCCAATAAAACCGTGCTAAGAGAAATCTGGAAGCATCTCGCAAAGGAGCTACAGTGTCTACCCCTGTCCCTTCCCGTGGTCATCACTGGCTGAACAACCCAGGCGGGAGCTTGGTTGGTCTTAACTCCTTTGAAAAGAAAGGAATACAGCAAAAGATGTCTCAACCAAGAACCCTGCAACTTAGGAAAAAGTAAATTACGTATGTTTTCTAGCCCACATAGTATGACATATAGTGTCTTTATAAATACACACACAGGAAAGCAATTGAACAAGATCTTAAGAGTAAACACTGAAAGTCTTATATTTCTTTATATGATCACCTACACAAGTCATATATATACATACAGAGTTCCTAATTCTCTATTTTATGAAATCTTTTATAATGAGGTTGCCAAGTCAACTCAGTAGCTATGTGCAGGCAGGCAGGCTATGTAGGAACACAGTGACCCTTCTCTCGTGCAGAACAGCACTATCTTATTACAGCCTGCTCCTATAGACATCAAGACAGATCGGTTTTCATTAAAAAATTGCTTTAGAACATTATGTTAACAGCTCAAGACCTTCAATAAATAGCTGATGAGTGTGTCTCTTCCTTGTTTACAAAGTTCCTGTAACAGTTTCGTTTCTTACTATTGAATGGGCTTTTCCTATACTTCTGTACTTGGAAATATATCGACTTGTTGTTTATTATTGATGAAATGAAATTATCATCAGCATATGATTGTGTTATGATATTATACTCCATGGGCACTCTGGATCTGTGTTCTATATTCAACTTTTTAAAGAACTTTAAAGGTTATTTTAGTTTTACAGGTTTGCACCTGTCAGAAACTCAATATGGAAAAAAATACATTTGCTTGTAGATTTTAAGTGTGGTCTATCAAACTTTCATCTAACAGTTTGTACTGAAAGTTCATTTCTTGACGTCTCAGAGTAGTTATAAGGATACTTTTAAATTTTGATTTAAAACAATAATATACAACAAAGTTACCTAGAAGGTCGATTCTTTTTTTCCTTCCTAAAAAGTGGAAAATTTTGAAGAACTAGAATGTGCCCATTTTCGGGAATACAGATAGAATTCTTTATCAGTCCCATTTAAAGCTGCCTTCAAGGATTGTATTAAACTTAATTATGAAAGATTACAAACGAGATGATATGTAATTGGTACCAGCTGCAGTCCGTATTGGAAAGCATAAATATAAATGGAATTGCTTATTTATTTTTTATTTACTATTCAAAAGGCAGTCTTCAAACTAGTGACATTAGCCAGGCCTTATTATTTCTGCTGTAATGTGTCTAGGTACCACTGTAATAATGACAGGAGAGGCAGATAGGTCAGTTTTCTTCAACCCTTAAGAACCTGAAGACTTGGAACAACAGAAAACAGTTTTCTTTCCTCTATCTAATTAGGAGTGGACTGTTTTCCATCAGAATTAGTATTTGGGATGAAATGCTCAAGCAAGTCTACAGAACTTTTAAAAATCTGTATCTATTTATCCAATTTCTTGCTGAGAGCCATCATTAAAAATCTTTCAGGGCAGGAGAAAAAAAAAAAAAACTGCAAAGAAGAGGCGGCTGCACCTGGGGAGGGCGGCTGGGTGGTGTGCTCAGCAGCGGGGCAGGACCCATGGCGGAGGCAGCGTTCAAGCTCCTCTCCCTCTCATCCTGGTATATCCGGTCTCTCTCGGCTTCTGGCAACTGTAAGAAATTCTGCATAGCCCGAAGGTTTACCAGCAGAGACTGGGATGCAGTCTTGGGGTCCTCTTCCTTTCGGAGGATTTCAGAAAGCAGTCCCTGAAGGGGTAAAAAGACACAGGGTGAGTTTGCTCCAGCCAGGGTGTGGGGAATGTTCCACCCCTGCCTTTTCCATGCCCTTCAGAAAGTGAGCAGTCAGAGGCTTTGCGTCTGTAAAGGAATATATTAGCTACAACTGAAGTGGTGGAGAAGAGAGCCTCGATTGTGTCCTCCATTTTATTAAGCATCTGCTTTACACAGAGCAGAAACTGAACCGACCTAATTGGTCTCCTTCCTTTGAGTAGCTTAACTTGCCGTGAAATCTTTCACAGAGAGTTGGTGGAGGGAAGTTAAGAATGAGTGAAATCCCCATAGCACAACAGCATTGAGCGGTATAGTTCTCAAGCTTCGAGACAAAGGCCCAGGGCGACCAACAGCTCAACGTGTTAACGCACAAGCCATTTCTAGAGGGATGAGCCAAGCATATGAGGAAGAGACCAGAAAACGAACTGCAACACATCAACTGAAGACTGTTAAGGCTTTTGTTTATACAGACAATATTTTGTTATTCCTTAATCTTCAGTTTATAGAAGGTCACAGATAGCCACTTGAATTTGCAGTTTAAAGAGAAACAGACTACCACAAGCAATTGTAAAACTTTCTATGCCATACACATAGGTAACAGGTTGAAAACTTTGCACTTCAGAAACCACAGATCCATCCTGAAGTGCATAACCACTATTCCACACTGTAAAAATTTATCTGATAATTTGACATATTGAAAAGAATATCATCAAATGTCTTTTAAAAACTAAAAATCACTGTTAGCAACAGCAAAAATGTACACACACTAGACACTTCTCTTAAGGTATGTCCCCCCCACCAAGAACTCAATGTTAATAGTTTTATTTTTTCCTTTGGAAGAATTTGTTTTTGGATGGGTGCTTTCCTCCTAATGTATTTGGAAGGTAGTCTGAAGCAAACATACAGCACAGGCTGCTCTGACTGCAGATAAGACTTCAATCTGAAGCCTGCTTCCTTGACTCAGACATATTAGCAAGCCACAGTAGCGCTGCATCAAGCTTTTTGCACAATTTGACAGTCCACCCCACCCAAACCTTGCAGAAATGGTCAAAAGCATACTTTTGAGTGAGAGAGGGCAAAATAGACTCCCCAAAGCATTAATATTAGGGGCTGTTTATGGTTTCTCAGAACTATTAACCTGGTTTCCTTCCAAATTCCTCATGTCCACGCATCATGTTGCCTGACGCAGTACATGCGTACAGAGACGATAAGAACACTGTCCCTTTAAAATGAACCATTTGATTTATAAGCTGGTGTTTAAGGGGAAAAGAACCCTCCAACAAGCTCTGGGGAATGGAGTCAATCGTAAGTAAATGTCTCAGTTGGCCTGCTGCAACCAAAGTTTGGATGTTGTGTCTGGACTTTCACATGAAATGGTGATTAAGAACTGAGGTGCTGCTGGGCGAGTTGGCGCACGCCTTTAATCTCAGCACTTGGGAGGCAGAGGCTGGTGGATCACTGTGAGTTCGAGGCCAGCCTGGTCTACAAAGCAAGTCTAGGATAGCCAAGGCTACACAGAGAAACCCTGTCTCATAAAACCAAAACAAACAAAAACAACAACAACAAAAAGAACTGAGGTCCTTATCTTTCTGTCCATGGTGCTAACTAGTAACTGCAACTGTGTCTACTGAGAACAAAACATCCTGTCATCTGAACTCAGATGCAAACAGGTATACAATTATCCAGCTGTTTTAACTTGTACTAGGCCAACCAATAATCGGACAATTTCTGATGCATCTTGTGGAAATGAACACACATGTCACACACAAACTCTGAGCCATTGCTCCTGCAAAATGCTGTATACTTAAAACAAACAAACAAACAAAAACTGCATGGAAACACGGCACGGTGGCATGCTTATACTCACAACACTAAGAAGGATGAAACAGTAAGATCACACTTTTGAGGCCAGCTAGACTACACAGCGTGACCTAGCCTCAAAAACATACATACATCACCTCTCTCTCTCTCTCTCTCTCTCTCTCTCTCTCTCTCTCTCTCTCTCTCACACACACACACACACACACACACACACACACACACACACACACACGAAACAAAAAAACATGGCTGGTAAAGCAATATATAGCAAGTGTATAGGAATGTGTAAATAGATCAAAACACTGAGCATATATAAAATGCCATGAAATCCTCAAGTATAACAGACTAACGCCTTATAGTTACATTGTTGATAAATACGGAAACAATTACGTGTACATAGACTACATACAGAAAAGGGGGACATTGGGGTGCACCCTAACAGTTATTATGAACTATGGCTAATATCAGGAAAGAATTGAGGCCTTGAGGCCTTCCAGCCAAGGCAATCAAGCACTTCACTAAAGTCACCATTGTGTGGTACTTTGTAAAATGTCAATCTGCATGATGCTGCTAACTAGTCAGTAAATTCAGAAACAAATCAGGAGCAAAGATACCCTGTAAATATTTCGGTTCTTCCTATGGAGTACTTGAAATAGACATGTTAACTCTCAAAAAGGCAAAGTAATACTTCACTTATCTCTTACTGAAAATGTTCCCCAGCAGAACTATGATACAAAAGTCAAGTCCATGAGAAAAGCCCACAAAAACACTTTCTTTGAAGCCCTGTTAACAGAAGACTAAGTCAGGGGTGTGGCGCAGCTAGAAGACAGATAGATCATCACTTGGGAGGGAATTTGGTTTGAAATCAGCAAACCTTCCATTTAAGCACAAGGAGTGCTGCCTCTGCAGAACCCTTGCCCCAAAACTTAATCATCCCTTGGAGTGGAGGCAGGTTTCCTGCCTGGAGTTCACCAATTCTCGGATACAGTGTTGCAAACCCCAGACAGTCGAAGAGCTTAAGCAGCCAGTGTAGACAGTCTACTGTGTTTCAGAAAACTTTTTTTTTTTTTTTTTTTTTGGCCCAGAGCTTTCAATGAGGGGAGTGCCCCCTGGTGGAAATGCCTGAAAAATGTTGTTAGAAACCATATGATTAGTGTTAATTTTTAAAAATTACTTAGAGATATGGGATAGCCTGGATGGGTATGAGTAGTGTTAGAACCCAGATACCAGAGTGCATGCCTTGGTCCTCTTCAGCTTACTGTTGGAATGGCTTATGAATTCAATATGTATGGGACCCCTTGCCCCTTTTTATATAGGTAGATACAGTGCAGTCTTACCAGGTTAGGCTAAAGTCATTTGTATTCATTCCTCATGACTGACTGACTGACTGACTGACTGGTAGATCATTACCCACAATCCATCATACTACAGAAATGTGAAGGCCATGCACCCTGTCATATCACAGAACCACCCGAGGTACCAAATTTAAGTTCAGCCATTCTGTGTATGATAGGTGCTCAATAAATTCACTGAACTAAATTAGGTAAAATCATTAGTAATCTTGTTTCCAAAAGGAACTCAAAAACTTATATATTATGAAGGGAGTTCCCAACACATCATACATATTAATTTCACAGGAAATAAGAAGCTGCCATTCATTGGGATTTCACATCTTACAAATAATTAGATGTGTGTTGTATATATAAAAATATAAAATTATTCTGCATTGTCATTACTTAGTGGTTAAGTGAGAGGCTTGTTGTTTTTTTCTCAAATTCAATTAAAGAGTACATTTACTTATAAATTCCTAAACCTCTCCTTTTCACATTCCGACAAGAGTTGTACAAGTTATTACAAGTAGAATTCATTAGTAATTGCAAAAGAAAGAAAACCTCCAATAAATATTATCAGTACTTCCAAAAGCTCATTATAAATTCTTTAAAAC
Source organism: Acomys percivali (assembly GCA_907169655.1). NCBI lineage: Eukaryota > Metazoa > Chordata > Mammalia > Rodentia > Muridae > Acomys > Acomys percivali. The sequence goes on along the minus strand of OU015751.1, from coordinate 26,598,890 downwards.
AGCAGATAAGCGAAAGAGACGGCCAATCTGAACAAAAAGCCTGTCTGGCCTCCAGTTTGTCTTCTCTTTGAACATAATCACTGATTAAAATAGATTTTTATCAGCTCTGTGGAACTTCAAAGCCCTCAGAAAGAAAGAAAGAAAAAAAAAAATTAAAAACGATTTGAGGAAACCTCTCCCCTAAAGAGAAAGATTAGAATATTCTTCGGGCTCCCTGCCTGTTTGGTGAGTTCCTGATCACATGTCCAGGTAAAAGACTATTTTCAAACTCCACCTGCTCATGGAATCATGCCAAGCAAGTTATAAGGAGATGCATTCATCCCTGTCCCCCAGTAGGCTCGTCAAGAGCTGCCACCCAGATAATGGCACCTTTTTACCTTTTATTCAATAGTGATATGGATAGTGGACTTTTCTTAAATTACACTGAAGAATTATAGGAACACAGGAGTGATTTCTGTTATACTTAAGCAGGTGAATTTCTTTCCACCACATAATTCACAGACCTCAAATTCAATAAAACATTGCATGATGGTCCATTACTGTTATCAGTTTTGAAATAATCCATCTTTGTTCTTTATTTTACTGGAAAAATAAAGTGTGCCAAAGACAGGAGGGAGGAGAATGAGGGGAAAGCCACTGAACAGCATCAGAGTTAAACTCTAGATTTTATTTAAGTCTGTAAAGACATACATTTTTTTTT
>OU015751.1:26582888-26596573 GCA_907169655.1 Acomys percivali | reverse complement strand
ACACACACACACACACACACACACACACACACACACACACACACACACACGAAACCTTTATAAACACTAAGATAAAAGATACTCCCCTGCAGAGAGTATGTCTCACAAGAATTTGCCCAGGAGGGAAAAGGCGTAAACATTAGGGCCATCTGTAGGCCTCAATGGAAAATCTAAATTGAGTATTCAAAACTAATGCCTACAGCCAACCCAGCACAAGGCCTGCTGGATAGATAGGCCTGAATTACCACCAAGCCACTGCCCAGGGAATGCTACAGTGAGATAAGAGGATAAGAGATCTGTTTATAGCCGGGCGTGGTGGCATATGCCTTTAATCCTAGCACTTGACAGAGGCAGGAGGATCACTGTGAGTTCGAGGCTAGCCTGGTTACAAAGTGTGTCCAATATAACCAGGTCTACCTAGGGAAACCCTATCTCAGAAAACAAAAAGAAAATTTAAAAATGATTTGTTTGTTTGTTTTGAGACAGGGTTTCTCTGTGTAGCCTTGGCTATCCTGAGACTCACTCTGTAGACTAGGCTGGCCTCCTACTCAAGAGATTCCCCTGCCTCTGCCTCCTGAGTGCTGGGATTAAAGGCGTGCCCCGCCACTACCTGGCATGAAAAGAGATTTTTTTTTTTTTTAATGACTCTGGACTTATATTTTTTTAAGTGTGCTTTCTCTGGTCTGAGGTAAGGTTTGTCAAACCACCAAAAAAACCTCTAGGACTCTGGAAAAGGGGGCACTGTACAATGTGCACACAGTGTCATAAGAAACCATACTTTGTCCAATGCATATAACACTACTACAAAGATGAGGGAAAACCAAAGGATGAGATGTAGAAGAACGTAAGTCACAGAGAAAGGCAAACTAAGAAACGCTTGTGGAGAATTAGATGACGCAGGTCACCATCAAGCGATATTAGCATCAAAAACAGAAAAAAAGTTAAAGAATTTCAATAAACATATTATTTAAGTCTGATACAAAGAGAAACGTGGAAAAACACACTAGGCTAGACACGTCTTCACCGTCTATTACGAACAGCTTACGACCCTATGGGATGAGTACAGACAACGCCCGTAGTTCAGCCCTGAAAGGAGAGCGCAGCAAAGGGAAAGAAGTGACAGAATTTAGGCACCACAGCAACAGGCAACGTGATCCCACGTTAAGGGAAGTTAACCCAGGGCAAATGAACAAGCAGCAGCATAGATGCGGCTCAGGAGTGAAGGAAGGGAAGGAGAAGAAAGCAAGAACAATCGAACAAAACTGACCTGAGTTCTGTTAAAAGCCACGCGTGCAAACACTGCCTGGGAGATTCCTGCTCGCTTCAGTTCATCCCGCACCCACTGGTAGATTTCTGAAGAGACTTCCGTGTTCGTTGAAACCTGCTGCTCCAAAGGTTTATTCATAGACCTGCTGACAGGGGGAGGGTGGTTCAAGTATTGTTGGTTTAAGGACTGCTGGGCTAAGAGTCTGTTGACTGCATACTGCTGGTTCAGCAACTGGGCCATCACCAGCTGCTGGTTGACCAGCTGAGGGCTGATAGGTGTTGACACAAGCCCAGGGTGCAGGTTCGGAAGAGGGGTCCGGACAGAGGGCTGGCTGCCGTGGGAGAGCTGTGCAGGGGATGGAGGCTGCTCAGCTGTGTTCCCTGGGACAGGCTGCTGGCCAAAATTGACGTGGTTGGCGCCTTGCTGGGATAGCTCAGACAGACTATCCATTTCAACTAAAGTAGGAAAAAAAAGGAAAATCAAGTTCAGACAGCAATACAGAAAAAAAAAAAATCTGATCATTGCTAATGTAAGAAATATAAAGAAGACAGCAAGCAAAGGACACACTGCAGAGTAAGGACATCACAATCCAGGACACAGCTGACTTAGGCTGTGGGTGTTTTCCTCTGCAGACAGTTCCACACAGGCTGAGTGCAGACCAGCACTCCTGTTTGGAAGTGTGGCTTAGTTTTAAGGCAGCGGTTCTCAACCTGTGAGTTGTAACTTCTTTGGCAAACCTCTATATCCAAAAAATATTTACATTGTGATTCAGAATCGTGGCAGAATTACAATTAGGAAGTAGTAACAAAAATAATTTTATGGCTGGGGGTCACCACAGCATGAGGAACTGTATTGAAGGGTCACAGCGTTAGGAAGGCTGAGCGCCACTGACTCAAGGCATAAAATCTACCATATACACATTTGTGTGTGTGTGTGTGTGTGTGTGTGTGTGTGTGTGTGTTTGCTTTAAAGTCAAACTATTTACTGGTTCTCAGTTATAAGCGCAAGAAGGCTTTATAAGCAATGGTTGCTTCTTTTAAGATGGCTTCGAAAATATCGTTAGCTAAAAGCAAATAAACTATGATTTAAAAAAAAAAAACTAAAGACAAAAATTACAGATACTTCCTTATTATATTAACTCTAGCAATCCAGGCAAAAGAAGGAAGCAGTATGTATAGTAAGATGGGCATACGAGCTGGCTGCCATGCTTGGCATCATATGTGGCTTGTTTCATTTAAGTCCCATCACGGACACTAAGGACATCAGCAAACACTTCTGAGGATGAAGCGAAGGCATAGAGTAGAGCAAGCCAGCACACCCAAGTGTGGCCAAAGCTCCCGTGCTCTTAACAGAAGCTGTGGTTCTCAGCAGATGCTAAGGAAGGAGCAGAGAACTGTCCTGGTACAGTGGTGGCGCTGTCACCATTCTGCAATTTATTCCCACCTACCCGGGATGAGTGCTTCTCCCCTGGCTAGAACACTCGTGTGGATTGGCTGAGAGTCAGCTCTAACTGTGTCAAATGCTTTGCTGCTACACAGAAGAGACTAGTGGGAGGCTAGAAAGCAGAGTGTAACATAAATAGGTAAGCCTTTTCCAAAGGGCCACATTTCCCATGTATAGGCTCTGTTTGGATTTTAAATCATCATCATTTCTCCTTTCATGAAATACGCAGATTTTATAATCAGAGGAACTGGTCATCTTGCTATACTCAATGATAATATGCAAAAATGTAACTAAGAATGAGAAGAAACCTTAAGTTTCTACCAGTGATATCAGCCCAACTGGGCCATTCACATGGAACAGTAACTCAAGCAGTTATTCCAAAAACCGGTGCATTGTCTTCATTACAGCCCTAAGCTATAAAAGGCAAGGAATCTGTTTTGGTAGATGGATGGCTTTTCTTCAAATATTAAAAGCTAAAACATGCTCAAAATTCAGGTCTCTTGTCTCTAAGTCTTTAGGAAACGTTATTATTGTTGTTACCATTAAATGAATGTAATGGTGATTAACAGAGATTTACAATAGGGCATGAGGGGCTTTGTCTAAGAGGCACCCCATTCCTGTCTATTTTAACAGGTATTGTTTGGAAGGTACAGTATGTGAAAGAGGAAAGTACATTAACCTTAACCACAGTGTTCGCTCCTGTGAGCACTAACAGATTCACAGCAGAGAAAACGCCAGACTCCATCCAAATGCTCAGCCACAGCATGTAACTGTGACCTGTCATTTTACACCTCAGCTCATCTTGATGCATGTCCTACGTAACAAATGTTGACCTAACACAGCATATTCAGAGAAGGCGCTAGGCTGGAACTGAAAGTTCAGAAATGACAGTGTTGGTTCTGTTCCAGATAGGAAAGCAAGTGCCTACCTACGGGGTCTGAAGCCATAAAAATCACTCCATTTCAGTGGTAGAAAGCAAACTGTCTTTAGCAAGTCAGATGTACTTTCGTATTGTTTAAAGGCTGGTGTGAAAGCAGGCCCTTTCTCTTTTTTTTTTTTTTTTTCAAACAAAAGCAAAAACCCTTAAAGCATGATTATGTCTGTGAGAAATCACAGCTGATATTAGTTATTCAAGGCCTGGTTAGGCCTTCACTGAGATATTACAAAATGACAGCTCTCCTCCTCACGCCTCCATTTCCTGCATGTCTGACAACCGAGTCAGCGCGGCTGATTTAAACACAAACATTTATTGAATTTAATTATCTCATTATACTCATACCCACTCCCCCACCCCCAAAGAAACATTCTAAATTGATCTCTAATTGGGCAATCAAAAGATCTGGCTTTCGATGTGACTTTGATAAACCCCCAAATGACATGCAATGGTATGTCGCCGCTGCAAAAGGGGGTGGGCTTTTTTTTTTTTTTCTTCTTCTTCTTCTTCTTCTCCTTTTGCTTACCCATCATATCCTTTGTCTTCTTGAAATGTTTGTACCACCTTCCAAATTCTTGACATTTTGCTGCGGAGACATTTGCATAGTACGTGCTGTTCACAATGGAGGAGATCATACTCTGTGTAGAGAGGGAGGACACGTGTAATACATCATGGCACGAGGTGGGGGGGGGGCGCACAACTTCAGCTGTGGGAACTGCTTTCACTTTCTCTAAATCAACTGGGACCAGAGCTTTGGTGTCTTGGAACTCATTAAGTAGATCATCGAATGCTTATCTAAGTAGCAAGCAGGAGCTCACCCACCACTATCTGCTCTAGCAGTCTTTACCCAATCTCTATCCAGCCATCTATTGCTCATAAGTGATCCCAGTTAATCCAGAACCAGGAAGCTGATGAGGTGAGGTTATGGCTGAAATTTATACAAGGAGGCTGGTTTACAGCATGGTGACTGAATACGACAGGTTTGCTGTCCAAAGCATAGTCCAGGCACCACAGCCATGGACACTGCCTGGAGGCTTGCCTGAGATCCAGTCTAGAGGCCTTTCTTCGACCTCTGCTCCCCGGCTGCCTAGGACAGAAGACACAGTCAAGTAGGAGGAATCTTTTTTTTTTTCCCCCCATTTTCTTGTTCATATTATAGCGCTCAGCTGCTGGTACATTAACAGTGCTCAGAGGTCCCACTTGAGCCAAGTATCAAGAGCCTGCCTCAGAAGATGAGCATCTTCAGACTTGATTGCTGGCTTTATCTAGTAAAGAAAGCTTGAGTTGTAAACTTGAAATGCTCAGAAAATGTTTAAATACATACATTTTTGTGCTAATTAAATTTTAAGAGTTCCATCTACCAAAAAAAAAAAAGAAAGATAAAGAAAGGACTATTTGTCATTTTTTCCCTTGTTTTAAAAACAAAACAAACAAACAAGCAAACAAATAAAACTTGAAGAGCTGGGCATAGTGGTGCATGCCTTTAATTCCAGCACTTGGGAGGGAGAGGCAGGCGGATCTCTGATTCCTAGACAAGCCTGATTTATACTGTGAGTTCCAGTCCGGTCAGACTCACAGTGAGACCCTGACTCAAACAAATGGAAAAGCACTGAAAATAGCCAGCCATTTAATATGTAAAAATGAAGACAATACTGTTAATGTATCACTAAGAGAAGGTTTAAAGTAAAAGATAGAAAACTCAACCACATTTTCAACAAGCAAAAACATTTTTCCCAGATAATTTTATAATTTTGGTTAGAGTAATTGCCGTGACTTCATTCCTGGTTCACCCATAGTCTCTAGTAGCTAAATTAACTCCCTACTGAGCCTTAGGAGTGAGACTGAAGCCCCAAGTCTCCTGGTCCTGTGAGTTGATACTTAAGAGCTTAAATTGCAGACTGGCTGCTCTACAGGGAAACAGCTTACAGAAGACTCCATTGTCAGGACCCACGAACAACCAGAAAAGCCAGTTTGGGGACAAGAATATTTTTATATCATTATCTTCTTCAAGCTACTTCAAATGTAAAGCTCTTTGGGTTATTATTAACTCTGACATCCATCATTGGTGTTACTTTTGCAGTGCACACACATTCCTGTAATGTGCAAGTTTCGGGGATCCTCTATAGAACTAGGTAAGCCGGGGTGCATTATTTATGTAAAACACAGCTATCTCTCCAATGAGGCCCTGTGATAGCTTTTTTTCTCCGCACACTTTCTGCTTTATAGTCATTTTTACATTTTATTTCCCTAATAAGACATTCTTAATGCACTCGTGAAGCCCTGCCATTAATCCAATAGCTTGCAATTTCACTAAGAGCCTCCCCCCCACCCCCACCCCCGGTCCACAGTGCAAGAAGACACTTAGCAGGTTGCCAAAAGCAGAGCTAGAGGCCTACCTGGTCCAGCAATCCACCAACTTCCGTCTCACTTACTCTACTGTACTAACAGATCAACACTATTAGACTACAGTACAACTGTTGAGATCACTGCTAGACAATGACACTCTACAGATGGAGGACAGCTGATGTTCCTACACTTTGGCCCAATTTCTTTAAAAAAAAAAAAAATCACACTTTACTGAGACATTCTGACACCCTCCTATGTTAACTCTAACACAGCATAGAAGTTCACACATGTAGAGACATCCAAACTTGCAAACTTTTGCAGAGGTTGTCGATGACTAGCCAGTCTGCTTTGTTTTCCACAGTTCTACGTATCACACTTATTGATGCACTGGCCGGTATGAAGAACACAAAGATGGGAAAGACACAGCCTCTGCCCAAGAAGTTTGTCACCTATTAGGAAGTAGGTGATGCACTATGTCCTTTCAATATCATGTGACTCTTTGCACGAATGGTGGGAGAGGAAAGGGGAGAATGCATAATGTGAGTGAAAACGTTCTGAAATACTTTAATAAAATCAAAGCTCACGTGTAAAAGTGCTATGCAGTTCACTATTATCCATACATAGAAAGTAACATCCATATGTGCCCTGTTATCAACGCTTCGCCCATCCCTGCTTAACCCTAAATTTGTAGGCTGTGCTGTAAAGTGGTTTCACTATGTTAGATTACCTGAACGCCTCCTTCACTTCCCTACTTCCTCTTTGGACTTATATTGTATGATAATACAGATCGGCCAAAGATGCTTTCAATCGGGCCACTGAGGAGATGGGGGAGCAGGAAAAGGTACCTGCTAAGCCAAATTACCTGAGTTCAATGCTCAGGAATTACATAGTAGAGACCTGACCTCCTCACACACACTCTAGCACACGAACATGTTCATACACACAGGTACTCAGAACACACACACATACACACAGAGAGGGGGGAGGGAGGAGAGAGAGAGAGAGAGATAGAGAGAGAGAGAGAGAGAGAGAGAGAGAGAGAGAGAGAGAGAGAGAGAGAGAGAGAGAAATAGCTGTAAATAACAGGAGAATAGCAAATTTAATTTTCAAAATGATGTCTTCTCGTATATGTGGAGGTGTGTCTCTTCCTTAGTTTCAGAGGCAGTCTCTTCCTAAAAATAGAGCTCATGGGTTGAGCTGACTAGCTGGCCAGTTAGCCACGAGGACCCTCCTGCTCCAGCTCATAGGTACTAGAATTCCAAGCAGCTGCATGAAACTCCCTGTGTTAAGTCCTGGGGATCCATTTGACATCTTCGCGCATGATCAACGAGCCTAGTACCAACTGAGGCCTCTCCCTGTCTCCACAGAAATCGCCTTAGGAAAATCAAAGGATGCGCTAATTCAGTGTAGTACTGGGTCAGGTCAAGGCAAACAGCAAAGAAACACCTTGCCATCTGTTTCAACATCTCAGCTCAATGAAGCTGGGATGATCTCACAGCAGATATCAGGAAAAGATACCCAACTCCTCAGACCTGGATGTAGGCCCAAAGCTCTTGCAGCTTTGACTAGGAGCTATCCATCCTTCAGGCTCTACTGTGGCCTGAGTCCGGCCAGGCCATCCCACCTTCCCACCTTCCAGCAGGCTGCAGCTAACACTGCGCACACTGAACATTTCTTCTAAACTTAACCCCAGACGACCTGGGTGCTCACCACAAGGTTGACCACACCTAGTGATGGCAGAGGGCCACCAAAAGGAAGCACTCCTTTGGGTCACTGGGACACCCTCCTCCCCTTTACCTTCAAGGTCAAAGGCAATAGCATTACTGTCAAGTGAGCCTGTAAATCCCAACTTCTTAGCTTCAAAAGCCTTTGTTCATTAATTGCAAGAAATCCCTCTCCAGGTTTTTCTTTTTTTCTTCCTCCTCCTCCTCCTCCTCCTCCTTCTCCTCTTCCTCCTCCTCTCCTTTTTTAGACAGAGTTTCTCTGTGTAGCCTTGGCTGTCCTGGACTCACTTTGTAGACCAGGTTGGCCTTGAACTCACAGAGATCCACCTGCCTCTGCCTCCTGAGTGCTGGGACTAAAGGTGTCCGCCACCACGCCAAGTCAACTCCACAGATGTCTCCAAAGAGGCTGATGGTGTTTCCTGCTCTGCTTCCTTGGTGTCTATAGATATGAGCACTTTCAAAGACACAACTTGTGTAGTCAGTCTGTGGTCAGTAGGGTAAAAACATCAACAATGTGGGAGTCAATTCATCCAACTGACAAAATCCCCACACTATAAATTCTCAGTTCAAATGCTGCCACAGTGCACACTAACCAAAACTAGCCTCAGATCCCAGTGTTGGGAGATACAATTTAAAAGTTGGCAGAAACTGGCCGTGGATCTCCTAACCCTGGTGTGACACAATATTCTCATCCTAGTAGCCAAGTTGTAAGCTTTTCTAAGATCCATAAAGCACACGTCTGCTCCCCATGAGGAGCTTGGCTCTTCCCGAGTCTGCTAAAGTTCCGATCTGTAAGAGTGCCATCTTCCCAGAAACCCCAGCCCTCTAGAAGGGTACCATCTGCCACAGGCTGAGCCTCCTTTTCAGCCAAATACATTATTTATAACCTTTCTAATTGTGAAAAGGTAAGGGTGGAATTTTTCTAAAGCCTGACTTACATATTGTTGGAACATTCTGAACCTTTGCTCGAAAATCTGCAGGTCTCTCAATGTGAAAAACGGAAAAACGTAAGGAGCTGGTTGAGGTTACATAATTTTTCCAAATGTTATCTTCTTCCAAGCCCCGGCTAGGAAGCCACATGCACCGCAGTGTCTATGTATAATGCACTAAGAAATGAAAGAAGGTGGCTTTCGTGTGCAGCTTGGTCATCTCAGTGGCCAACCAGACTGGTCTGGGAGAAGTACAGCCTTCTCAAGAACAAGATTGCCAACTGGGAAGGGACAGTGATCTGATTACCCTTCAATTGCTTTGTTGTGCCTTTAACAACCCCCCTCAAAAAAAAACACCCCAAAACAATGCTAATCAGGTTATTCAATCATTTAAACCAAAACTGTTCATGCTTTTCTGCCAAATCAACCAACCACAGCAAAATCTGTTATCTCTGATTGCTCAGCTTCCAGTCAAAAAAAAAAAAAAAAAAACCAGTTAACCCCCACTATTCCAAAAGTTTCCCAAAATACCCAGAAGCAGGCAAGCTGGGGAGGAGGAGGCCAAACCCTTTTTAAAGGGGTAAGCCCTGCTGCTCAGCATTTGCATAAGTCAATCTATTCCTAGATGCCGGTCAGCAGCTCCCTGGTGTTTCTGAGATCGCCATGTTGGCCTTCCGGCTCCCTACCGTGGCTGTTTAAACAGGACTGCAATGTCAGGATCATAACTTGCTTGGAACTTAGGTCTGGGCTAACTGAGGTAGGAGGAAGAAGAGGTGGATTCTACAAAATGGTGGCTCAGCCATGCTGGAAGCTTGCAGGCTCCTTCAGCAGTGAGGGCAAGGGCTACCACACCTTATTTGCACAATTATCTAAATACGATTAAACAGCTGATGGACAAATATTAAACTGGAAAATGTATAGTCATTTCAGCTTAATGTAATCCTCTTTCTGTAAACACCCAAGATGATTTTTTTTTCCAACCAGAACAGTCCTGACATCTCATAAGCCTAAGGGTGAATAGCAAGAGATTGTTTTTGATAGTTATAAATATTCAAAAGACATGCAGACCATCTGCTTTCATAATACAGGTAAAGCAAGACTGAAACGATGGCTGCTGTATAAAAATGATTCTTTTAACAAAGTCTTCCTCTCCTCGAAACTATAAAGACAGATGTCAAAAACTGTTTACACAGAGCAATCAGGAGCGTGTAAAATGTAATATTCCTTTTACACACAGTGCTTGCTAAAGAGGTTTTTTTTTTTTCTTTTTCTTCCCATCTGTGTGTTGCAACACATTTCTACAAGTTAAAAACATTTTTTTTTTCAAACAGAGATCTCATGAATACCCAAAAACATGCGATCTGGTTTCTGAATGCTAATTAATTTCAGCTAAGGAATCAGAGTATCTTCTTCCTGTAGGAAGGAATCTATGTTTTGAACTGGAAAACTCCAGAGAGACAGCAAGGGGACTAATGACACACAGGTTCGGTTCCGTGAGGCCAATCTCACGGCTTTACCTCACTAGAGTGTATTTGTTCTGCCCAGGCTTGAAATGAGAACATGTCCTAGCCAAAGTCTTTGTCAGAAAGTTGAAAATAATTGCTTTCTGACAGAAATACCTGCACATGGAAAATATACAAAAATAAAAACAAAAACCGACTTTTAAGTCCTGTCTAGTCTGAATGCTGTGGGAAACTCAAGAGTTATTTCCAGTGCTGGAATATTAATCTTGACATCCCCTTCTTATTTATTGTATTGGTGTCAAGAAGGCATTAAACACATTTTTGTGATTTTCAATAAAATGAATATTTTCCTAAACAATCTATTGAACTACCAGTTCCTTGGTGTTTTCTGTTTTCTTTTTTTTCTTTTCTTTCTTTCTTTCTTTCTTTTTTTTTTGAGAAGCACAATTCCCTAGGTCTGTGTGTCCTTCCTCCTTAGGTAAGACTTGACTACATACGGCTGAATCTCCTTACAGTTCTTTATATGTTGGTGGAAAAGTTGAAAGTCAAACTTGAACTTTCCATCAAACACAGCTGAATCAACCATATGCAAACACTATTGTGATAGAGATTCTTTGTTAATGGGGTCTTGTTGGAATCCCAAAGAACATAAAGTACCACATACAGATCTTTCTTTTAAAAAGGCACAACCTATGAGATGAGCTCTGGGCCTGAGTATGCTGGAAATAAGCAGGTAGTCCCTATCTGGTATTTGGGGATGGGAAGGAGGGAAATGCGCTTTTCTTTATGAAAGCAGGTGGCAGGACCACTAAGTGTCATACTCTCTAATGTCCTTGTTAGTTGATGTCCCCCAAATTTTTCCCTCTGGGGTTTCTATTCCATTCTAAGTTATTCTCTTGGGAGTTACAACCAGAGCACCTTTGATATCTCAATTTGTTAAGAAGAGACAGATCACTTGAAAATGCCATTTAAACTTAAGTTGTCAAAGTTAGGGAGGGGTCCTGCCATTCTTGATCAATCCTGGTGCCTGAAAATGGCATTTTCATTCAAAGTAGTCAGGACACACCACTCAAAATCAAAACTCATTATAAAGGTCTCAAGGAAGACCAAAGAAAGTGAAAGAAAACACACCTATCTCTGCTCTCATTTCCCCCCCCCCAATATATTTTCAAAAGTGAAAACATCATTATTTTGCAAAGCACAGATATCTTTTTAATAAATATCCAATAACACAAGTTGTAGTTTTTAAAGAAAATGCTGGTGTAGTTTCTGTTTCTCCCATATAATTAAAGCAATTTTACAAAAACCCCAGATGATATCATTTGACCAAACTCTCCAGCCTGCCCTTTTTTCTATAAACAAGCCACTTAAATATGCAAAGAGCATAAACTATAAAGCATTTGCATAAAGGTCTATCATTGGTATTATCAGAAAGAGTATACAATGTTTCAAAGCAAGTATACACTACAGAGAAATATGAATCCTCACTGTCTCTTCCAAAGGTGTTCAGTCTGTGAGGGGACAAAGACACCATGGGAGAATCAGTTGTGCTATAAACACATCACCCCTCAAACACACCCTGTACACATGTCTCCTGTGTTTGCAGAAAGCTTGGAGTCTCTTACCACCTTGCTTGTGTCATAACTATTCAAAATATAAATGTTATTGGGTTAAATATCACAGTAATCTAAGTAAACTTCACATGAGCATTTTCTTTAGATATGCCGAGTTTGGGTAAAACTGGCTAGACACATCTGAAACTCCGCAGTCACACTGGGGAGCTGCTGGCTGACTCCTTAACTGGTGGACTGATGTAGAGGGATAGATGATTCACCTTTACAGAAGAAACAATGTCTAGTACCTGAACTTAGAAGAGAGAAAATATCAGACTGGCGATGAATTCCTCAGGTCTTATACAGAGCTTTCAAGCGTTCAAACTGCTTTAAAGTGCAAAGTAAAAGGAGGAACTCCACTACTTTGAAAGATTCTCCTTTCCAAGCATAAATGCTTGTACTAGACTCTGAAACTATCCACAAGAATGCCAACTCTTTTTGAATTCTTTTTTCATACGAACTCTGTTAGATCTGAAACCATATTGCCTAAATTGTGTGTGTGTGTGTGTGTGTGTGTGTGTGTGTGTGTGTGTGTGTGTGTGTGCAGGGCGGTGGGGAGATGGGGCAGGGATGCCCATCATATACCAACTGTGAGTGTGAGACCACAGTACCTCAGCTGACCTTTAGGAACCCTCCCCTCTACCCAATCCCCGACAAGGCAGATTGTAACTTTCGGTCTGTACAAGCTCTCAGAACTCTACTGTAGGGGCTGCAACACCATAATTGTATGACTACTACCTCACAGGAAACTAAGAGAGGAAGCTTGCCCTTGACTTCAGGGTTTTTGCTTACCACTTTCAGACAAGATTCCCCATGTCTACTACATAAAGGTAAATTGATGTCATCTCTGCATTAAACATAAAGAAAAGTAACAGCACTGATCTGGCTTCAACCCTATCGATGTTAGAACAATCTTTCTGTGTAGGAAAAACGCCTCTGGCCATGACCTCTACAGTGAAATGACACTACTACATTGGGATGGATTGCACGGCACAAAATAAAGAGCTTCATCCGTGCTGGAGGGATGGGTGCTCACACAGATGGGTGGACACACAAGTCCCTGAGGCTCTTAACAGAATGGCTGAACAGTTATCTATATTTGCAGTTCTCTCTAAATGCAGGTGATTCTGGACCTTTACACAGCCAAATTTAGATCATATGTTTAGAGCCCTAAATGAAGTCGGCTGTGCCAGACACTGGCTTTAGAGCATCGGTGGAGGAGTCACGAGCCAACATTGGGTGAGGCCTCCAAGTTAGCAGCCTCAGCACCTGTCTGTAGATCACTGGGCTGTTACTGAAACCTAGCCTACCCCCCTGAATCCTTCCCTTAAATCTGAGAAGAAAATGGACAAACGGAAGTAACAGTGTAAAAAAAAAAGTATGAGTCTTGAATATGACACAATTGAAACTACTCTGAAAAGGCTAAATGTGTGTGCAATAATGCTAGAAATACATCAACGAATGTGTGTGTGCTAATGCTAGCAATACATCAACAAATGTGTGTGCAATAATGCTAGAAATACATAAGAAAAGTGTGTGTACTAATGTTAGAAATACATCAACAAATGTGTGTGCAATAATCCTAGAAATACATCAAAAATGTATGTGTTCTAATGCTAGAAATAGATCAACAAATGTGTGTGCAATAATTCTAAAAATACATAAAAAAGTGTGTGCTAATCCTAAAAATACATCAAAAATGTGTGTGTACTAATAATGCTAGAAATACATCAACAAATGTGTGTGCAATAATGCTAGAAATACAACAAATTTGTGTACAGTAATGCTAGAAATACAATCAACAAATATGTGTGTAATAATGCTAAAAATGTGTGTGTGCTAATGTTAGAAATATATCAATAAATGTGTGTGTAATAATGCTAGAAATACATAAGAAAAGTGTGTTTACTAATGTTAGAAATACATCAACAAATGTGTGTGCAATAATCCTAGAAATAATAAAAAA
>OU015751.1:26511517-26578050 GCA_907169655.1 Acomys percivali | reverse complement strand
GTGTGTGTGTGTGTGTGTGTGTGTGTGTGTGTGTGTGTGTGTGTGTGACTGAAAAAGACCCAAGGTTTAGCCCCCGGGCTCTGAGTAGGAAATTACTATGCAGCTTATTGTTGCCATGGGCACCCATCCAAACAGTGTGTGCCTGAGGTTCCTCATCTGAACACGGGGCTAGAGTTCTCTGCCACTAAGAGTGAGAGAAACACTCTGTACATCAAAAGCACCGCAGGAGTCAACTACATGCTGCTAGTTCAGCTACCAAGGAGGATTCCTGACCCACCGGCAGCCTGTCAATATGTTTGAAAAGTTTAATATGTATTTTGGAATGAGCAAGTGTATTAATATGTGAATACATTTCATAGTCTTATGTGAAATGTGATATATGAATACTGATGATATTCTCAGGAAAGATCACTACTATTAATATTTTAAGCGTTTTTTTAACATGTCATTTCAGTCCACATAACTACGAAAAACAAAGTACATCTTTTTTAAAAGTACTTCTGTATTCATACACTAGATTTTAACACTAGGTTACACTGCTGACAGAAAACCAAGTGAACACTGACTTTCTCAAATGCCTGTGGAGATGACTTTCAAGGCTCAAGGAAGGAGTGTGTTTACGGGCTAAGTATCAGGAGGAGAAGACAGTATTTTACTATGTGTTTTGTAAGCCACTGATAATAATACTTTTAAAATTAAAAAACAAAAATTTAAATCCAAAATTCCTTAACAAATGCTGTCAAGAAAAGGAGAGCTGAAAAATCATGTCCTCAGTGTGGTTTTCTTCTTTGTGTGTTTCTGTGTGTGTGTGTCTGTGTCTTTATGAATTGAAAATAAAAATGACAGTCCTCATTCACTTTATGTAGGACTTGGCTTGGAGCTATCTCTCCTCCAAGTTTTAAATAAAAAAAAAGGAGAAGAAAGAAAGAAAGAAACAGAAAACGGTCCCAATTCCTTTAAAACCATGGAAACTGCGGGTGTGTGCATGCACTTACACACCAGCAAGTGTGATGGAGGGTGGAGGAGGGGAAGTTAAGAAACATTCACAAAACAGATTGAAGAAAAGCCCCTCAGAATACCTGACTTCAACATTTCTAGAAAGAAACATTAATTAGGCAGAAATAACAATTGACCTTTACTTACGGTACCTTTAACAAAATATCTGTCTTTGTAGCAACGTATCTATTTATCTAATGTTTGACTGAATTTAGTATCTAAAGCTCTAGGGAAAACGGGCATCAAATTTAATGTTTTATTGTAAATCAAAATATTTACTTTTATAACACCCAATTTACATCCTAAATCCGTAACCCTCAAAAGTTTTGTGACAACAGGCTTTTTTGTTCTGGAATCCGACTGTTTTCTTCTATGTAGCTGCCATTCAGAATGCAACAACCGACCTATCTAACCACATCCACTGAGAAACGCAAAGGCGACAACAAAGCATCCAATCTCAGATCTATAATGAGCTAAGCATTTTTAACATCCTAGAACATTTTACAAAAATAAACAAGCACGTGATACAGAGAACTTAATAAACACATGTCACTCTGCTTGGGCAGATTTATGGTAGGAAAGTACGAACAGAAATAAAAGCATGAGCTGTAAATCAAGCCACATACCCACTTATGGAATCTCTCTGCAGCTGGAGAAACCCTTAGAAATATTATCAGAGTAAACACTGTTGCATCAAAACCTAAGCATTCATTGTAAAAATCAACGTCTATTTTTAAATGCAGCATGAGGCAAGAGCGCAGCCAGAGGAGCAAATCAGGACTGGGATCAGTCATTAGCCAGCACCTTGACTAATCTATAGGGACCCATGCTCCCGCACTGTCAAAGGAGGAGCCAAGGGAAAAATCATCCCTTCTAACTCCAAGAATCCAGGTTCAACTGGTCATTTGCTTAGCACGTAAAGGTCAATCCTACCAGTGCTGGGGATGGGGCTTGCTGAGCACCCCAGGCAAGTTCCTGGGAAGGCGCAATCCTGTCCCCTCATACTCTCTAATAGCAATAGAGTTAGGGTCCAGTAACTCTTGTCACTGGAATGTTTTAACATATTAAACAAAACTTCTAAGGTCTATACAGTAAGATAAACCTGTTAAGTACTGTGTTAAATGTTCTCATGCCAATGAATTGAAAACTGCATGGGAAAAGTAGACTTAAACCACGTGTGGATCAAGCTGCATTTTGTATATGAACAGTATTTATTTGCTAGGCATTTTTCAACATAGCATTTCTACCACCAAATCTCAAATACAAGAGAAAGAGGAGTTTTGTCAAACTCCGTGTGTATTTTGGGTGTAGGTCTTAGGAAGCCTTTATCATTCATCCTTCCTAACTTTACCACAAAACCAAATGAGAAGTAGCTAATAACGAAAACACCCGTGGACTCCTTCCAGAGGAACACATGATGACGCTGCAGAATATGAAATAACTTCATCTGGAGTTCAGTCATTTTTCAAAATACTAATTTCAAGTATCTGTTGCTTCTGCTAACATATGCATGATTATTTCCAAAGATATTTGTGGAAAAAGAGAGACCGCCATTGTAGCTTGGGGTGCAATGTCAGCCTAGCTCAGTCACTTAGGTATGGCTATGGGCCCTCCAGCCGTGCAAGGACATGCTCTCCGCTGAAGGCCTCTCTTTAGAATTCCGCAGGATGCAACGGCCCCAAGATGAAGAGCCTCGGGTTTCCTTTTGTCAATCTGCTTACCGTGATGACTGCCCTACGCTCAACTCATCTCTCATGGTGGCATTAAACAGATCCATAATTGATGCATAAGCCACAAGAAGGCAGAGCTCATTGGCTGCGCGACTGTACAATAAATACTCCTACCAGATCTCCTTCTCCAGCTCAAAGACCAGATTTCTAGTTTTTGCCTGAGCTGACTTCCGAAATCGATAGGACACACACATCGCATGACAACGCAGGCTATTGCTACATAGGGTATTTAGAATTCTGAGTAACAACAACAACAACAAAAAGTGGTTCATTCTAGGTCAGTCTTCCAATTTCCAAATGCTAATAAGCAAGCAACATGCTCTCTGGAGTTGTCTTCACCACACAGTCCCAGAAGTAAGTCGCTCTGCCTCATTCTGCATCAGACTGACTTAACTGTTGCAAATTCATTTAAATTACGTTTCTTTTCTGGTTATAAATTCTCATATACTCTATTCCAAGGGTGAGAACAAGATAGTTGCTGATGGGATAAATGAATTGATTTTTTTTTTTTTTTAAGTTTGCTCTCAAACACAAGAAAATGAACATTTAATAACACAGAGACTATGGAGTCTGTCTGTGGCTGCAGCTTAATCTAGATTTGCTCCTTTCCTGGAATTGCTGACACCAAAGCAGGGATCCAGGCCTACAGTGGAGCGAGGCTGGATGCACTGACTGCTGGGAAACAGCAGGCTAGAGCCCACAGGCTTCCTCTAAGGTACCCAGGAATCCTCAGGGGCCTTGCACTAAAAACATATGGAATGAACGCCCACCTCAGTGTTGTAAAAACAAGCTCTGGGACCCTATTCCCTCCAGAAATGCTTACACAGAGTAACACAAGTTAAAATGCTTGGCAGACCTATATTCACAATTACATTTTAAACTTGAATTAAAAGAGAACTTTAAACAAGCACTCCAATTATTACTGTATCTTGGAATGACCTCAGCTGGGGTGAGGGCGCTAAGGAGTGATGCTGGACCACACTATGGTGACTATCTGCTGAGTTTTATCAGAAAGGATGTTTGGCTTTAAACTTGGCATCAACTTATAAGAGTTTTAGTCCTCTACCAAAACTCTTTCCAGAAAAATGAAATTCAACAATAATAAATCTGTCTCATTTCAAGGAAAAAAGGAGTCCATTTTTAAAAGGTAAACTAATTCTTCACAACTGGCTGTAAACTCCTAATGGGCAATAATTATGGACCTTTTGTTCCAGCCAAGAGAATTCTTATATTTATAATTAAGATACATACATAATTTACAGTTATTTTCCACAAACCCTTTCTCATTTTTTATAATAGAGCAAGCACCCTATAATGGTACCATGGTCTCATGTAGCCAGCATCCTGAAATTGTGCACAGTAACACTGACACCATCCTCCCATACACCAAGCTGAGGAAGTCCTGCCACTGTGAGCCTGCCTCAGAGAGGGCTCGGGGTACTCAAAACTTGATCTAAGAATGAGCTGGCAGAGTGTGGTGTTTTCTGCCAGACTGTGTTTCCTGGGCACAGCCCCCAGCCCGCCAAGGGAGACGAGGCATGAAAAACTCTGCTCAGAATGAATCAAGCAGATTTTTTCTCAAAGGTCACCAGTGGTCAAATCACTTAGCATTTTTAGCAAATTCTTGGTTCAGATACCAGTTGCTTGAAACCAGGGACGCCCATCAGACCTCAAGCAGTAGCTGCCCACGATGCCGTTTTATTTATGACACACTGTGTGTGCTGAGTACCTGTGAAAGGGGGCACTCCTTGGCCAGCGAACTCTGGTTCATGTCTTTCAGCAAGTCCTTCAGAGCATTCCTTACTGTGGTGTGCGACCATTGTTCGGGAGGCAAGTCTTCTAGTTTGGGGCAACTATTTGAGACATAGATTAGAAAAAGGATTATTACAGGATTGCATCCTGCTGCAGAACATTCCTTTAAGACAGACAGATTTCATTTTGCGCATCAAACAGATGCATCTGGAGATTGCTCTCGGTCTCCTGATTGTTCCGATTAGTTAATTACTTTATACAACACATCTGCTGTATCGATGCATGAATTATACATCAGCTGCCTGTGGTGGCTATTTTTTCATGTTACTTCTACCTTCCTGCTCTGATGCGCTTGGGAAGACAATTTAAGGTGTACTGCTTTCTCACAAGCCACCGTGAAAAGCATTAACGTATTAACTGATTTCCTCCCGCTACTCTGTTCATACGAACTGAAATGGCAAAAATACATATATATAAATAAATAAGATCATGGCAAAAGCGAATAAGGCATTCCTTCACAAATGTACACAGATGGCACTGTTCATGATATGCAAAAATATTTTTTTCTTAAGTAAACTTTATGTAAAATGCCTTCTTGTAATGCATCATTTAATCGACTAAAAGCAAAAGGTCTTATCTTTCGGTGGCATGCAAAAACACATACATTGTGGGAGAGGAGGTAGATTTTAAAGTCCTATGTTGAGGTTAAGAGAAAAATAACAGAAGGGGTGAAGTCACCAAATTAATTTGGATTAGCGTGTTTCAAACGTTGAGTTAATAAAAACCGCAAGCTGGCCAGAGAAGCGTCCTGTGCACACAGGTAGGGAGAAGGCTTCCCCTTAGGACTGCTGCGCCGACTCACCTGTGTAGCTGGATTTTGAGCGTGACCACATGGTACACGTCCTGAAGCATGTCTGCTACCGTGGCATCGGGGGCGTCTGTCACATACGACAGTGGAACCGGATTCCACTTCCCCACCTGGATGAGCCCTGGTCCAGATAAAGAGAGGACATGCTGAGTGCTAGCTCTTGGGCCCAGCAAACGAGTGCTATGCTCTTCCGCACTGCCCCCCACCACAAGCAATATTGTGATTTCTGTTTCAATGATTCCCTTCTCCCTCAAAAAGGCAGGTCAATGAAGATATTCACAGCTTAGCTTTCCAAATTGTGAAATTATGTAAATGACTTATAGGGGCTGTTTATTATTTTGGAAATAAACACCCATCAATAAAATCTATGCATCAGGCCGCAGTGTCCTAACTTACAGGAAGTTCTAATAAGACATAGCCGAACCGGTTCTAAATGGCTTTATGATTTAGATAAGATTCCCTATTGCAGTGGGAATCAGCATTGAAAAATACTTTACAGCCCATAAAACCATCAGAAACAGAATAAAAGAAACAGAACTAGATATTCAGTCATAAATGCAAATTGACTCTCAACAGTCCATCTGCTCAAATACGCTCCTCACTTCCTTGTGGGTCCTCAGTGGAGCAGATTATTAAGGTCAATAAGCATACTAATGATTCAGCTGAAGTAATTTAAAAAAAAAATCTACCTCGACATTCCACATGAGCAAAATGTGTGTTAACTAAACCAAACTGAATTAAGCCAATTTTTAAAGCCACAGTCTATAAGGAAGCAACATAAAACACAGGCTGCAGCTCTTTGACTAAAATGCTCCCTGCTTTGTCTGAGGGGCAAACAGGAGGACCAGCAACTTCCCAGCCCCACAAGCACACCATTTACCTTTGGCCTGGGCAGCAGAGCTGTGCGAATAACCTAGAGACAGCAACGCCATCTCTATCAGCTGATTGAAAAGCATATCCTTTCTCACCAATACAAATTCCGCATGCTCCTCCTTGCAATCATACTCAATGGTGTTTTCATAATGTTCCACCACGCAGAAAACTGGTAGCATGGTTCCTATCAAAAAGACCGAGGAAAAGATAGAAAACCAACAGTCTTCAGAAACAGTCTAGAGGGAGGAACACCTAAGCTATGAAAATAAATCTTCACCACAGTGAGAGGAGCCTCACAGCTTCCCAGACAGTCTGGGAAGAGACACTGGCACAAAGACACACATACAGTTGTTTACTGTTTGAAAGTTGTACAGGAAATACTTTCATTTCCTTAACATGAACTTGGTCTTGAGGTAACATGGGCTCACCTCTCATTTTAACAGTGCATCTTCCAGAATCGGTGAATGCAGAAATACTTATCTGACCAAGCAGTGATGCTGACAAGAGACAAGTAAGTGTCTGGTGTGATTTGCTGTTAAGTGCCACACAGCACACAGAACTCGCTGCACTTGTCTTCACAGAACCCACTTTCTTAGTGCACACACACTTGCGTTATTAACATCCTTCACCTGCTTGTGTCCAAATTATCCGAGGACACAATTATTTTTCTGCCCCTTCTCAGTATTTCCTCTAACTGGTTCCATAAAAGGAACACAGAACTTACAAACCGATGCTTGTAGACACTGTTTGAATGCACATAACACAGGAAAATAACATTTCTATGACTGCCCATTTCGTCTACCTGAGGGGGGAAAAAAAGACATGACAGCAGCTGTACATTTTTAACATTAACTATTTCTGCTGCAGTAAATATGATACAGATGGCAGAGAGTGCAAGGAAAGCTGGCCTTGCTGACATGGACGAGAAGCATTGACTGCATGGGTCTGCTGCTTCCCTGGTGCCTTACTTTCACCCAGTGCAGTAACTCGGTGGCACAGGCCACACTACTACTGTTGGCACAGAGGCTTGCGCTAGAAGCTGGCATCCACCTGCGGTGGCACTCAAGGTATTAATCCAGTACACTGAGAGACTTCCAACAGTTACAGAAAAGGGTTAAAAACAGATGCATCTGCACAGTACTGTGGCACACTGCCAGGAGGGTATCATCTTTAGCATAAATGATGACAAAGGTTACTTTAACAGGGCGCCCAGGATCCCCAATTAGTTCCACAGTATCCCTGCCTGTATCAGCTCCATACTCCGGACCTGCGATGGACTCGCAGACTCCGAACTTCTGAAGGTGTTAAGTGTGCATCGACCATCGACTGCTGCCTAGGATCAGCATTTCCTACTGCCAGGGAGGCTCTTTACAAATTCTCTATTTGCTTGCTTCTGCTGAACAAAAGCCGGCCATAAAACAGCTACATCTTCCCACACGTGTGTCTTCTCCAAAGCTTTGTGAACTGTTCACAGGAGATTCCAGCTCTGACAATTAAACCCCTTTAGGTTTACTTAGAAAAGCTCACAAACTCACTCGGAAGTACCAGCAGGCTAGGCATGAAAAACAAGCCGCAGAGCTTGCCAATATCCTTGTCATTCATTCAGCTGTTTTATACCAGAGAGAGAACCCGTCAGGGATCAGAAGAGAACTTGGGGAGACCGCAGCAAAAATAGCAATATGCAAACTGGTGATTTTCTTCCTTGGCTTGAAGGTATTTTGGCAAAATCTCTTAAACAAATAAAAACACCCAACCCTTTTTTCTTAGTGCTTTCTCAGCTTAGCCACAATTTTTATCTAGCACCTGTCAAACAGAAACCATGCACATGAAAAATAAGATTAAAAAAAAAAAAAGCTGCTTTAGAATTTTTTTTTTGCTGTTTGTATTAAGCACAAACCCTTCTAGAATTAAACTATGTTTTTAAGCTATGTGATTTTGAATGTAATACATTTCTTAAAGCATTTGAGTGGGAGAGAGATGACCGTGCTCTGCTTCCTCGCCTACTGATGTCTGCAGAGTTGGGTTAGCAAGCCAAAAACATATATACTGGGTTTTTCCTCCCATGGAATCAAAGAGAGGTGTCAAACAGGGAGCAGCTTTTCAGACCTCGGCTCTGCGAAATAACTGAAACCTTTTCAAACCACTGAAACAGCCTGGATTGACTCTGTGCTTAATTGATCAAATTTAAAGGTGCCTTATAGATACTAAAGGTGGCTATGGATGCGACAGCAACAGGATCATCTAATTGCAAATCCGGTACTAGAACTGACACGGTTGCCCTCCTGTTAGTGGGAGTAATGGCAAACAGGAGCCTTCGCTGGACTGCCTGCTTGTTGGAGCTGGTGTTAGGCCAGACTTCTAACTACAACAACTTCATAGCCTTCCTGCACTAGAAAGGGAGAGTACTGGTCACTGCTGAAAGCTAAAAATACCACATGATTTAAACCTGAAGGCAGTCTTACAGGCTTTTGCTGGAGGTTTATGGGCCTGTGTAAACAGCACGGCTGCCATACGGAGCAGTGAAGGCTGTAGAATCCTTGTCTAAAACTGTCCTGGCATTAAAGTTTGCTGTGCAAATATCACATAATACCAGAGACAGCTGAAATCTCCTATTTAGGAATTTATGGAACTTGTGTGTTTGCAGGCGTCAGAAAGTCTTTTTTACAGAGCCTCAGCACTACACAGTACAATATTAATGTACTCTGTTTGAAAAGCCATAATAAATTATATTTTTAATGCTCTTACCCTGGCTTAAAGATGCATACATTCTTGGCAAACAATCAATAAATAGGGTAATCATGAGTAGAGGCCAAAGAATTTGCTGAAGTGCTGTTTTCCCATTTTTAATAGATAAAGATCTAACAATGCGGACTGCTGTGTCTGTTTATTTCAGGATCAATATATTCTTTGTTTTCGCCAAACCAAGGAAAAAAAAATAAATGATTGTATGATAAATGTTATGCATCAAACACAATGAAATTCCTCGGCCTCCTAACTTTCTCTACTTAATATTCGTGGTTGGTAAAAGATGGCATTATTATTCTTTGCTTAGCAAATGCAGGAAAAATCTGGCTCCTATATGTTATTCAATGATACAATAAAGCCCCCTGTGAGGCATACAGAAAACCCCACACAGGAACTGTCTTATGGGGTGTACAATGTCCAACACAGGCAAAGTTGTTTAAACTCCATCAATTTAATACTAGTAGAAAATCACTTGTTTATATTTTTTTCCTTTATAAACTGGTCTGACTCTTCCTTCCCTTTACCAAAAATATACAAGTATACCAAAAAAATTTAAAAACTAAAATCAGAGTATTTTCACAGTTAAATAATCACTTTGCTCTTCAGAAAATAAACCACAATAAATTACATCACAAATCTTTGTTCTCATATGTCAGGACCATGTCCTGAAATCCCCTTACAGTTAGTAATCTCAGGAAAAAACCTATGGTGATTCTCAAACAAACCTCAGTATCTTACTCTAACTCAGGGTCAGTTCAAACACCAGCCGCCTGCACATCCTTAACCACAGTAGTATCTACAAATGGACCTTGTGTAAGCGATGACCATGACGCTTAACTCAGACTTTTACTATCCAACTATTCCAATGCTTCCAGTCTTGGGTTGGAAAGAGGCGCCACTGAAAAACAGCACTTTCAAAACATGATTGACACGACAGCCCAGAACGTCACTTCATTTCACATCCAAAAGAAGTCTAGAAAAAGAACAGTCACAGCATGTTCCAGCCCTCCATCTCCATACAGGGTGGCCCTTGGGCAGACATCAAGCAGCTTTCCAGGATTTGGCTGGCCAGTATTTACCTTTCCTAAGGTTGGTTTTCATCAGATGGCCCGAGTGTTTTAAAGGCACGCCCTGCATCTTTGCACCTGTGCTCCCAAGCCTTCCTCTTCCTAGTGGGCTCCCGTTCTGCTCCAGGCGGGCAATCTTGGCTGGTGGGCCCTTCGGATCGCTCACATTGTTAGACATTTCTGAATGCTCTTTCCCCTGAGTTGCCTCGTTCAAATGATCCATACTCAAGTCACTGTCTTACAGATCACCTGCCAGAACTGAAAAAGAAAACGTTATCAGTGGGTGGAGGTCCGCAGCTACGCCTGCCCCATACACGTCTGGTCCCTAGACGTTCCCCTCCACAGATGACACATTTGTGCAGCTACCGTAATGATCTAACCACTCTGTGCTTCTGTATATTGTGGAGTCTGAAGCAGCATACATGAATGAAAAACTAATTTCTCATCTAAAACTACAAGGAAAAACGAGCTTACTTTCGGAACAGGGATAACCCACAAGATTAAAAAGAAAATAATACATCGTACTCATACATACACTCTTCAATTTTTAAAATTAAAAGTTTATGACAGACTGTGACTATAAGATTTTTTTCAATGAAGGATGGAAAGATTATCAGTGTAAAGCATTGAGCTTGCTAGGTCCTTCCACTCTGACATACACTGCAATCTCTATTACAGATGAAAACCTCAGCAGAGCACTGCCAACACCCAAATGCTTTTTAACTTGCCACTTGCTTTATGAGTCAGGGCAGCAAAAAGTTTTCTACTATCTGAGTCTCACGAGTTCTGTGCTGTTAAAGATCTCAAGCCTCTGCTCAAGCATGTGGCTGGATCACTTCAGCCCTAAGCACACAGGAAGGCGTGAGGAGCTTCCTCAACTATCTTGAGTCTTTTAGCAGGACAACTTGTCTTTTGGAGTTAATATTTAGGTGTTCATTGCTAACTGGGTGCTGTTAGTAATTTAAATTAAAAAACCTGAAAATATTTTATGATAACACATCATAGACAAAACACAATCTCCAGTATTAAAAATTAATCAGTATACAAGGGCATAAGCATCATAATTTCAGAAACACATTAACTTTCAGTTGTATTGAATATCAGACTTCAATTTTGAATACTGTTTATAATAAAGCAACTGCTTACTTATAAATTAATAGTTTTAAATAGGGCTGGGTCAGTAGAAGTGTGCTATGAACTTTCATTAGCCTTGAAGTATTGGGGATATTTAGAAAGCCAGAAAGAATATGATGTCACTTTTTCCAGCTGTCTAGTATTTTGAAATATCTTATACACTTTTAAAAATAATTACAATGCTCAAACTCTTTGGCTCTGGGTCAGCTGAGAGCAGCTTGTGTTAGATGGCTTTTCTAGAAACATCTCTCTCTCCTTAAGTCCATCCTACTTCATCCTATATAATCAAGAAATGGGCTGGACATGTGATCTGGGTGCTTAAAGCAACCTTAAGAATGCCAATCCAGGGACTACAAAGTTTGAGAAATAATAGTTATTTATCTTTGTATTCAAGGGTGGCAGGCTAAGAACTAAAGGTTTACCCTTGATCTTGGTCCCATCTGGTTTTGGTTATGAGGTTCATTAACAATAAATGCATATTTTTAAGACTACATTTTAATCGCTATCATTCCTTTCCATTCTATCAAGCTGCAGTCTAAAACTAAAATCAGAGTGAAGATTATTAACTTATTCAAATTACGATGCAAAGATGATTTTTCCAAAATTGGTTGCCTTACCCTAGTACAGAAGACAAAATTTAAAGCATATGAATTGAACAGAAAAAAACTGACCCTTGGGGCAACTTAAGAAAAAAAAAAGGGAGGGGGGAATTCCCAACAGTATCAAAGTTAATACTACAGAGCATCTTAGATAGTCACCAGGCTTAGCAGTGCTATGTGCTGGAAAAGAAAGTGGTGGACTTCAATTTAGCTAATGTATTGACAGTCAAAATATCACACAGGTCATGAAAAGCTGTTTTTTGAATACATACCCTAAAGCATCTACTAGACACTAGGTCATTTTCTAAAAAGGTTTGCATTATAAAGTAAAATTACATGCACATAAAACACTCAATCTAATACTACTTTAATACTCTATGCCAAGGCATAAGTTCATCAAACACCAGGTTGGAGCTGAGTCCAGCCATGGCCAGGAGGCCTCCCTAGACTGAGAACACCTTGCACTAACTGGTCTCCACCAAAGCCCAGCTCAAGAGTTTTGAGATACAGTTTTAAAATCCTTTTAGAGCACTGTATGGATGGCACACAGAAAGCAGGCTACTTTCCCAAAAACTCATTTCCCTGTCCATAAAATCAGACCACGTAGGATCCTTCTTATAAGGAGCTGATGTAGTGAACTCCATCTCAGTAATTATTTCCTTTAAGAAGCAGGAAATAAAAGCCCGAAATCCTGATTTCAAGAAAGTACTTTTTTTTCTCTTTCTCTCTCTCTCTTATTTCTTTGCATCGTGGATTCCTTTTCAAGAGTTCCTCTTAGGGTCCTTTCCTTCCCGACAGAACCCTAGAAGCACATTTGAAGAGCCTGTGCCCTTATCCATTCCATATGGCCGGCACGATCCAGGCCAAGCTTTCACTGTGACCTTTTAAAGAGACAAAGAAACAAACTACTATCTAGCAACAGCAAAGCTGCAGTTTTACTGAGTGAAATTAGCAAAACCGACCTGAAACTCACCACTTCAAAACTTGACAGCATATAAATAACAAAACAAAGGAGATTTCCTTTGCAGCCCGGGTTCTTGAAGTGAAGTTCAAGACTGGTGTTTTCTATGTCCTTTTTATTATTATTATTATTATTATTATTTAAAAAAAAAAAAAGCAGCAGACCTGAAGGCGACTTCCCCTGAAATTGTATTATTTTTCTCTTCCCTTACCCCCGCCCCGCTAAGCGGGGGAAGGGCAAAAATAAACGTCTAGAAGAGTAGATATGGGAGGAGGGGGTAAAAAAAAAAAAAAGTCACAATTCGAAAAACATCATAGCTAGCTTGTAAAATGTCTAACCTCAGAGAACGGGGTTTGGAACGGGAGGAGGGGAGAGTGGGAAGTAGGGAGGAGGGAGAAGGTAAAATTGATCTGACAAGTGATTCGTTGGGGGGTGGGGGGAGTCGTAAAAACAAAGCGGAACCCGTTAGGAGCTGTACACTGGTGGTACTGGGGAGGTGGTGACTGAGGACTCTCTTAAAAAGAAAGGGGGTAAAATCACTGCAGACAAGGACCCTAGAAAGGGTGGGGAGAGGAATTAAAAAAAAAAAAAAAGCGGTACCCTCCGCCCCCTCCTCCCGCTGAGCTCCTGAGAGAACGCGGAAAGTCGGCTTGGTGTCACCCTCGCCAGACTCGTCAGAGACCCCGGAGCGTCAGGGAAAGGCCACCTCGCTTTCTTCCCAGCCGCCCCCTCCCCCTCCCCAACAATCGCGACTGCGATTAACAAACCTTAAACTTTTTCCCCACCGCCTCGCCCCCCCACTGAGGGTATCTAGCAGGGGCCTGAGAGGGTGAGGGGTAGAGGGTCGCGCCAAGAGCCCCGGGAAGGCACTGGGAGGCCACTTGGGAGGCCGGCGTCACCGACTACCACCCGGGGGATCCTCTCCCTGCCCATGGACTCGGGGACCCGGAGCGCCCGGGAGCAAAGACAGGGAGGGAGGAGCAGGGGGGGAGGGGGGAGATCCGAGGGCAACCCCGCCGCCGCCTCGGCGGCCACTCGCTCCCCGCCCCCTCCCCCCAAAAGTCGCCAAGCTCTCACTCAGCCCGAGTCGGAGGTAAACAAGGAGCTCGACAATGGCAATGAGACTTGGGGGCGCAGCCGCCGCCCGGAGGCCCCCAAAACTGATGCAGAGTTGCGCGGAGGGCGGTGGGTGCCCGGCTGCAGGCGGGGTCCCCACGCGGGCGGCGAGGCCGGAGTCACCGGCGGCCCGGGAGAGGCGCGCGGGGGTCTGCGCGCGCGTGTGAGCGCAGCTCCCCGGACGGCTGCCCGTCGCTCGTTCGTGTCCTCTCGCGGCCGCTCTGCCCCCATTAAACCAAGAGTTGACTCATCCCGGCCGCGGTGGCCGCCGCCGCGCCGCTCAGGGCTCCGCGCGTCCTCCCCGGCTGCAGCCCTCGCCGCCGCCGCTGCTGCCGCCGCCGCCGCTGTGGCTGCCGCTTCTTCCTCCTCCTCATTTTAATGCGAGGCACCGGCTGGCAGCGCAGCCTCCTCCCGGCCGCCCGCAGCCTGCTACCCCGGCGGGGCCGCCGCGTCCCGGGCGCGGGAGGGGGAGCGCGGGCGGCGGGGGCAGGGTGCGGGAGGGCCGGGAGGGACCGGGCTCAAAACCCGGGCTGGAGGGCCGGGATCGGGGGAGGGGCGGGGGCGGCGGCGGCGGCCCGGGAAGAGCTGAGTGGGGCGCGCGCTGGCGGCCGGGCGCGCGAGCATCCGTAATGAGCCGCGAGCGAGAGAGGCGGGCGGCCGGCCGAGTATACACAATGCCCGGCAGCCCCGGGGCGCGAGGAGGACTTGGTGGGGGGGGGGCGCCCCGGGCAGGTGCGTGCGGGCAGCGAGGAGGAGGGGCGACTCAGGGACCCTGGGCTGCCATGGAGGGACTGGGGCGGGGGCATGCAGGTGGCACTTGAGGTGGGGGCGCAGAGGGACGTGGCTGGAGGGAAGAGCCCCACGGAGTGCCTGGGTAGTAGAGTAAGACAGGCGAGCAGCCTAGTGACGCTCTCCCCAATACTTATTCTCAAAGGAATGTGGTCTCTAAACTGCCAAGAGTGACATCCACTAACTGAGTTAAGGCTTTCGGAACAAGTCAGAGCTACTGATACTTTGGGCTCGTGAAACATGCGGCGGCCCGTAGTGCTGGAGTTAAACTAAATTTGGGTCACTGGAAACACACCTGACTTGCTATTACAAAGGAAAAGATGTCATCATTCTTAAAATACTTCCCATCGGGCGAATATAGGAAACTTTGGGTTAGTGAATGCATCTGTTAT
Organism: Acomys percivali; assembly: GCA_907169655.1. Classification (NCBI taxonomy): domain Eukaryota; kingdom Metazoa; phylum Chordata; class Mammalia; order Rodentia; family Muridae; genus Acomys; species Acomys percivali. The sequence goes on along the minus strand of OU015751.1, from coordinate 26,563,028 downwards.
GGCAATAAGTACTTTCATGATCAGGAGAAAGATCCCCAGTTACATCATTGGCCATTATTACACAGTATGACCATTTTTAGATAATTAGCTAAACACAGTATACATGAAAATAAACACTATGACATCTCACCCAAAACAAAAAATGCATCTTTTAATCATTAAGGTTTTTAGCCCCACCCGAAAGCAGTTTATCAAGCAAGAGGCAAGTGTTACATTTTGAAGAACTATTTTGAAGAATTCAGTAGTAAAGGAAAGATGTAGATCAGAAAAACACCATGTGATACTTTTCTTTTTTTAAGCAACAAGTTAGGACAACCGCAGAGATAGGGACGAGATATGCAAATGACGCTCTTTAAAGCGACCAATACACTCTCAGGCACACTGTTTACACTAGAAATCTAAAAAAAGCAGAAGGTAAAGTAGAGGAAATTATGGTCTCTTGGGAAGGGCAAGTTTAGGAGAAGCACAAAGAAAATAGATTGCTCCAAGAGTACCCAGGTTCGACCACAAACCGAAAGGTTAGTCAAAATTGAGAAAAGCAACCGTGAATTTAAAAAAAAAAATTGTGTGTGTGTGTGTGTGTGTGTGTGTGTGTGTGTGTGTGTAATCGAGGTAGAAACATACCATCCAAAACAAGGGAAGAAGTTTAAACCGCCTTCACCACAAAAGGGTATGAGTATATTTTTTAAAAGTTGAAATGTGTGGGAAATGTGGAGGCTATTTACAGTATAATAATCAATAAGGAAAATACAAATACAGCCAAATATAGCACTTGTGTGGGAGTCTGTATTGTGACTGGAGGCTAAACTTACTTTGAAAGATATTTGCTATTTAAAAGAACAAATATGATTATCTTGATGAGAACAATGTTGTTTTTCAATGGGACACGTTAAAATTTCAGTCTCCAATGTGGATATCTGAATAGCCCTTCAAATTCAAATTGGTAATACCTGACATGTTTCCCAGAAACCTGACCTTTCTTAGTAGGTACAGTATGTACTAGTGTCCTGCTGGGTGAATTAACATACAGAGAGAGAGGGGGGGAACTATACTGGCCAACAGGGCAACAATATGTCTCTAGCTCATGCGACTCAACTTCAACTGAATTCTTAGAAAAAGAAGGAAGGAAGGAAGGAGCAGACTAGCTGGCTGTTGGTCAAAACAAATTTTGAGCTGAAAGACAAGAACACTAAAAACGAGGTTTCTAAGATGTTAAATTTTAACAGGGGAATGAAAATATTATAAATGTTTCTCCAATAATTTTACACAAATAAGTATGACAAAATGCCTTCTGATTGCCTCAGACTCCCAATGACCTGATCAATGCTAATGTAACCTGGGAAAGCTATTCATAAACAAAAAAACCATAAAAGTATAGAGTAAGGACCGGCATGGCCTTGGGAAAATGACAGAATAAAAGAATGTAATGGCATGTAATAATAACTTTATTATAAAGAATAACAGTATAGCAAAATCAATCTACTAGTCACATGCATATATTAATTTCCCTAAAGCAAATTCTTTTTTTAAAGAATAAACTATATGTTTTTTTTAATTGCACAGGTAGAATGACACACAGGCTGACACCTAGTAAGATGCCATAGTGATTATTTTTATTACTTTATTATTATCTTTATCACTATATGTGCTCATGAGAGTGTGTGTGTGTATAATCTTCCTCTTTAGTACACTCGCTATGGCCACTAGGCACTGGCCAGAAAAACTCAATCAAAATAATAAAAAGAAAAGAAAGAAAATTATATCACCTTCCAATATCTGGTAGCATAAGCCATCTTGTGGGGGGTACAGGGGGAGGAGGTGGGATATTACCTGATTCTACAGGTACATCTTGTCTTTAGCCATAAAGATACAGGCAATTGTTGAAAAAAGTTAAAAACAAGATAGAATTTATAAATCTTGCTATCAAACTGGAGGATTTCAGCAGTCCAAGTCCTGGGGCACCAGGGCATGACCTATTCAGCACATGGATGCAGTCAGAACAGAGTGTGTGTCCATCTCTTCTCATGTGAAAGAGGCATCTAAACTGGCAACACAAACGAAATGAGCATGAAATATTATAACAAACACACAGGACTTTAAAAACTTAATGAAAGGACGCTGCATGTTTCAGATGTTAGCCGAAGGCGCTAAAACACATTTAGAGTTGTGAATAGTGTGTACAGTCATAATAAACAGAGAAGGCATTTAGAACTGGATGCTTTCAGATACGGCAGCTCCTCCGGTGACTGTTTGTAAAGCTCACCAGCATAGTGCTTTCTATAGACATGGTTCGGTTTGGTTTTTATCTTTTTAAATTGAAATACAGTTGGCCATCTCCACTCAAAGCAGCTCCATCCACGTAACACGTTGCTTTTTGTCATGTCAACTCTTTTGTTTTTGGCTTTTGCTGCAGGTGGTGTTTTCTGTATATGAGTTTCTGGGAATATGGTCTGTGTTGGCCATATAAGGGTATCTACGCAAGCCATATGTTTTGCTGTCATGTGTCTCATTTTGTCTGTCTGGGATGTCAGTACTGATTTCTACATCATTTCTCGAATGGACCAAACAGCATTTTGCTAGAGCACAGAGGAAACACTGGGGACGCGGTCCAAACAACTTGGTCAAAACATACTGTCGTGAGGAAATGCAATATCCTGTAAATATTTGCAGCCTCTTGTCTCGTATCATCTATGACCAACATCGTGACAACTGCTTACAGTTTGAGAAAGAAGCCACTTGTTCAAGTTCATAGGTTTGCAGTCTATGTCTGCATGCAGCTTTACAAACTAGAGCCCACATCTTTGGAGGTCATGGCAGAGCATATGCTAATTAACTTACTCTGATCTGTGGGTCCTGCAGTCAACTTAACCCAACCTTGAACTCGGGGAAGTTCAAGTGCACCCCTCGTGATTTGCTCTTACTAAAGCCCCAACTAATCCTACAAGTAATGGGCCCTAGCATATATTCTTGGAGCAATCTATATTTCTCCTTTGTAGCCGTCATCACATTCTTAATCAACTAACCATCTGAGTGACTATCAGTCAAGCAGGCATCTCCCTTATGGGGCTGAAAGCCCTTTGAGTGCAGAAGTCCCTGCTAATTGCCACAGATGAAGAACTGAATACAGTATTCTTGCAATAGTTACATTATCGCTGCATATAGAAGAGCAAGGAGCCCTCCGTGTTCTTTGCTACCAATATTCACCATTAATTGCACTGACAGTACTTTTTGAGAATTGCAGGAGCGAGGAAGCAGGAATGGTGCAGAAGCTGCTTGCATCGCTTATCTTCCTCTGCTTTCTTTTTGGGTTTTTTTTTCCCCCTGAGACAGGGTTTCTCTGTGTAGCCTTGGATGTTCTGGAACTCACTTTGTAGACCAGGCTGGCCTCGAACTAACAGAGATCTTCCTGCCTCTGCCTCTCAGACTAATGCTCAATGAGTTAAAATTATGTAAAATTTACAAGTTAGGGTCTGGACAAGTGGCTAAGAGGCTAAGAGCACTGGCTGTTCTTCCAGAGGACCCAGGTTCAATTCCCAGCACCCACATGGCAGCTCACAACTGTCTGTAGCTCCAGTTCTAGGGGATCTGACACCCTCATACAGATATACATGTGGCAAAACACCAATGTATGTAAAATAAAAACAAATAAATCTTTTTTTTTTTTAAGTTACAAGTTAGTTCTTCTGCCAAGCGTGGTGGCGCACGCCTTTAATCCCAGCACTCGGGAGGCAGAGGCAGGTGGATCTCTGTGAGTTCAAAACCAACCTGGTCTACAAAGGGAGTCCAGGACAGCCAAGGCTACACAGAGAAACCCTGTCTCGAAAAACCAAAACCAAAAACAAACAAACAAACAAACAAAAACCAAGTTAGTTCTTCCATCCCTCTTCAAATGCTCCATGGTCCTGCCTGGCTAGTAGCTCACACAGTGGCACAGTATTATAGATTATAGAACATTTCCCATTACAGAAAGTCCTACTGGACAGCACTTACCTAAAGAACTCCTGTAAAAGATAAGTAAGTGAGCCCAGGATCTGATCAGGAGTCTTAGAGGTGCTGACTGGCTCTCAGACATTCTAATGATGTCTAAATGGAGATCATTTTCCATTTTAAAATTAGCCCATAGATCTGGAATGTTACAAGGAATGAGACTAGTATACCACTGAATACAAATTTAAGACAACTTTCCAGACATGTCTGCATTTGAGAGGGTCCTGCAATACACTTGGAACAATATGCAGTTATTATAAATACTGCTTGCTGTGATGCTTCAATACCATATACACGAATGTGAGAAACCACAGCCACTCCACCCGTCCCCCAGCTTCTTGTGATGCTAACACAGCCCACCTTGGATCTCCGTCAAGCTTTAACTGTAGATACCTGGTACACTACACACACACGCGCGCGCGCACACACACACAAAATGTTAAAGGCTGGAAAAAGTTGCAGGAGAAAGCAAGATATAATGACGATAAGCTTTAGACCCAAGATTTTAAGGGTTTAGGGCTTTTCCCCACTCAAGGAATTTGGGTTTCAGTTATAGCCAGACTGGTAGTGATCTAAAGATATCACCTAATTCCTCTAAGGTTGGATGTAAATGCCCAAGGGTAGATTCCCAACAAAAAAGAATTTTTGCTAGCCAGGATTTATTGAATGAAATAGTTTCAAAGCTACCTTTCCTTTCAGAGACATTAGTATAAATCTTTGACAAGGTCTAGTGGAAATAACTTCATCAAAGTTGCCATTTCTATCTAGACCCAGATCTAAAAACTGAGTAAAAGACCAGTGAAAATTCCTGCAGTTGCCACTGAGTCCACTCAGAATAGGCCTACCATTGTACCTCTGTCTCCAGATGCCTGGCTTTATCTTATGGCTCCTGGAAGGAATAAACTTCAGGCCTCTTTTCTCTTGGGACGGCTCAGCTATCCCCTTTATTATACAGGCTAGATTAGCCTTTGCTGTCCAAAACCTGGTACGCTGCAGGGGGGGAACGACTACAGCTAGAGCTTCAGCCTATTTTCTGCTGCGTCTGCATCTCCATCACACTATTCATCCTACCAACTCTGTAGCACTCAGTGTTCTTATACAGATGCTTCCAAACTGCGAGGATCCAGGCATCTTAAAATGTATTGTGTGTGTGTGTCCCCAGATTCTCTGTGCCTGCCGCCACAGGAAGAAATCCCAGAACTGTTTGCATGAAGGAGTGCTTAAGAGTCTTCGGAAGGAAAGGCTTTGGGGAATCACAGGCCACTGCCAATTGAATGGTTGAAGATGTGTGAGCCAGGCAGTGTTTTTAAGGTTCCCAGGATGTCTCTGTTAAATGATCAGGTCTGGAATCCACTAGCTTAGGTAGTACTTTGGAGACAGGGACTCAAACAGGCCCGCTATGACATCCTTGGACTAAGGTTTTTAACCTAATCCTGGGGACACTTTGAAAGACAGGTTTGTTCCAGGGACCAGCAGTGAGGGCTCCAAAAGTCAAGAAGTAAAAATGTGCAAGCATTTGTTTCAAACAGACAGATAGAGGGTTAGGAACAGGATATTAGATCACTGAGTTGGTAAAAAGGGGTATGCTGTCCGAGGTACCGTGATAAATTAGCATTTGGGCACTTGTATGAGATTTACTGGGGTGCCAGAAATCCTATGCAGGTATGTGATTTATCATCACAGACATAAGCGACTAACCACAAAATTACACATGGAAGCTCAGCTCTACAACTAGTCTATTATTTACTGGAGCCAGAACTACCCAAGTTTCCTCTAAATCTCTCTCTCTCTCTCTCTCTCTCTCTCTCTCTCTCTCCCCCCCCCTTCAGCACAGTTGAATGTGATCACCCACCCACCCCCTTCAGAACCACTATTTAACCTTGAGTGGGCTTTTCAAATAATTGAGAGCTTTTCTTCTTTTTCTTTTTGTTCTTCTTTTTTCTTTTCCAGGCTGTCACTGCATTTGAGCAGAACCAAAGTATTCACACTGTACGCTGGATGCCCTGACACTAAGTGACATTTCAACCTTGATCAGGAAGGTGGAACTCCTGGGAAGCCAGAAGGGCTCTAATTCCAGTGAATTCCAACAGCAACCCTTGCCAACCTTCAGCCAAGACAAAACCAATCAGGCTTCCTTAAAGATGTAGATACTATCATTAATGTTTTCTGGTTTAGTTGCATGGATAAAAAGTTTGATGCCACAATAGGCTCAAATAATGCCTATGGGGACATCAGCCAAAAGCAGTATCTACATCTAGTACTGTACTGCCATGAGCAAGGAAATGCCACAGGACACTAGAGCAGGGGATGGTCCACTGCAAAGGAAAGCCACAACCTGAGACAAATCCTTCTCATCTGGAAAATGATTAGCCCCCATTTTGAAGCTTGAAATCTGATGAAGCAAAGGAGGAGGTGAGCGCCAAAGTAAATGCTATTGGGCTGATGGATTCTTCAGAAGAGCCCAACTTCCCAGGGCGTTGTCCTTACCTGCCAACAGCCACAGTCCAGTCTGTGCTAGATCATTAATTCATAGGTTGAGTGTCTGACCCCAGAAATAATTAGCCTGGACTGAGACTCACCAACCAGTATCTCACCCATTTTGAAAGTCCTCCAATGCAAGAAGATAGATACCTTTTACTCAACACAGTATCTTAGCAAAGGAGGAAGAGAGCAGAAAGACTGAAACAAATGAGCACAGTCAGTCCAAATATTCTGTGTCTCTTTTCCCAAAGCCTAACAATTACATTCACAAAATAGTGCATCTTCCCTCAGTTGCTCAAGTAGAAATGCATCACTGAGAGGATGGTATAAATGTAGTCTATGTAATAATCTATACATTGTTTATAGGTGATAACTTTAGACTATTTTTTTAAACAAAGTTCTTAAGTCTAAATTAATTAATTTCAAATTTAGCCAGTTATCTCTCAGGTAGGAATAAGGATGAAATGGTTAACTTCTCACCCAACAACTACAAACATTCTTTCCTATGTGATGTTGTCCTCAATACAATATTATAGCAGTTGTTTCTGCTGATTTTGTATTAAGGATTTTCATAATAGCAGTAAAATTTTTAATGAACTGGCAATTAACTTATAAATTATATTTTACTCAAGTTCATATTTATGTAGATTATTTTTCTGATATGCATTACTAAGGAATATTAATATGTAGTGAATCTAAATTAAAGATACATTATTATGTGTAAAAGCATTAGATAGTAGGCCTAGTTACCTGTCCTGAAGGTAGCTCTTCATTAACATGTTTATTGTAAAACTTAATTTATTAGCCAGTTAGGAAAGATGTTTTCTTCAAGGCTGCCAAATACAAATAGCCAAAACAAACTGGGTTTGGTGGCACATGCCTTTAATCCCAGCACACAGGAGGCAGAGGCAGTTGGCTCTCTATGTGTTCTGAAGCCAACATGGTCTACAAATTGAGTCTAGGACAGTCAAGGCTACACAGAGAAACTCTGTCTTGAAAAACAAAACAAAACAAAAAAGCCAAAACACTATGAATGTAACATATATATAATTCCTGATTATTTCATGGTTCTTCTTGCTGTAGGTAGTTTATTGTATATATGTGTAATAATAAGTATATATGTAAAAATATTAAATAGAAAAATTAAAAATAAAAAAACTTAATTTATTAGATAACTAGCATGGACTATACATTTACATGTAAATTTCCAGCTAATATAAAGCAAAAATTTTATAAATAATACTACACTATAACTTTTATAAAAGAACTAGAGAACCTTGAGGCTATTTTTTAATCATTTAATTTTATTTGTAAAAAGCTTTTTCATTTGTATTTCTTACACATAAACACATGTGAGAGACAAACAGCATATTTGTGAACACTACTGATAGGGACCAGCTTATAACTGTCTGGAGACAATGCAGCTTGATGGACGGTCAATACCAACCCTTCTCCTGTCACATCTACAATAGAAGCAAAGCTCCATATTCATGATACATTTAATGTAAATGAAATTTCTTATCTCTTTGAATGTAAGTAAGGCCCTTGAAACCAAGTTTTGAGTTCACTTTGTATAACGAGAAGTTATCACTAAAAATTTTAAAAGCTTTAAACAAGTGTAAATGTCTCTTTGAGGCTGGGAAGGGCCACAGTTTGAGATATAAAACCAACTTTTGTGGAACTCTTATTAGATTTGAAAAACCCAATGGTCTGGCCAATATCCAAGTATGTTTAAACATCTATGTGTATGTATATGTATATGTATACACATGTGTATATAATGTACATATGGAATAACATGTAAATGTACAGTTAACAGTTGCATAACATGCAAGAGGGTATTACTCAATTAAAAGTGGGACACCATTGTTTTCATCAGAAACCCTTTAAAACCCACAGTTAATGTAATACCCTATTATTAAGCAACTCCCACAGAATGGGGATCTGACATAGGAGAAAACAAGAGTGAAAAAAAGATAGGGAAACTAGGTGTGGGGCTTCCTTCCCACTCCACTATCCGGCTGAGTGGCCATAAGCTAAGCAGGATTCAACATCTATAAAACGAAGGGGCAGAAGAAGCAGGTATTTAGGGCCAGATCAAGGTATCTCTGCTTTACAGTAATGAAAAAAATGAAGTTCACTTTAAAAGGGAAATAACAAGGAAATGTCTCACTGATACATTAGATGTTTGTCTATATATAAGAGACAGGTGTCAAACAAACAAATTAAAAAAAAAAAAAAAACCACTAAGACAAAGAGAAACTTTAACTCACCAGATTCCATCTGTTACATTTGAATTCATGCATAACTGATTATCCATGACTGGGAAGTTCTTTTCTCAGTAGCGGTCCACAGTTTTCTAAACATTATGTATTAAATCACTACTAAAGTAGAAGGTATTTCAGAAACAGCAAGGCAGAATAGGAATATTTTAAATGAAAAATTACATGCTGGTTAATAATAATACAGCTGACCTATGTTTAAGGGAGAGAAATTTTAATCATGTGCATATTAAATATTAATAACCTATTCTGTTATTGTTATAATAAGGTTAAGTAGGCTTCTCCATGCTTAAGGAAATCGAGAGAAGGAGGATCACAAAATAGTACAAAAGATACAGAGATGAGAGACAGACATAAGGAAAATGTGTCAATAATAAACAAGAGGAAATGAGAAAGAAGGAGAGGATGAGGGTGGAAGCTAATCTCTATGTGTCATTATGACTGCCAGAGTACTGGCAAAGAAGCAGCATCCTTTTATTTCAATTTTAATCATTTCTGAATTTTAATACCCAGCTCCTTTTGTAATTCTCCTGGCATTCCCCATATGCCTCCATCCCAGCCAAAACACCAGTGTAAATTAAATGGCAGCCAACCACACTACTGATGTAGCCTTCCCAAAGAATCTACCAGGTGACCAAATGCAAAAAAAAAAAAAAAAAAAAAAAAAGGTAAGCCTACCTTACATCCCTCAGGACCTCCAGCCAATTAACTGGCTCAATGTCTGCTACTTTCTTTAATTTTGAAAAGGCCAGTGGTTAGGGAAGCTACAGAAGAGAATCGTTTAAAAAAAAAAAAAAAATCCAGCAAGCCAGTGGTAATACAATAATCAGTGACCATCAGGGCCTGGGAAAATGAGTTTGCTCTCACTGGCACTAAGGAGCATCACATGATTATTTAATTACAGCTCTAATTTTTGTCTCGTGGATGGCAACATATCAACAATTAATAGGGCAGATAGAGGAGAGTGTGTTTTTAAAGAGACAGAATGTGTGTGATAATGCAATAGGTCACACAGCAGTGCACCACTTAAAGGATATTTTTGTGTGTGTGTAACTAAATAGGAATGTCTTGCAAATAGTCCCACACATGCTTTAAGAAGATAATAAAATTTTTAAAAGAAGTGTCTCTTTTTTTTTTGAGATAACTTTCAAAGAATGCCCATAACCTCTCTGAAAGTTAACATCCCATTCGGCTACTGAGCCCTATTGTTGACTCTTGTGTGAGTTTTAAGCAGTGAAAGGATACACTCTCAAATAAACACCGCAAATCCTATTCTATTGGTAAATGAGATACAAAACTACAGTTTTTGTCTTCACGCATTCATCATGGCTGACATCTACTTACTTATTGGAGTCCTGAGAAAATACCACTGTAGTTGGAAAGAGGAGGGTAGAGATGAAGGAGGCACGCAGCACTCCTGTGCACTGTGCTGGGCTCTGGGGTAACAGCTAGAGCCAAGTCCTACAAGGTCGCCCAAAAACAAGTGCAGGCCAGTGCTTTGGGCTGATCCTGAAGAAGTCTGTTAGCACAGTCCAACTTCTAAAGGGAGACTTAACATAATCCTAAAGAGAAGCTGGTGAGCATAAGACAGAAACTCTAGTACTGCTGTCCAAAACACGGCGGAGGACGGAGCCCCAGACACTTAAAGAAGAAAAACTTTCAATAACCTACCCAGCAGGCATCATGGGAGGATTAGATGCACATCCATCAGCAAAAATGGAAAGCTAAAAGAGAAAAGTCTCTTTCCTCAATAAATCTTTACACTCAATATTACCCAATTATTAATTTTGCTCTCCTTAAATGAGTGCTTACTGTATGGAAGACAAGAGATGCTAACTCGCCATTCAGTCTCTCCTATTTTATCTGGTACAGAAATGTAGCTTGTACTCACTTCCTTCTGTAGCTTAACACATTGTATGATAATAAATAACAGCAATACCTGTAAAGCTTGTCAAAGGAGGAATGCTCCTGTGTTTCTAATCGCTACCATACGGGGTTACAAGGTCTACAAATCCATCAAAGGAATTCAGTTAACCAATCCATGGCAAGTGTTTAGGTAGCAAAACCCTGGGGTTCCAGTCACCGTTCTGCTGTGACAGAAGCCACAGCTGAAACATAGGTTAGAGATTCAGGCAAGGGGCATCATCGTGGTGGTCGGCTGTTCAAATATATATTTAATTTATATGGAATTAAATTATATGGGGTTGTATGGAATTGAGAATAATGTAATTTGACTAAGGAACATTGACTACAATGATTCCACAAAAAATATTCCTCAGGCTAAATCAACTCACTAGGCTTCTTCTGGTGGCCCACATTGGCCAAAGTCATCAAGAAACAAGGAAAAGCGGGCATCTCAAAATACGGGGTGGAAAAGCTAACGCTGCAGGAGCGGTAGGCATATCTAAATGCCAGGAGGAAAAGCTATGGAGCCAGCGCTAATGGAAGAAGAAAAAAAAAAAACAAAGGCATTCCTTAACTTGCAGAAGTTTTAAAATTAAAGCAAAGTACCTTAGTGAAAAACCTTTGATGGTGCTTGACCAAAAATGTGACTCCATACATTCGAAAAGATATTTTTCAAGAATCTAGCAAGCAGCAGCTTGTATGCAAGGGTATACATCATTCTTCCTTAACATGGTTGTTAATACAGTTAGCATGTCTCAGAAAAAGGGCTGTAATTAACCGTCTACTGCTCTAATAACACTAATAAGCATACAGTATGATTACAATACAATGACTCCATACACACTAAGGCTGTCATTTTTAAACTTTTAAGATAATGTTCTAAATTGTTTCTTAGTCCTCTTAAACCATCAAAAAAAAAAAGTAGCTCACCTAAGAGTTTTTGGAAGCATGGTTATTAAAATAGGGATCCCGCCTCCCACAGACTAGAGAACTGTTCTACCACGAAGCAGGGTATCTATTGTTTTATTTAGATTATTTTGTGGATTCTACAGAACCTTTAAAAATGTAAAGCAGTAAGCATTTGTATTGTGTGCCTCATTCACAAGGAGAGTATTTCCTTGGCAAAGGAACGGCTTGCTAAATATCAAGAATCACATAGAATTAATTGTTGTTGATCTCCAATGATCCCCATTGTCTGCTTCACTGGAACAAGAAAACCCAATTGCATTCAACATCAAACAGCTAATTATGACTACAAATCTACTCAAGGATACCTCCATTTCAGAAGATGTCTGCACAGAATGAGTGCTATTTTGTTTATAAATATATTACAGTTAGATATTTACAACATCAAACTTCTTTCACCTTAAAGTCCTTAACATACTAAAAACATTAAAAGGACAAACTGTCATTCACACCCTTTTAGCAGCACACCAGAAACCACTGAGGAAGGTTACAGAAGACTTTCTAGCCATCAGCTCTGGCTTCCAGGAAAACTGCATCTGAAGAATTCCCCACCACACAGATGACACACTATCTTTTCTTTAACTGCCTCAAGGAAAAAAGGTCTAAGAATTTCCCTCTTGGGGACTACTAGCACATCTCACTACCCAGCAATGAATGCCCACTGAAAAACTGTCCTTGGCACCTGATTTCAAATCATCCACAGCTGAGAGGGAACAAAAAAATAAAAATAAAAAGCTAGCTCCCACAGAGACAAATGCCCAACTACATCACCAGAGCAAAATGCCTGTCAGTCACTGTGGCTGCAACCTGGAACTGAGCGCCTATAGTAACTTCTCTGATACTTACCCTCTCAAACACCAGAGGCTGATCTTCGACTCTAACTCTAGAAGGTCTTTGATGGGGTGACAGTGCTGAAGTTCCCTCCCTGGCAGGCTAGCAAGGCAGGCTAGTCCCGAATGAGGTGGTTACCAGTTGCTTCGGAAGCAGCTGGACCATGTCTGCAGATCTGAGGGAGCCCCACAAATCAGGTCATAGCTCTGAGCAGAGTCCAACCCCCCCCTTCAGCTGGGTAGAACGCCCTCTACTTCCTGCACACCTGGGTGGGTGGAGAGATGGGAGCTGCAGAGGGAGACTGGCTGAGATTCACAGACATGTCTAGTAAAGTCACAACCAGGTGGAGCCAGACATCTACCTCTGTAAAGGTTTCATCCTCAGCACTGGGACCTGCACCAGTAGGCACTCAAAAAAATATGTTCAACAATAAGTGGGCTCCACAATGGGTGATGGGGAGAATAAATTAACACACACTTAAATGCTGTCTCCAGCAAGACCTTACCTCCCCTGGAAACAGAACAGACTCTGAATGTGTGGTTACAAGGTGCTTCTCCATTAAATGTCAAATAACTGGACCAAATAAATCCCAGCAGAAAGTAGTGGCCTAAGTCCTGGGATATATCAGCTAACTACCTTTCATCTCTCATAATGGAGCCAGACTCCCCCCGCTAACTGCATCACATCCTTGGAAGTCCATTGAAGGAGATGGTTAGAATTACTATTATGAACCTTCCAGACAGCAACAACTGTGCAAAGTGATACAGAATGACTTGAAGGAATAAAAATAGGCCAATATGCTAGAGAAACGCTCTACTACTAAATCTCACCCGGAATATATATACACACAATCTGTATCTATTTACTCTAAAATGAAATATCTGATCTTAAAAAAGACTTTAAAAAAAAATAAATAAACAGCAAAAGGTACCGTTGGCATAAGATCAAAAGTACAAAATAATGTGTGTTAATGTGTTGATCACACTCTATGAAGACATCGAGCTTAAATAGACTCACCATTGAGAACAGCAGTTAGCAGTGATATATAAATTACCACTGGAGAGGCTTTTTCTTTGGGAGAGTAGAGGGAAGGGAACCTTGTGTAATGGATTTGATTTACATGCTTGCCGTATTAAGACCATATTCTGCACTGATGTCAGTGGAGTGCGTGGTTAGAGATTGACAACTGTGTATAAGCAATAAGAGCGAGAGCTCCTTAGCCAATTTAAACAATAAGCGATGTCTCAAGTTAATCATGAGTTTCGGCACTCAACTTTAGAAAGATTTTGAGGTTTCAGGGGGACCTTGAAAGGGAAGGACCAATAAATATATTCAGTATTATAAAATAAAAGTAGCAAATAAAATACAAGTAGCAACAACCCCTATTTTGAGGATGGCAGATTAGCAACAAGAAAAATAAAGAAGGCAAGACCATGTTTAGAGGGGAGCTAAGAAGCCATCACTCAACCAGCAAGCTCTCCTTTGTAGGCATGTTTGCAGAACTGCATTAAAGACTGAAGTGTTCCATTCCAGAACTGGAAGGGAAGAGACCTTATCACAGGCGTCATCTAAGGAGTCAGATAGTTTGATCTGTTTGAAACTTTGCAGAAAGTCAATTTAGCAAACACATACTTGACTGTGCTTGAACACATCTGTCCGGGGGACGCCTCAAGATGAGTTCAGTTCAGTGGCATGCCAACGTGCTGGGGGTTTGATGGGGTGCGAAGGAAAAATGTCCAGCATTTCTCCCAACTAGTTTTCACATGACAGAAATGAGAAGATGCTATGATTCTTCTTTAAAGTTTTGCCACTAGGGAGTGGGGAGGAAAACTGTGGACCCCTTCTTCCCAGCCAAGAAGAGTGTGAATCCCTGGGTTACAGCTCAGATAGATATTAAAACAGAACAGAGCCGTTATTTAGTGGTGACAGGAATATAAATACGTGCACTAACCTATAAACTGGTATTTACTTCAGGAAGGTAAGTAATATTTTTCCTCTGATTGCTGAGCTGTCAGTTTAATGCAGCGTAAATAAACAGTAGGTGCTTGCTAGCTCAAAGTAGGAAGTGCTCATTGCACACGAGGAGCAGATTACTGAAGCCTGGTGCTCATCATGCTGAAACATAACTTTCATTTTACCAGAAAATATACCCTACTGTGGGTTATTTTTTGTGCCTGATCTATTAATTAACTTAACTCTATTCTGTCAAAATGTAAATCAATTTGTAAAAAAAAAAATAACATCATCACAGAGTTTTGGAATAGGAAGACCAAATCAATTTCAAAAGCAAATACTAAAAAGAAACGCTTCATATAATAAGCACAAGCTACTTAAAGGCAAAAAAGGTTAAAGAACATATTTAAATAAAAGAACTGAATAACCTGAGCTATTTACTTTACTCGAATTCTTCCTCCTCTGCTAATTAAAAGCAACTGGCACCTCTAATATTCTGCCACCTTATGCTAGTGTGGTCTCTTCCATATACATGCATAGTTTGCTCTGAAATATCTAAAAGGAAACCACTTATGGGAATTAGGCTGTGCTCTCTTGTTTCAATAGGAAGAAGTCTGAATAATCCCAAGAGACTAGCCAGGTCTGAAGATCTTTCCTACATTCATGTACAATGTGGTTTTCTTCCTAGTTTATGTACGGTACAAAGCTATTGCAAAATATAGCAACTGATTTTCCCCTTACATATGGGTGCTGAGAAAAATGTTTTGTGGCATCATTTTAAATGAGAATTCATCTATAAAAAAAAAAATGCTTAGAAGGATTTTCCACCTAAAACATAAACACAATTCTGATAACCAACCAATAATTTGCAAAGGAAAAAGGTTTTTTTAAAGGAAAGAATATTTTTGCATTCAACTACAATGTCTAGACATAATTAGAAGATTGATTTAGTCATATGCATTTATGTACTTCATCAATTCCAAGCACTAATTTAATATTAATTGCAATCACCCAATATAACATGTATGGAAGAAATGATGTGTTTGTACGAAAGGCCTATCTATGTATGTCCTGTTTGGAAATTTACAGAGCAGATGAAAACCACTGGAGTGCTTTAGAGAGTCCCTGTTACATGCCCATGTTGTGTTTAGTTTAACACTGGTTGTAACCAAAAGATTTCTACAAAAATGAGGAACAGGTGCCTGTCACCTGACCTTTTTAGGCCTAATTTACAACCCCCAACCTGTCACATGAACAAATAATTGAAATTCCCTCCTAGATTTTCAGACCTTGCTAGTCTGATATGGTGTTTCTCAGCCGTCACACAGCAGCATCATAGCTTATTCAGTCACAGGTTCATATAGCTGACAACAGACTTCTTTGAAGAATAAACCAATATTCATTTTGTTGTTGCTCTTGTTTAAGATGCCGGGAGACAAAGGAACTACTTTTGTAGATTATCAACCAAAGAATATATTAATTTATTACGAGTGAACAAAAGGCATTCCTTTTGAATACTTTTACATACAAAGAACTATTATTTATTACATATTTCAGCTTGTGGGAAAGTAAGGAATGCATTGATTCTGGAAATAGCTATGTGGATTTGGGAAGTTCTTTAGGTCTTTATCGTCTTTCTCCTTCCCCTACCTCAAATACATTTTAAGAAGCTATTACTTCAGGGAGGAAATTCCTATTTGTTCTTTTTTCATCCATCATCTGTATTCATTATTCAGAAAGGAAAACAAAATTGAGCAGTGATTTTATTTCTCTTGCATAACCTTGTTACATGTAGCCATATTCAAATTTAACAATGCTTTGTATTTTATTGCTCCTGTTTACATATTATGTATTACATATGACTGAACAACTCTACATTTAAAATATTGTTTCCATTAGAAAAAAATGAACTAATAAGTGTCAAATAGAGATGAAGAATAAACATACTTGGTATATTTATAAGATGGAGTCATTTAAAATGCACACAAATAGGATGAATATTTCGCTACTGTTGCATGTTATATAGTATGCACATTGCTTAAAGTGTATTTATTTAACAATGCCCTTAACCAAGTTAATTAAAGTATTTCTGCTTGGTGACTGTGTTAAAGCTTGGGAGGTAGTGAATGATGCCGCCAGTTACTTCTGCTAAGTTAAGTTGAAATTAAGCACTTATTATAACCTTTCCTAACAATGTGAGAAAGACTGAGTAAATATATTAAATTTGTTTCACAACAGATGCTTGGGTTGTTAATATTTAAGATGCCTATTCATGCTATTCCTGTCTGCACATTTGTCAAAAATGTAAGCTTGAATGCTAATGTTTGCCAGCAGACTGGAGCAGCCAGTGTATGCAGTTACTACTGTTCTACAAAAATAATATGCCATAGAAATAAAGAACCGCTGCTAACTCATAGCACGAGTTCCACATGGGAGATTCATAAAGGTTTTTAGAGCCAACACCTCAACCCTGGCTTTCCTCAGACTTAGTGTGGCCATGACTTATTTATTTATTTATTTATTTAATTTATTCATTGTAGGAGAATCTGACTACTGAATAAATCTCACTCTTTCAGAAAATCCACTTAGGATAAGGTGTAAATTTAAGTAAAGTTTGGAAGGCTGGGCTACAGTTAGCAGCCCAAACATTGTAAATTCCAGGTACTGCTTAAGGACAAAACCTGACTCCTAGCAGAATGAAGCCCTGACTCTTGTCCACTCCCCTCCTGCCTTCTTGGGAAAGTCGGGGGCTCGGGCCTCCAAGGATACAAACATGCAACCCAATCAATCGCGAGCAGGAAGGTTCTTTCCAGAACTAGGTGTCTTCCCTGTACCTATGACTAGGTGAAACCCAAATCCTAAACCTGGGAATCCGGTATGTCCCAGAGAAAGCTCCCCTAGGAAGGGCGCAGAAGTCAAAGTTGTCAACAGGGCATTTCGAGAGAGAACAGTGGTTGACATCTTGTTAAATAAAATCTGGCCCTAGTGGAGGCCAGGGCCAAAACCTCTACCCTGAGCTCTACGCTGCTGTCTTCTCGGTCTTCTGGGATCATCCCAGAAGGTACCTGTTTAGCGCCTTTTGCCAGGCACTCGCACGTGTCACTCTCCGGACCTGCTACTTGCCCCCTCAGTCCCTTGCATTCCGGCTCTCCAAACCCCAGTTCGGACGCCCTGGGAGCTCTGCAACGGAGGAACACTTGAGAAGGCCGCTGCTTTCGGGTGTGTACCGTCGCAGGGAAATGAGGAGTTGACCCGGGGGCTGCACCTGTGAGACCACAACCCCAGCAGAGACTGTACGCACGTAGCCTAGCTTCCCGCCCAAACCCAAACCTGAATCACCCTCCAGGACCGACCCGCGATCGCCAGCGAGGGCTCGACGAGCGCTGTACTTCGGCTCTAAAACTCTGGGCTCCAACTTGAGCGCCCAGCGCCCGAGTGGCTCCCAGGATAGAGAAGTTGCCACAAACTTCCAGGGCCCCTCTCCACCGCCGCTCGCCAGCAGCCAAGTAGGGCTGGCCGGGAAAGGACTAGGGGAGATGGGCCAGAATAGGATGCTGAGTGGACTCCAAATCTGACGCGCGCGACCTTTCCACTCCACCCGGCACCTCGCCGCCTTCCCGGCAACAAGACTCACGGAGCGGCTCCCTTTCCCCTCTCGGCCGCTGAGGGCTTCCCCCTACCCCGTATTACTTCTCTAAGAGGGCCATGCCCACGACCTAGACGAAAGTGTCTAACCATGGTCTGCTGGGCAGGTGTGCCGGAGAAGCAAGGACCCCAAGTCCGCATCCCGGCCATGTCCCTCACTTCACCAGCCCAGTCCTCCCGAGTGCCTGCGCGCGCGCGAGAGAGAAGGGCAGGCAAGACCCCGGCACGCGAGGGGCGCAGAGTCGCCCCAGCCGGGGCCACTGAGAAGTTTGGATCGGTTCCGCATCCGCAGAAAACGGAGGCGAACCGAGCAAGAGACCCAGAGCGTGAGCAGCACTGGCAGGGAGCAAAGGAGCGGGACTCACTCAGGCGTGGAACCGGGGCAGAGCGGGCCAGCCGTGCGGGCCGAGGCCGGGTCGGCTCCCCGCGCGGGCGCGCCGGGCGGCGGACTTCCCGGGCGGCGGCTGCAGCTGCTGCCACCTCCCCGCCGCCGAACTGCGGCCGCCACGGAAGTTAATGGCAACTTGACTTCAAGTTGTCTCCTCTCCCCATCCGAAGTGGGCGTTTAAAGGGGGCAGAGCGCGGCGAGCTGCGAGCGGGGAGCGCGCGGGGCCGAGGGGGAAGGGAAGGGGCGGGGGCGGGGCGGGGCGCGGGAGGGGGCGCGGGAGCCGCTCAGAGCCAGCAGTGTGGAGCGCAGCGCGGGCGATCGGGGCGCCCCCACGAGAGCCCCCCCCCCGACCGCCACCCGGGGGCCGCGCGTTCCAGGCGCACCGCGCACTCGCCGCTCGCCCGCGTAGGGGGCTTGCGGACCCCGCAGCGGGAGCGACCGGGCCCGGGCCTGCCTCCCCCGCGTCCGTGGCCGCTTCTCCCCCTGGCGGCGGGATCCTGGGCGGCCGGTGGCTCCGAGAGCGCGCAGTGGAGCCCTAGCCCGAGCCGAGCCGAGCCCGAGCCACCACGGCCGCCACATCCCTGCGCGCCGCCCGGGTGCGGGGTCGCTGCGAGAGAGCGGCCCCGCGGCCGCCAGGGTAAGTGTGGGCGCGCCCCGGAGCCCCACCGCCCCGGCCCTCACCTGCACCGCCCCCGCCGCGTACCCTCGCCGCCCGCCGCTTCCTCTTGTCGTTGTTTTCCTGGGCTTTGGGGGTGCGGAGCGCGGGGCACTGGTGTGTGTGCCAGCGGAGGAGGAAGTCAGGTGAGAGGCCCCGAACACCCCCCCTCCCCAAGTCAGCCTGTGTGGGGTGTGTCGCTCCCCAGTAGGGGCATGCGGGCCAAGTTTTCCCCCTCTCTTTGATGTTTGATGGAGAAGCTCTTTCCTGGAGGGGGGCATCCTTCCCTTCAAGCTAATGAGCTCTCTTCTTTCCCATCCTCTTCTGCTGGGCACCCCTATTGAGTGGACAAGGAAGACGAGGGGGCCTCTTGCAGACCCCCTTCTCTGCCCCAGCCATTTGTATCAATATCCCTTTCGTGTTGGCAGCTGTAAGTCGATGCACCCCACCAGGAGAAGATGCTTAAGCTGATGTCCAAGTCACCTCTGCCACCCTAACCCACCCAAAAGCTGGGGCAAAGAGGTCAAGAAATGCGAATTTCATAGGAGGGGAGGCAGGGCCCAGGGATCTTTCAAAGTGGAGACACTCCAAAGAGCTCTGAAAGATCAAACTACCTGGAGGCTCGGGACCCCCCAAGCTAAGGAGAAATTGGACTCTATCAACTTTAACTCACTCCTCGGCCACTCTTCCCACCCTCCTCCACCCCCCCCCCGCCCCCATCTCTAAGGAAGCTATCAGCTAACAGGTCTTTTGTTTCCTGTTGTGTCGCCTCTGGGAAATTTGCATTGAACGTGAAGACAGAAAATTACTACTGTTTACTCAAAGTTAAGGGGGTTGCAGAACGAAAACAGTTTTTACTTTCCTCTTTGTGTGTTTGGCAAGGAGTGGAGCTGTTAGGTTCGTGGCAGGAATTGCAGAAGCTCAGTTGTAAAAAATAAGGACTGTAGAACTGCCTCGGTCTGTTTTTAGCAGCTGCACTTTCTTGAGTTCTTTCACATAAGGCTTGCTCTCTCATTAAGTCCCCATAAATAATTGTATGTGGAGCGAAGACAGTTAGGGTGGCAGGACTGAGATTGCTAGGAGTTCCATCCCTCCAGCTCAGAGCTGTTTGCAGGGAAGTTCCTGGAAAGTGACTGTGGGCTGAGAATTCAGTTTTTCCTAAAAGCTCAGTCAGGTCCTCTCCTACTTTTGCCTATGAATCAAGCACAACACACGGTGGGTGACTAGCGAGTTGAGCTTTGGTGGCAAACAGGTTCTGTGGTTGTTTGGTTGGTTGGGTTTTTGTTTGTTTGTTTGTTTTCTTTTGTTTTTTGTTTGTTTGTTTGTTTGTTGGTCTGAGGTCGTTCTAAATGAAGCAGAATGGCACAGTGCCTGCTGCTCACCGAGAGGCCCCTCCCTTGCCGATCCTTGAATTCCCTGGAATTCTCATCTTTTTTCAGTTGCTCATCATTTTATTCAAGAGACCATTCCAAAGACATAAGGATGTAAACAATGATGAACTGACATTCATTTGGGGAACTACATCCCCCCCCCCTTAAGACGAAGAGCCCCCTGGAAAGCAAAGCAGACAGTTCTGTGTGATTACAATGGGCAAAACAAAGTAAAACATGGGTTTCCCTTCTTGGCTCAGTTCCCCCCCCCCCCCAACACACACACACACACACAAGTCCTGGGTGACATCAAATCCTCTTGCCTTGATTTGCCAAGAAGCTCAGTTGCCTGGCTAGTGCCAGTGTCCCCCCTGAGAAGGACCGCTAGGTGGGAATGGAGGCTGTACACGTTAGCCCACCCCCACCCCCTCCCCCCTTGATTAATAGGATGAAGCCTAAGGTGAAGCTTAGCAGACATTCAGCAAAATGCATCAAGTTTTTTCTCTTTTATAACCTTATATATTTACCTCGTAGTTCAGATTATCCACTAAGCCCCGTAATTTAGGGTAATATCTTTCCTAACTTAAAACAGGAGGACATTTTTGCCCCAACCTTTTCCAATTTCTTTCTCTTCCCATCCCTAACAGTCATGTAGAGGCAGCATCTAGGCTCTCTCAGGGTACAGGCACCACCCTCCCAAACACACATACAGTGAGGTGGCATACCCTCACACAGAAACACACATACCACACATCTTTTTATAAATCATTAGATTTTTGTTATAGGAGCCAGCATGAAGTGGTATAATTAACATCTAAAGATATTTTAATCATCTTATCTTATGTGTGTGGGTCTTTTGCCTGCATGTATATCTGTCCACCGTCCACATGCCTGGTGCCAGTGGAATTCAGAAGAGGGTACTGTTACAGGTGGCTGTGAACCTGAGTCTTTTAAAAGGACAGACAATATCAAAAGCACTGAACCATCTCTCTGGACCATATTAAGTTTTTTGTTTTGTTTTGTTTTTTTGTTTTTTGTTTTTTGAGACAGGTTTTCTCTGTGTAGAGTTGACTGTCCTGGACTCACTTTGTAGACCAGGCTGGCCTTGAACTCACAACGATCCTCCTGCCTCTGCCTCCCAAGTGCTAGGATTAAAGGCGTACGCCACCACCTCCTGGATCATATTAAGTTTTTCTAACAAATCTAAATGCTGCATAAGTAGTTGAAAGACCAGTAAATCTGAAACATACCAAATGATAGATAATAACAGTTAATATCAGTAGCCACACTGATTATTTCAGAAAAGAGTACAGTATTGCCTACTACACTATGTACAAAGAATGGGATATGGCCTTAGTAGGAAAATATCATGAGAATATGAAAAGATAACTGGGTCAGTGAGGGCTTTGCGTCAAGGAGAGAGACTTCTTCCCCTTCCTGACTGCCATACAACCCTGCGCATGCCTGGTCTCTAGGGCAGAGGACACTGGGCCTATGAGCCAATGTGGTGGGTAAGAGGTGTTTGCCGCCAAAACTGCCAACCCAAGTTTGGTCCCCAGGTCCCACAGACTCCTCAAAGTTACCCTCTGACCTCTGCACAAGAACCAGGCACACCAACCCACGCAATAAACAAATATAACTTTACGTTTTGTTTTGTTTTGTTTTGTTGTTTTTCAGAGACAGGCTTTCTCTGTGTAGCCTTGGCTGTCCTGGACTCACTTTGTAGACCAGGCTGGACTCAGAACTCATAGTGATCCTACTGCCTCTGCCTCCGAAATGCTGGAATTACAGACATGCGCTACCACCACCCAGCTAACATTTGTTTTTAAGGAAAAGAAAATACAGACTGAGGATCTGCGCTTAATTTTCAGTCAAACCTTTAGAGATCATTTAATCAGATGTCTTAAGTGGATTGCCACCTCCCCCATCCATACTAGCAAGGATTTGGGGTTCAGAGCTTATCACAGAGTAGCACTTAGTTCAGTTCCCACAATTTTTAGTGTGAGAATGAATAGAGAATGAATAAATAATAAAAGAAGTCATTCATTCCATCTTTGTGTGCTTGGCATTTTTTTTCTCAAGCTGTACAGATTTGGTGTTCTTGAAACTCACCGTCATTACTTAAAGTCGGGTATTTGTAACAAAACAAAGCAGATTTTTGAGGATGGGCTTTTGGTTTCAGTAACAATTCAGTTTTCTAGTATCTTAGGATCCGCCTCAAGTGCTTTCTTGGTCTCTTTCTTTTCACTCCAGGCCTTGAGCTAATGGAACAGTCACCAG
Organism: Acomys percivali; assembly: GCA_907169655.1. NCBI lineage: Eukaryota > Metazoa > Chordata > Mammalia > Rodentia > Muridae > Acomys > Acomys percivali. The sequence goes on along the minus strand of OU015751.1, from coordinate 26,540,285 downwards.
CTTGAAAGTTTCACGTACCAGGAAAAACAAAACAAAAAACAAAACAAAGGTTACTCAGGAGGGTGGCATTCTGGTGTTTGTGAGCATGATTTTAGGTTCTGCAGTACTCATGCAGGACTCACATGGCTCTGCAGAAGCATCCTAAGGTAGTGCCCACTACCTTGTGCCCAAAAGTAGGGAGCTGTGGTGTTCAGGACACAGATCTGAGGACTCCTGTATCGGTGGCAAGCCTTGCTCTCCGTCTACCAGCTCAACTGTCCTATTCTGCTCTGTGGCCCACGTCTTCCATTCTGGTTGAGCATTGCCAGAAGGGGACCAACTTGTAGGGAGACATAATGTGACTCTTTCAATGAGGCACAACACCCACCTCCACCAAAGTTAAGTCAACCCCATCAATTTTACATCAGTCTTTTACATCGACTAATACTACATTTTTTCTTTCTTTTTCTTTCTTTCTTTTTTCCTTTCTCAAGGCTTATTTTCCTGGCAAAGGTATGATAAAACAGAACTGTAAGCAACATTTGAAAATGTCATGATCATTACCAAAATCTGAACATTGACCTTGAGCAGTCACCTCTCACACTGTAAGGATCAAATGTTTTACATTCCCATTGTTCATTCACCATTTGTGCAACATTTTGTTCATTCAATATTCATTAAATACCTAGTAGAAATCAGGAGCTTAGCTAGGGACTGGGAATAAGGGCATGATTAAGAGTTGTCCTCAAGACAGGCTTGGTGGCACATGCCTTTAATCCCAGCACTCGGGAGGCAGGCAGAGGCAGGTGGATGGGTGTGAGTTCGAGGCCAGCCTGGTCTACAAAGCAAGTCCAGGACAGCCAAGGCGACACAGAGAAACCCTGTCTCAAAAAAACAAAAACAAAAACAAAAAACAAAAGAAGAAGAAGAAGGAGGAGGAGGAGGAGAAGGAGAAGGAGAAGAAGAATACATTCTCCTATTTGGTCAGGAAAAAGCCATTTCAATGTTAATAGAAGTACCAGGGCTTATGGGAACACCTAACAAACATTCCAGCTAGAGGCATTTTTAAAAGTTCCATAGAGGAACTGACACTTGAGCTAAGTCTTGAGGCGAAGTGGGATTTAGATAGATAGAAAGGAAGAATACTGAAGCAGAGGAATGAGAGTGGGCACTAGTCCTTGTTTGGAGAACTGTGAGGAATTCAGTGAAGCTAGAACTTGAGTGGATATTCATAAAGACGGAGCCCAATCTGGTCCACATTATGAAGGGGTTTACAGATCTTCTTTGGAGTTTGCTCATCACTTATGCTTCAGTGATGAAGCAGTGAAGCATAAATGTAAATGAACAAAACTGACCCAACTAAGATCATAAACAGTGATGGTGTATTAAATACTTTTTCTCATTGCTGCGGCAGAACATCTCACAGAAGCAACTTAAGAATTTCTTTGGGGTCACGATGGGGAAGGGGAAGGCCTGGCAGCAGGAGGGTGAGGCATCTGCTGCTAGGAAGCAGAGACAGAGAGAGAGAGACACAGAGAGACAGAGAGACAGAGACAGAGAGACAGAGACAGAGGTGCTGGGCTCAGTTCACTTTTTATTCAGTTTCAGTCCAGGACTGTAAACCACAGGATGCTCCTGACCATATTCAGCATAGAGCTTCGCTTTTCAGTTAAATTTCTCTGGAACCAGCCTTACAGACACTGAGAGTAAGTATCCGTGGTGATTATAAATCTAGTTAAAACCTGGGCGTGGTGGTGCATGCCTTTAATCTCAGCACCTGGGAGGCAGAGGCAGGTGGATTACTGTTGCGTTCAATTGAGGCCAGCCTGGTCTACAAAGCAAGTCAAGGACAGCCAAGACTACACAGAGAAACCCTGTCTCAAAAAACCTAAATAAATAAATAAATAAATAAATCTAGTTAAGGTAAAGCAGAGCCTGGTGGCGCAGGTCTGTAATCTCAGCACTTGGGCGGTAGAGGCAGGCAGATCACTGTAGTTCCAGACTACCCTGGTCTACAAAGCCAGTCCAGGACAGCCAAGGCTACACAGAAAAACTGTCTTGATAAACAAAAACAAACAAATCCAGTTAAGTTGACAGTTAAGAGTAACCATCAAGCTGAGCGTGGCAGTGCACACCTTTAATCCCAGCACTAGGGAGGCAGAGGCAGGTGGATCTCTGAGGTCAAGGCCAGCCTGTCTACAAAGCAAGTTAAGGACAGCCAGGGCTGTAATAGAGAAATCCTATCTTGAAAAATAAAACAAACAAACAAACAAACAAAAAACAAAAAACAAACAAACAAACAAAAAGAAAAGCCATAAAGGTGGTGGCGCTCACCTTTAATCCCAGCACTCTGGAAGCAAAGGAAAGCAGATCCTTGTGAGTTCGAGGCTAGCCTGGACTACAAAGTGAGCCCAGGACATCAAAGGCTACACAGAGAAACCCCGTCTTGAAAAACAAAACAAAACAAAAAAAGAGTAACCATCCAAAGAAAGACAACAGTGGTCTGAAGAATGCATTCTGTCCAAGAAAAACATCAGATATTCCAGTTTCTAAAGTACAACTAAATCCCATGTTTATATGAGAAATTGAAATAATAAATATTGTTAGCTTATCTACGTGTTAAAGTACACTGATTTTGGCCTGTAGACATACTTTGTGTAGTTTATGTATATGCATTTCTAGTAAGGCTAGACTCTCCAGTAATAATGGCAGATTATATTTCACTTTAGAGTTCTCCATAGTCATATGCCCTAGACTTCTGAGGATTTATTTTTTAATTGACTCAGGGGCTGGCAAGATATCTTAACAGATAAAATGTTAGCCTAGCCATCAAGGCTTAGAGTCTTAAATTGGATGCCTGTGGCCTATATGTTAGGAGTCCTACACACATGTACCATGACTCATAATGCACTCATACACACATATTACATGCATAAATAAATGTAATAAAATTTTTATTGTAGGGGCTGGAGAGATGGTTCAGCAGTTAAGAGCACTGGCTGGTCTTCCAGAGGTCCTGAGTTCAATTCCCAGCAACCATATGTTGGATCACAACCCATCTGTAGTGGAATTTGATTCCCTCTTCTGGTGTGCATGAAAACAGAGCACTCATATATAGAAGATAAATAAGTAAATCTTTTAAAATTTTTATTGTAAAAATAAATGAATAAATAAAAATTGACTCCTCCACAGGCAACGAGGAGGGAACTCAGAAATCTCTACCTCTCACTTCTGGACTATTTTCTACTGATAGGCTCAGAATGAGGGGTAACACCACCTTCCATTGTGTGGGCCCACCACTGATGGCCCCACCAGGCTTGAGTGGATGGAGCCAGTCCAATACGCACACAGATGGCTTCAGCTAAAGTCAATGGGCCACAAACATGAAGGGCCACATAACCAAATTACATTTTAAGCAAAATAAGCACACATAGGCAAAACAGCCTAAAACTGTTACTTCCTCTGTGGCCTTGAGGAAAGCTGCTTTCTGCCTCAGTTTCCTCAGGGTGATAGGGATTGCATATTTCATCTGTAGGAATTGCTGGATAAACCGTGGAGTTTGAGTTTAAAGACAACAGCTGTTCCTTTGTCACTAGTTCTGTGTTTGTCATTATTATTCTAATGGAAATGGAATTCAAGGACAGAACAAGGAATGCAAAGTAAACTGAATATAGTACAAGGTGTGTGTGTGTGTGTGTGTGTGTGTGTGTGTGTTGTGTAGGGGCTACCAGAATGAGTCGACAGTGTGTTTGGAGGGCACACTCTGACGATAAGTGCAGCCTCCATTTCTTCGATATTTTTTATGTAAATATTTTAGAAGGCTTTATAGACCAGGCTGGCCTCAAACTCACAGCAATCCACCTGCCTCCTGAGTTTACATGAGGTTTTTACAGCATCTTCTATGTGCGTGTCTTAGTCAATGTTCAATTGCTGTGACAAGACACCATGACCACAGCAACTCTTATCAAGGAAAGCATCTAATTGGAGCTTACTTACAGTTTCAGTGGTTTAGTCCATTATCCTCATAGTGGGGAACATGGCGGCACACAGGCAGACACTGCGGTGGAGATGCTGAGACTTAGGCATCTTCATCTGCAGGAAGCAGGAAGATAGAGACAATGGGCCTGGCAACCCTCTATGTCACACTTCCTCCAACAAGGCCACACCTCCTAATCTATGTCACTTCCTAATGGCCAAGCATTCAAACACATGAGCCTATGGGGACCATTCCTATTCAAGCCACCATAGTGTGCCATAAAGATAACAAAGGCGCAGGTCATCTGTGCTCAGTGCCAGCCAATAGCCTTTGAGACTCATTTTCACTTTGGGATCCTCTCACACATAGCTAGGAAGAATAGCACTCACATGTAATCCCAGACCTAGGAGACAGAAGCCTAGGGTTCTGGAGTAAGACCCACAAGAAAGCCCTGTCTAAAAAGAACAAATATAAAAAAGAAATAATAAAAGAAGGTGGAAAATAACCTGGTTTAGCTAATGGAAAAGGCAACCAAAGCTCTAGTTATGATACAGACAGGTCTAGAGTTCTACTATACAGACCAGAGTAGCCTTGAACTGATAGGGATCCTCCTGCTCAGCCTCCCAAGTTCTGGGATTGAAGGCATGTACCACTTTACCCTGCTTACTTTAATAATAGTTGCCTGGCATAGTCTGTTACATGCAAGCTCTGCTCCATCCAGGATGTCCTCTTGTGTTTAGAGCCTAAGGAAGACCCTGTAGCAGACAGTGGCCGCGTAAGCAGGCAGCAGTCTGGAACAAACCAGTGCCCTGTTGTCAGACACACCTGATGGGTGTGTTTCCTCTGAGTTTGTGGAAAAAGTCAGTTCCGGTGATGAGTTTTAAGCCCCCGTTGTTGTTGTTGTTGTTGTTGTTGTTGTTAGTTAAGGTACTGTGGTTTTCTTAAGCTCATAGCCGGGTGTGGTGGTGCACGCTTTTAATCCCAGCACTCAGGATGCAGAGGCAGGTGGATCTGGGTAAATTCAAGGCCAGCCTTGACTCTACAAAGTGAGTCCAGGACAGCCAAGGCTACACAGAGAAACCCTGTCTCAAAAAGACAAAAATAAATATAAATAAATAAAATAATACAGTCTTCTTCTTAGAATCGATTAGTTCAAAGAGTTTAGCCACATGAACCTCCCACTCCTTTACTTTCACAAAAGCAACAGTGAACAAAAGGTTCTCAACAAATGGAGGAGGGGCCGTGGCTCCATCCCTACCTTGTACCATGCTCAAAATTCCTTTAGTGTAGATTCTAGAAATAAATGTAGAAGCTTGGGGCAGATGAAATGGCTCGATTGGTAAGAGTGCTTGGTAGGCATGTTGCACATTAGAGTTGAGTTACTGAGAGAAAAGATCATTTTCCTGCCTTTTCGCGTGTCTCACAGAAGACTCCCGATTGGCACAGTTGGGTCCAGCATCCACCCTGGGTCTAATACACTGACCAGAGGCAGAATGATATTTAAGAAGGGATGTAGTGCCTTTTGTCCATGAGAAAGTAGGATTAAAAATGGCATTTCCAGTTGATGGTCCCTCTGTGTTTTCTCCTCAGCAGATTGGAGGCAATGTGGGGAAGTTTTGTGTTTGGTCGTGGTAGATTTTCAAGGCTGTACTGTTACTGCATATTCACATATTGACTGATACATCTTAGGAGCCATAAACATAAGTGGTTCATTTTACAAATGGGCACATTTATTTGCAAATTATTAGCCAAGATCTATCCACGTGCAGACATGCTTTGTTTCAGTCTGAATATACAATAAAATTATTTTAAATAACTTTAATCAACTTCAAAAACAGCAAATTCCAAGACAATTAGGTTAACTTTAAGAACTCGTATTTATTGAGTTAACAGATGGTAAATTAAAAAACAATGAAGCTAATTTTTAAAATCATTCATTGAATAAAGGGAAAAAAAACCAGACTTATTTGACAAACTGTTTTTAAGCTGGCTTTTCATCCTAGTAAGCATATTTTAAGATTCCAATTTTGGGAGCTTCTGGAAAGATACCAAATGAGTTGCAGTATATGAACACTCTTCCATTGAATTACTTTTTTAAAAGCTTTGGAATCATCCGAAAAATAATTTTATGTATCAGCAATAAAAATATAAGAAATAAGCATTTCTCCATATTGGACAGATGAGGCATCTGCTTCTACAGTTCTACTTTGCTCTCCAGGGTGTTCCTGTGATCCTTCACCTGCCTTGGGGATTTCCTGTGCCTGTAGAAAGAAGCCGCTGCTGGCCAGGACTGCAGTTCTGTTTTCATGCACACCAGAAGAGGGAATCAGATTCCATTACAGATGGTTGTGAGCCACCATGTCATTGCTGGGAATTGAACTCAGGACCTCTGGAAGAGAATCCAGGAATCTTAACCACTGAGTCATCTCTCCAGCCCTTAAAATTGCATTTCTGCCACACAGAAAACTCACCTGTGTGAGGTCTTCTGGATGAAGTCCACCAGTACACTATAGTGCACTATTACATTAGCTTCCCTAGCATCTGCCCCTCTGATCTTTTCTCCACTTGTAAACATCATCTGAATTTACCCATGAAGGGATAATTTCTGTGAATGGAGAGGGAAGCTCGGGGTTGAGGTTCTTTGCCTGTTCCCACTAGGATGGGGATTCCTTGACAGTTCCTACACAGGAGCAGTAAACACATCCCAGCACAAAAAGACTGTGCCTGCTTCCTGTGTTCCAGCTCAGTCGTATGACTTGCCCAGACTAGAGATAACACTATAGCAAGAGAAATAACTGCACTGAGTTTGAGATCAGTCTAATATGAGAACTGAACTGTGGAAATAGAAACAGAGGAGTTCGCTAAGCAATTTGGAATACATTGCTTCATTTTAAAATTAGTTTTACATTTGCTTATTTATGGGTTGGGGGCATGCCATGGCATACATGGAGGCCAGAGGACAATCTGTGGAAGTTGGTTCTCTCCGTCCATCCACCATTTGGATACCAGGGATTGAATTTAGGTCATTAAGCCTGGCAGCAGGTTCTTTTACTGGCTGAATGATCTCCATGACTAGGAATGTGTGTACATGGTTAATTGTTCAACAGTGGCCTGGTCCTTCCTTGATGATGACCAATTGGAAACTGTGATGTAATTTGTTTCATGGCCCTACAAAGTCTACCTAAGATCTATTCTTCCTTATATTTTCTATGCTAATTAATAATGAATCAGACTGCCATTTTCTGCTTTGGTAAATGTATTAGTTAGATTTTGAGTTGATATATGAAAACACATCACTAAAAGGATTCTAGTTAAAAAGAGACCTTATCATTGAAACTTTAGCCTTGGACCATTTCCCAAATAATTGGTCTTATTATAACCTTTTGATAATCTGAGGCTTCTTAGGAATGTGATTAGAATAATGTAGAAAGAGAGACTTGTTTTTAATCAGACAAGAACAGGTAAAAAAAAAAAATAGATTGTGATAAGTGAAAAAATACAGTAAGTGAGATTTCTGTTCATATCAGAGGTTTACATGGAAAAATATCTGAGTCGTTCCTAAGGAAATAAATATGTTAAAAGGAAAAGAAAAGGAACCTAGGTAGGCAGATTGTGTGTTTCAGTGTACAATGTGAATAGATGTTTGCCCCTCAGGGAAGCAAACATCACTTTCCTACAACCCTACCACTAACAAGAGTCACACACAGAGTACTGCATCATATATACTGAATGTTTTATTTGAGTGTGTCTTGAATTTATGAGTAAAATAAAGGTTTCTCCTAAAAAAAAAAAAAAAAAAAAAAAAGATGAAACATAAGCTAGAAGAAAATAATGAAATTTATAACAAGAAGAAAAAAAAAACAGTTGTGCATAGTTAGAAGCACTTGCTGCTTTTCCAGAGAAGTGGAGTTCAGTTCCCAGCCTCATGTCAAGCTGCTCACAACTACCTGAACTTCAACTCCAAGGCATCGAACACCTGATCTCAAAGGGCACCTGCACTCATATGTACACACACACACACACACACACACACACACACACACACACACACACACGTAATCAAAAGATAAATAAACCTTCCATTTGTTTGCTTTTTTTTTGTTTTTTGTTTGTTGTTGTTGTTGTTTTTAAAGACATGATCTCTCTATGTAGAAGCCCTGGCTGTCCTGGAACTTACTATGTAGACCAGACTAGGCTCAAACTCAGAGATCCACCTGTCTCTGCCTCCTGAGTGCTGCAAATAAAGGCATACACCATTATATCCTGCCTGGAAATAAATCTTTTTTAAAAGACTGCTAACATTGTAAGGCTCTTCATAGCAAAATGAAGGAGTGCAGATGAATGCCTTTCATAGGAGGTAAAAATGTAAAATTGGAGAACAAAGAAATTCCTGCAAGTGGATGGGGGAGGGGCTGCATACCTCCTCAAATGTGGTTTTTTGGCTACTTTCTTCAGTGCTGAGGTAAAAAGAATTCAGGTCCTTGTGTGTACCAGGTCTGCTGTCTGGGTTTCTGTGTCAAGTTGACACTAGCTAGAGTTACCAGAGAGGAAGGAGCCTCAGTTGAGGAAATGCCTCCATGAGATCCAGCTGTAAGGCATTTTCTCAATTAGTGATCAATGTGGGAGGACCCAGCCCATGGTGGGTGGTGCCATCCCGGGGCTGGTGGTCCTGAGCTCTGTAAGAAAGCAGGCTGAGCAAGCCATGGGAAGCAAGCCAGTAAGCAGGACCCCTCCATGGCCCCTGCATCAGTTCCTGCCTCCTAGTTCCTGCTCTGTTGAGTTCCTGTCCTGACTTCCTTCAATAATGAGCAGCAATATGGAAGTGTAAGCCAAAAAAACTCTTTCCTCCCCAACTTGCTTTTTTTTGGTCATGGTGTTTCATCACAGCAATAGAAACCTTAACTAAGACACCAGGGAAAACTGGGCTTTGGTGGGGCACACCTTTAGTCCCAGTACTTGGGAGGCAGAGACAGGCGGATCTCTGTGAGTTTGAGGACAGCCTGGTCTACAAATCAAGTCCCGGACAGCCAAGGCTAACGCAGAAAGACTCTGTCTCAAAAAACCAAAATAAATAAATAAATAAAATAAAATAAAATAAAAGACACCAGGGAAGTGCTTCTGTCAATGAGCTACAACCCATTCCTTGGTTCTCTAAGACAGGCTTAGGTTGGCTTAAAGTCACTTTATATCACAAACTGGCCTCAAGCTCTCTTCCTTTCTTTCTTTCTTTCTTTCTTTCTTTCTTTCTTTCTTTCTTTCTTTCTTTCTTTCTGGTTTTTGTGGACAGAACTTCTCTGTGTAGTCTTGGCTGTCCTGGACTCATTTTCTAAACCAGGCTGGCCTTGAATTTACTAAAATCTGTCTGCGTCAGCCTCCCTGAGTGCTGAGATTACAGGTATGCAGCCCTGCACGTTCCTGGCCTCAAATTCTTAATCCTCCTGCCTCAGCTGTCCTACCCACCTTGTCCCCAGTAATGGATGCCCAGTTTGTCATCAGCCTTCTTTAAAGATCAAAACCTTTGTCATTCAAAGATTTGAGGTAACCTTTCACGTAATTATATTGGAAGCCAGTTTGAGTCTGCATTTTTTTTTTTTTACACCAGTTATTAGCTTATTTGTGAAAGCAGCTAAATAAACTTTTTAAATCTTCCAGGTATCGGAAAATAGCAACGAGGAGCTGGTTCTGCAAAAAAAAATTGACTGAAGTGCTGTCTATAATTCTGGGGGAGTAGAGATAGGGGAACAGTAAAACAATTCAAGAATGGGAAATTTCATTTTAAAAAAACGAGTGCTCAGCACTGAAGGTGAAGACAGACTAGTAAGTGGATCAAGTACAATGACATCAAAATGAATTAAGAACAGATGCTGTGACTGGAGAGCAATGGTTCAATGTAGTTCTGAAAAGGAGGCTGTAACTAATGGCTGCGGTGCCCAAGGAAGGGGGGAGACTCTGAAGTCAGAACATTTGTGCTTAGCCACTAGACAGCAATGAACTTTACAGCACTGGACAAGAGTCCCATGTAGGCACCAGCAGAATTGAAAACCTGTTGTTTCTTTTTCTTAACAATTACAGAAGATAATAGTAAATAAAATACGGAAAATACACACAAAAATATCGAGTGCAAAGGAAGCAATAAGAAACTTTGGGCAAGTCCAATCAAGGTTAAACATTATGAATTACAATTGAAAATTTCCTGTTCAAATGGAAAGATAAGAGTGAAAGTCTAAACTGGGTGGTGGTAGAGGAGCACACTTTTAATCCCAGCGCTGGCGAGGCAGAAGCAGGTGAGTTCAAGGCCATCCTGGTCTACAAAGCAAGTCTAGGACAGCTAGCGCTTGGGAGGCAGAGCAGGTGGATCTCTTTAAGTTCAAGGCTAGCCTTGTCTACAAAGAGAGTTCCAGAATAGCTAGGGCTATTACACAGAGAAACCCTGTCTCAAAAACAAAACAAAACAAAACAAAAATACAAACAAACAAAAAACCAACAAAACAAACAACAACAACAACAAAAAACTAATAAAATTTCAAAGTATATATGGCACTCTGAATATCAAGTAAAACACAGCCTTTACTTAGCAAACGGTGGGTTGGGAAGATGGCTTAGTGTTCAATAGAATGGTTGTCACACAAGCCTGGGCACCTGTCTTCAATCCTGAGCCATGTAAAGCCAGACACAGTAGCATATGTCTAAAATCCCAGCACTCCTGTGGTGGCAATGGGAGGCAAAGAATTGTTCTGGGCAGCTGGCTTACACTACACAGTAGTGCACAACACAGTGCACTGACATGCACACATACACACACTCAAAACAATTTAAAGTAAACAAAAAATTAGTTTCCTAATCATTAATAGTGTAGTTAAGCAATAAAGGAATAATGACACTTAAAAGTATATAGTAAAAGCTATAAACAAAAGAATTTAGCCAGGCATGGTGGCACACACCTTTAATCCCAGCACTGGGGAGGTAGAGGCAGGGGGATCTCTGTGAGTTCCAGGTCAGCTTGATCTACAGAGTGAGTCCAGGACAGCCAGCCAGGGCTACACACAGAAACCCTATCTTGAAAAACAAGACAAAACAACAACAGAAAAGGAATTTATATATTCTATCTTTCAAATTTTGTTTGGTTGTTTGGTTTTTGTTTTTTTGAGACAGGGTTTCTTTGTGTAACAGCCTTGGCTGTTCTGGCCAAGTAGACCAGGCTGGCCTCAAACACACAGAAATCCGCCTGTCTCTGCCTCCCAAACGCTGGGATTAAAGGTACGTGCCACCACCACTAGACAGTGGATTTGGGGTGAGGGGGAGACAGGGTTTCTCTGTGTACCCTTGGCTGTCCTGTACTCACCTTGTAGACCAGGCTGGCCTCAAACTCACAGGGATCTGCCGCCTTTACCTCCCAAGTGCTAGGATTAAAGGCGTGGGCCACCACTGTCCGGCTAGACTCGTTTTTTATAAGAAGAACAAAATATCTGAAGCTCCATGACTGATTCTAACCCAGACATATGTGATCTACAGAAACAGAAAGGTTTTTTTTTTTTGTTGGGGTTTTGGTTTGATTTGGCTTTTTGTTTGTTTGTTTGTTTGTTTTTGTTTTTGATGCTCTTGTTTGGTTTGGTTTAGTTTGGTCTGGGTTTTGAGACAAGGTAGCCCTCCCTGGTCTGTAATTAAATTACCAGGCTGACCTTGAAATCATAGAGATTGCCTACAGTCCTGGGATTAAAAGTTACAGTCCTGGGATTAAAAGTGTGGGCCACCACTCCTGACCTTAGACAAAAATGTTAAAGAGTTGCCTTAAATTAGTCCAAAGGTTGGCTCTAAATTTAAAATATTTTGTTTGTTTGTTTGTTTGTTTGTGTTTGTTTGAGGCAGGAGCTCACTGTGTACCCCTTCCTGGCCTAGAACAATTGTGGACCAGTCTGCCTTGAATTTAAAGGTCTGGCTTGCCTCTGTCTTCCAAGTGCAGGATTTACCAAAGTGCACCACCACAGCTTCCTAGGATATACTTACATTGTTAAATTGTTCCATGGACTGGATCCACTGAGCATCTGGGGAAGGAAAGTTTAATAGAATTCTGGAAGAAAAAAAGCAAAACTCATCTCTGAGCAGGAATGGCAATTAGGAGGACCATTCTGATCAATTTATTAAGATATATTATAAAGTTATAGAAATTATGTGACACTGGCAGTAAAATAGATTAATGAGGCAAAATATCCTCCAAATAAGTTTTACAAAAAAGTGTTTGATAGTGATAAGAGTACAAATCAATGTTGAGATAAACATTTTGAAAAATACAGACAGATTGATTTGTAAAAAAGAAAAATGTTTAATATATGTATGTATATATTAGGAAAAAAAGTACATGAGGGTTGAGTGTGGTGGCACCCAACTTTAATCCCAGCACTTGGGAGACAGAGGCAGACGGATCTCTGTGAGTTCGAGGCCAGCCTGGTCTACAAAGCGAGTCTAGGACAGCCAAGGACACACAGAGAAACCCTGTCTCAAAATAAAATAAAATAAAATAAAGGCACAGGAAGTCTGATGGAGCTATTTACATGGCTTAGAATGTTGTAATATGTACAAAGTGAACAATAAAATATACTTGATTACATTTTAAAACAAAACAAGCAAAGTAGCCTACCCACAATCATTTGAACATAACAGAAAAGGTCAATATGCTTTTTACACACGAGCTCCTGCAGACCCATAACAGCAACCAGCCAATGCATATGATATAGGAATGGAATCATACTTTACAGATGATGAAAAGTGGCATATTTGCAAACATAGAAAAACATCTTTCCTTAATCATCATATGAATATTCACTGAAACAAAAATAAGTTGTATTTTGGTTTAATAAATTATCTTTAAATTAATGTCAAGGACTTATACTCCCAGCTATTACATTTAGATAAAAATGGATGAAATCCAATGAAGAGTTATTTAAAGACATAAGAAACTATAGGATGGAGAGAGCTTAAGAGCCTCCAGGATGCAAGGAGTCCAGAGACCTTATATTTGCCTTACCTGCCGGGAGCTAAATGGAGGCCATCCTTTAATGGTGACGGGATCTTTCAGAGGCTCAAAGTACCTTAACAATTTCCCACCATTTACCTTTTGGAAATAACTGGCAACACAAATCAATTAGATAATAACACCAACAAAAGGTTTTTATCTTTTGACTTAAAGTGTCTCTGACAAACTTAAGCTATTTCATTTTGAAACCTTGTCTCATGCATGAAGAGACCTACTCATACGGATTCCTGATGGAGGGGCTCTTTAGGCTGTGCCTGGATCCCTTGTCTTTATTGGTCCATTTAATGCCCACAAACAACCCCAGATGGACCTGCTATTACTAACATCATCTTACAGAGAACTGAAACTTGCTGGTCAAGGGACTTGGTCAATATGATACAGATGTGCGTCAAGGATCGAGGGCTTGTCTGATCCAGAGGCACTTGAATCTACCTTAGGCTTCTGGAAACACCCTAGCACCTCCAGAGTTGCCCCATAAGCCATGTGTGCCCAATCTATTTCATTTTTGTAAGTATTGAAAACGGTCTGAAGATGGAGACCAAGGCTAGAGATGGGGTTCAGTTGACATTCCCAGACCACAGTCTATCAGGTCTCATCCAGATAGCCTGTTTCCTCTTCCTCTGTGTGCCCAAATGGCCTCCCCATCAAGGGGAACTGATCAAATCTGAGGCACCAGAGTTCATGTCAGAGGCAGTCCCCACTCCCCCCACAACCATGGAGAATGGGCTGTCCATTGGTTATGTCTGAACAGGGGGTCTAGGTTTATTGCATGCGTTGTCCTTAGTTGGTGGAACAGTTTGTGCAGCCCCCCCTGCCCCGGGTCCAGATCCCTTTGCCTTGATGGTCTCCTTATGGAGATCCTGAACCCTCTGGGTCCTTCCAACCCTCCCCCCTATTCTTCCATACCACTCTCAGCACTCCACCCAGAATCCAGCAGGAAGTCCTAGCAACTGTCCCAATCCCCCACTGGGTGGAGTCTTTCAGAGGACATCTATGTTGGGCTAATATTCACTTATAAGTGAGTATATACCATGTGTGTCTTTCTGGGTCTGGGTTACCTCACTCAAGATGATCATTTCTAGTTGTAGGCAAGTGGGTGGAGCAAGGCATTTTCTTTTTTAAAAAAATATATTTTATTAATTTATTCATATTACATCTCAATTGTTCTTCCATCCCTTGTATCCTTCCATTCTTCCCTCCCTCCCATTTTCCCCTTACTCCCCTCCCCTATGACTGTGACTGAGGGGGACCTCCTCCCCCTGTATGTGTTCATGGGGTATCAAGTCTCTCCTTGGTAGCCTGCTATCCTTCCTCAGAGTGCCACCAGCCATTTTCCTAATTAGGAATCAGTGGGGGAGGTCCCTGCCCATTGTGGATGGTGCCATCCCTGGCTTGGTGATCCTGGAGTCTATAAGAAAACCATTTGAGCAAGCCATGGTGAGCAAGCCCTGTTTGGATTCCTGTCCTGATTTCCTTAGATGATGTGTAGTGATACAGAAGTGTAAGCTGAATAAACCCTTTTCTCCTCAACTTGCTTTGTGGTCATAGTGTTTTATCACAGCAGAAGTAGAAACCCTAAGGAAGACAGCACATAACCTGGGGTGGTAGTTCCATGGTGTCCCAGTTCCTGCCTCAAAGGAAGGAGGGAAAAACAAAACAAAACAAAAGAAAAACAAAAAACAAAACAAAACAAAAAAACTAAACACTTATCAGAATGGGCCATACTTTTAATACAAAGTAAACAGACAAAAGCAACTCATAGAACTATAACAAATTAAAAATATGCCTTGACCGAGGATGGGCTCAGTGGTAGATCACTTGCTCAGGATGCCTGATGCCTGGGTTCTAGCTACAACATAGGGAAAAATATATAATTGGAAGCAAATATTCAAAAAGGCTAGCCATGGTAATATGAGGACAGTAACACAGCAATCTCTTTTCTCATTTTCTTAAAAATATAAGACTGATTATTACTTATGACATTGGAAATGTACTTTATTATACGTGTTACAGAAATATATTAGGCAAGAGCATGGGCAGACGGTACACACTGCTTAGGCCTTCTCTGACTCGGCACATGGCCTCACCAGGTGACCTTTCCTAGGATTCCAATGTTAACATGAAAAAAAAAAAAAAAATGAAGATTAGCTCAGTAACTACCTAGTGTGACAATTGTAACAAATTCACCCTCAAATGTGTAGAACTCAATCTGGTTAATTTGTTGTTCTTTTACAGGCAAACCCCATTTTCTTCAGAGTACTTGGTGACTAGGCAGAAATGACAGTTCTAACAGCTGGTCCCCAGGTAGGCACACCAAATAGAACTTTTGTGGCTTTACACTGTTCTCAATTCGTGCTTACTATAAATTCTCCAACACAGGTTTCTAGGAACCAACCAACCTGCTATTGGTTGAGGGGGCTGTTTATGAACTTGTTCTAAGAAACTGACAAAAAACAAATACCTGAGGGGTTTTTTTTTTGGGGGGAGGGGTTTTGTTTTGCAAGAATTCAGGGCTCTCTGTTCACAGCCTATCTCTGTACATCCTGGCAGGAGTGACTGGAGCCACCCTGGAGGCCAATATTGTCTTAACCTCCACCAGCACTGAAGGAGAGGCTCTCCTTCGCCTGGCTGTTGGCAGCCCTTAGGTGTGTGGCTTTCCCCAGCACCTCCATCTGATGGGTTGAATGCTTATCAGGAAAAGCTGTTTAAAATATAAGGCCCCCTTTAGTCCCAGTACTCAGGAGGCAGAGGCAGGCGGATCTACGTAGAGCAGGGCCTTCTCTACAGAGTGTGTTCCAGGACAGCCAGGGCTACTCAGACAAACCCTGTCTTGTGACCCGGAGAATTGAGAGGACTCCGGGGCGGGAGAGGAGTAAGACCTTTGCTTGTGAACTGAAGTCTGTCTGAACTGAATATCCCAGAGCACCTGAAAAGCAGTATACTAGCACACCTTTGACACTATCTTTTTTACCCTAGTGTGGAATTCTGAAAACCTTGGAAGCTTTTGGTAAAATGTCCTCATTATTTGAAACAGTTTCACTAAAGCCGTAGAAAACAATATATGGAGCCAGGTGTGGTGCCCCCCTGCCTCCCTGCCGCCCCACCCCCACCCCCCACCCCCTGCCTGTATCCTAGCACTTGGGAGGTCAGAGACAGGCAGGTTGCTGTGAATTCGAGGCCAGCACGGTCTACAAGGCAAGTTCAGGACAGCCAAAGTAACACGGAGAAACCCTGTCTCGAAAAACTAAAAAAAAAAAAAAAAAGAAAGAAAAAACAATATAATGCGTCTTTAAATCTATTAATGTCAAAGTTATGGTTAGCTGACTTGTTGGCTAATGAAATCATAAGACTTTGTGGCAACCCTGGCCAGTTGAACTACCTGGTTTTAACCAGAGGGTCTTGTGAAATCACAAAGGAGGACTTTACCTGTGATGTCTAATACCTGGGAGAAAGGCAGTCACTTCTGATGGGTCTGTTGGGTCTCGCTCCGGGATGATACTGGGAGCCCTGGCCAAGTCCGTCATTTCACTGATGTGCTGTGGTCACCATCACTGGCAACACCCTTTGGTTAATCTATGTAATAATTACATTCTGTACCAAGGTCAATACTTAGCCTGTTGCTTTGGTGTCAGAATGCTGTGTTTTCCTAAAGCTATTACTTCTCTCAGGCTCATTCCTGGAAGCTTTTCTGAGTTTATCAGCTACTTTCCAGCCAGTTCTGTCGTTAGCTTCCTGTTCTGAGATGACACACAATGCCACTTGTCACTGGGTGTTTTTGGTTTGTTTGAGACAGGTCTTGTGTAGACTAGGTTGGCCTGGAACTCACAGTCTGTCTCTGACTCCTGAGTGCTGAAATTTCAAGCTTGTACTAGTCAATAAGTGGCCTTTATTGGCCAGCTATTTTTCTTCCTCCACTCATATACATTACATCCTGACTGCAGTTTCCCTTCCCGCCACTCCTCCTGACCCCTCCCCCACCTCCCCTTTCCCCCAGATTCACTCCTCTTCTCTTAAAAAAAAAAAAAGCAAGCCTCCCGGTGATATCCACCCAACAGGGCCTAACAAGTTACAATAAGAGTAGCTTTGGCCAGCGTATTAATAAAACCAGTGGGGCTGGAGAGACGGCTCAGTGTCAGAAGCACTGGCAGCTCTTTCATGGGACCCGGTTCAGTTCCCAGCACCCACATGGCAGCTCACAACTGTCTGTAACTCCAGTTCTATGGAATCTGAGACCCTCACGCAGACATACATGCAGGCAAAACACCAGTGCACATAAAAATAAATAAATAAATCATCTAAAAAGAAAAAACTATTGACTCTGAAAAGAAGGTGAAAGTCTTATCTTCCATTCCTTTGTTTCTGGGCAGCTTAGTAAGTCTGTACTCTAGAGGAACCTTTCCCGTGAGAGACTAAAGGACATTAGAGACCCCTCATTACTCTGATTATAAAATTAGAAGAAAAAAAAAAAAAGGGAGGAAGAGGAAATGGCAGGTAAGGTAAAGATTGGTCAAAAAAGTTACCAGGGAATGGTTCCCGGCTTCAAAAGCAGACTTGTTATTTTGGTCTTTAAAAACTGAGCTGGGCGCCGGGCTGTGACAGTGCACACCTGTAATTCCAGCACTCGAGAGGCAGAGGCAGGCAGATCTCTGTGAGTTTGAGGCCAGCCTGGTCTACAAAGAGTCCAGGACAGCCAAGGCTACACAGAGAAACCGTGTCTCGGAAAAACCAAAACAACAATAATAAAAACAAAAACAGAAACTGAGCTGGGCATATTGGCTCACACCTTTAATCCCAGTCTTTGGAAGGCAGATGGGCGGATCCTCATGAGTTGCAGGCCCTTTAAGGCTACAAAATGAGACTCTGTCTCAAAAAATAAAAAATAAAAATAAAAAGTTTGGTGAGGGTCAGTAAGATAGCTCAGTAGATAAGGGCACTGACCACTGAGCTTCATGACCTGAGTTTGGTGGCCAGAACCTGCGTGGTGGCAGGAGAGAATGGTCATCTGCAAATTGCCCTTTGACCTCCATGCATGTGCCTTAGCCTACACTGCTATTACCCACCCCAACACATACACAGCCTTTAATCCCAGCACTTGGGGAGGCAGAGGCGGGCAGATCTCTGTGAGTTTGAGGCCAGCCTAGTCTACAAACCGAGTCCTGGAGAGCCAGGACTGTTACACAGAGAAACAGTATCTCGGAAAAAGAAAAGTAAAACTGTTTGATGAAATAATAAGCTGTTGAACACATGAACCACGAGTGAGTAACTTAAGGAGTGAGTCATACGAGGGCCGGGAGAAGGAAGATACTGTGAAACGAGGGAATGAGGACTTCCTCTCCGAAAAAGTCACCTGGAGCTGAGAATCAGGAATGCACGTGTGGCTTCCTGGAAGGGGACAGGCAGTGTGGTCTGTGAGCCTGCAGCATTCTTATCTCTAGGAGGGTAAAAGAAACATAACCCCCAGTTACTGACTGAGCCTCTCAGGGTAGTCACAGAAGTGAAGGTTTTTTTAACAATCTCTTTGGGTTAGATTGGGTTATAAATCCCATGCTAATGAAGGCTTTTAAAGGAGAGTGGTCTCAATCAAGGTCTTATTTCTAGGATCTCCGGGCAGGAGGTTCTGTCTAAGAGACTATATACTATGTAACAGAAAGGACAGCTGAAGATGGGTGTGGTGACTCCAGCACTTGGGAGGCAGAGGCCGGCGATTGCTGTGAGTTTGAGGCCAGCCTGGTCTACAAAGTGAGTCTAGGGCAGCCAAGGCTACACAGAGAAACCCTGTCTTGAAAAACCAAAAAAAAAAAAAAGCTCCTAAAAGCCTTTAAACAAGAACCTATAAGCTCACTGGGGGGAAGGAGGGGTTGGGTCTGCCATCTTGTCTGAATGGTGACCCCAACATATTGGATCCTGCAGAATAAATGCTTGCATACTATTTGAGTCTGGGGTTATTTTCTTTAGCATGTTCCAGACCCTAACAGAACCACCCAAACCAAGCAGGAAGCTGCTCCAACAGGCCTAGTGTAAGGCCGGCAGAACGCACACCGGAGTGGGGGTGGGGTCACATTTCCTGGAGGAGAAATGAGCTTCCGGGAAGCTTTTATCCTACTAGGAAAATGAGTCAGGACATAGTGACTATGTGGGACACAGAGCAAGTGTGAGCAGCTGAGACTGTTAAAGTGACACATCGAGACACTAAGGAGATATGCATCTCAGTTATCTGTGCTGAGGGGGTATCCTGTGTGCTGGGATTGTAGGCCCTGCTCCAGCACACCCAGCTGAGAAAGATCTGAAGGGCAGTCTCCATGAAGCAAGGTCACTGTATGACACCTCACCACCTATGTTCCAAACCTGAGGAGAAAACACGGTCAAAGTATAAAATTTACCACAGTCCATCTTGATTGTCAAAGCAACTAGCAAGCCTAGGCCTTAGGAGCCTGTTCAAAGGGCAGATTGTCAGTTAGGCGTGGTAGTGGGCCTGTAATCCCAACCCTCAGGAGGCCGAGGCAGGAAGGTTGTTAGTTCCAGGTCAGCCTGGGTCACATCCCAGACCATATGCAAATAAAACAAACAACCAAAGCTAAAGTAAAGGAAGGGAAGGAGTGAGGAAGGCCCTTGAGCCACACCCTCGACCTGATGATGCCTCAGAACAACATATTGTCAAGGGTAACTCGTGTGCACATCAGTTGTGGCTGCCTTAGGAGCCTATACCTGGCAAGCAGCATTCTAGATAGCATGGTACATAAAGTGGTTATTGTGTAGGGTGATCAATTCTGAAGCTGGGACCAGATCAGCCTTCCTAGGAAGCAGCAGGAAGATCATCCACATAGCCCAGACAGGGAGAAGAGTAGATGGTACCGGCTTAGAGGGGCATCCTGCCCCACAGGGACAAGTTGAGACACGCAGGGATGGCCAGGGACTGTGTGATGAGACGGAAGCTAGCAAGCTGCTCGTTTTGCGACTACCCTCACCCCATTTCTAACAATTCTAAACTGATGGTGGGGAGGGGGGGTCCAAAAAATGGATTCACCTTGGGAAAGTGGAGCCACAAGCAGTATGGGTAAACGTGTAGAGAATTTAAAAAATAAATAAATAAATAAATAAAAATCCACTAACTGTGCCATCTTGCCATCTTGGCCTCACTCCAGCGTGTAAATAAAGTTCCATTTTCTATTCCTCTTTACCTGATCTGATTTCCATAGGCCCAGGTCTGGAGCCTAGCAGGGACAATAAACATTTAATTAATAGTCCCATTCTCCTCCATCCTGAACATAATTTGGTTCACTTTAAGCCTGCAAGCCAGTTGTTGTTAAAGTTGAATGTGCTTCTGACTGACTCCGAGGGCTTGTTAAAACACAGATTGTTGAGCGTCCTCCCGGGTTTCTGATTCAGTATGTCTTGGGTGGAGTTCCAGAATTTACATTTCTAATAAGCTCCCAGATAGTAATGCTATGTCTGGTCCAGAGATCGAACTCCAGAACCTCGAAGGCGACCCATTCAGAGTCGGATCCCAGCCGCCAGGGGCAGCGGCATGGTAAAGCTTTGGAATGATGGTTCTCAAACGGATTCACCTTGCTCGTTGGTTGTGGAGCACATAACTTCATCCTCTTTCAAAGGAGAGGTGCTCTGCGAGAGACTCGCCAAGCCAGCTCACTCAACACACCCAAACTGGGCTGTGTCCTGATTGACAAAGCACATCCTCTGATAAAACATAAGGACGTCATGGCAACATCAATCTGTGGTAGAATTTTTCTTTCTCTCGTTCTTTCTTCTTTTTTCCCTTTTTCTTTCCTTTCTTTGTTTCTATCTTTTTTTTTTTTTTTTTTTAGTAGAAGTTTTTAAACATGAGTTCTCATTTGTATTTCTCTCACCTCAGTCCAGTGACTATTCTTGGGCTGATGCTGGCCTTTGAAACGTTCTGTGAAGACCCGGAACAAAGGGCGATGCCTGGTTTTGCTCAGGTTCTCAGCTTTCCTTTCCTTTCTCATTTCCTGCTTTGTGGCACGGTAAGAGGAGCAGATAGGAATGGTAGAAACATATTTATCCTCCTAATAAAGTTTGGCTTTCAAGTTTTACTTTTTACAGAGTAAAGCCTGTCTGGGAATATGAGAGACCGACTACTAATTCTTTCTTGTTATCTCTACAGTCTTGCTGCAGCAATCTTCATCTCTGCATCCTGGGTGTGAGTACCTCCAGGCAGCAAAGACAGTCACATGTGTAGAAAGCACATCGGTGCAAGGAGAAGCAAGCCTTCATCTCTCTGAAAATGGGCCAATGCTGATGTAATTATATCTCTTTCTACTTGGGAGAAGTGCAGGGAAAATCACGGGTACCCAAACAGGGCTTCAAAGCTCAGGTGTGCATGTGTGCCCTTGGCATCTGGTTTAGAGGCAGATAAGGTGGAGTAGGTTTGAGATGAGACCCAATATTCTGATTTCCTACCACAGGCTCCACAATGCCAGACAGCTGCTGGGCATGGGTTAGTGTGGTCTTTCTCTGAGGCAGAGTGAGAAGGAGAGCACCTTCAGGTCAGAAGCACAGGAAACAGCAAACGGTGCACACTTAGTAAGCATAGACACAGTATGAGACGTTAACTCAGAAGCACACTCATCAAAACACGGTGTTATTACTCACCTGGGGAAGGAAAGGGATGCAGGCGAAGGTGGGCCTGTCAGGCAGACAATGCTTTCCAAGCTTAAGTCCCCTGCAGGAGTTCTTGGGTCTAGTCACCCTGTCATTGGAGAAGAGAAACAGAGTTGCATGGTGCTAATTACCATGAAGCTGCTACCACCTCCAAACATGTCTAAAGGAGATGGTTTCTGAGAAGTAACATTTACCCTTTTCACTGCATACCTTTAACCTATAGAATAAAGCCTAAGGGGCTGGAGAGATAGCTCTGTGGTTAAGAACAGTTGCTGCTCTTGAAGACCAAGGGTTCGAGTCCCAGCACCCACATGGCAGCTCACAACCATCTGTAACTCCAGTTCTAGGGATTCCTTTTCTGGTTGCCATGGGGATGTAGTACACAGACGTATATGCAGGCCATGGACACACATACATAAAATGAGACAATAGTAAAATTATATGAAGAAGAATAATCAAGCTGGGTGTGGTGGCACACACCTTTAATCCCAGCACTGGGGAGGCAGAGGCCGGTGGATCTCTCAAAACAAGTCCAGGACAGCCAAGGTTACATAGAGAAACCCTGTCTCGAAAAACAAAACAAAACAAAAGTTAATCTTCTTGTATTCCCCAATATGCATGGCCCACTGAAGAAAATAGAAATACTCTGACACATAACAAAATGAGATCGTGAGTGCAGTGCTGTTCAGCTTCTGTCACCTTTCACATTCTCAGCATCTCTTCGGGGACCAGTAAAATGATTCTTCTTTCCTGGGTGCTAACTTCAATCCTCCTCCTCCTCCTCCTCCTCCTCCTCCTTCTTCTCCTCCTGACACCGGTTTTCTGTGTGGCCTTTGCTGTCTGCTGTCTTGGAACTTGCTCTGTTAGACTAAACTGGCCTTGAACTCAAAGATATACCTGTCCCTGCCTCAGAGAAGGGACACACTGCCATGCCCAGCAGCTGTCTGGAATTATGGGGCCTGTGGTAGGAAATCAGAATAATAGGCCTCACCCAAGACCTCCTTCATCTTGCCTACCACTGAACCTGATGCCAAGGGCATATGTGACCAAGTTGAACTTCGAAGCATTGCTTTGGTACCCATCCTTCCCTCCCTCCCCTCCTCCAAAGTAGTGCTGAGATTAAAGGTGTATGCCACCACACGTCATCGCTTCCCTTTACCAAGACAGCCTTGGTAGAAAGAGTTGTTCAGTTTAAAGCAACCCTGTAGACTTAGGCTCCTAGGACTGAGGCTGCATGAATAGGAAAAACAACATAAGTTGAGTTTTGTGTTCCACCTTTTGGCCCACTGACAGGCACTGGGAGCTGGTTGGCAAAACTATAGCCTAGTCTGCTCTTTGCAAGGTGGCTTGAAAAAGACGTTTGGAAGCAGTCGAAATCGTATTCTCCCGACTTTATCTGTAGGAATGTGAAAGTGTGTGCACCAGCAGCTTGTCCCTTTGAAGTATTTGTGTTCATTTTTCTTGCAAAATAAATATCAATAATTATAAATTATTAAAATGTGGTTTTAATGTTTTACAAGCACGTCTGATGTGTGTACTAGCAATGAAGATAGGGTCTCAAATAGAAACAAATGAGTCATCAAGCCAAGTTCAAGTACAGATAATATATTGATGTCTCTTAATTTTTTTTTTTTCCTTACAGCTAGTTGTAGATTTGACCTATTATTTCATTTGCAGCTATGTCAATTAAAATGTAAATATGTTGTCTCAAATTCTTTGGGTAAGGTTCTGTGTATAAATAAATACAAATAAGTAGCTAATGGTCACATTTCACAGTCGTTTCCTATTTAAATGTTAACTCTGATCCCTTAGTCAGGAGTCTGTGTAGTTGTTGGCTGATCCCTGCGGTTTCTGACAAGCAAAGTTGATGGATCTTTAACTAAAAGTGAAGGATATGGTCTTTCACATAAATATACTAATACCAGAGAAAGCAGGTTGAGAATAATTGTTCCTTCTCTCTGCCCTATTATCCTCCCATGCTCTGTACTGAACCTAGGTAGGGTGTTGCTTGGGCAATCTAACTAATAGGTTTTCTCTGATGATGTCAACGAAATGAGCCAATTCAAGTCAGATAAAAAGCATAAAGGTAGGTTTACCAGGTGCAGCTCTTGGGTGGGTTCAAGGTCTCAAGGAGTGAGGTCAGGGAAGTTGCCAAGGGGAGGGAGACAGAGAGGAGGGGGAAGGGAAACAGATAAAGAGCAAGCCCACCTGCAGGGAGAGAGAAAATGCAAAGCCAGAACCAAAGTGTCTGGGTTATGCAAAGCCCAGGCCCTGGGGCTGGAAAGTTCAGGGTACAGGGCATGCTATTTGCCTGCCATGCCCTGTAACAGGTAGGGACTGAGGGATGCTGGGAGAACCTGAAGGCCAGGTCCACTTTGGTAATGTTAAATATGCACCTCAGCTGTTTGTAAGGCTCTGAAACCCAACACTAACCTAGACCCCAAATAATGTTATTGACAAAAAAAAAAAAAAAAAAAAAAAAAAAATTACTATGTAAAGAGGAGCCTGGTAGATGAACTGTTCTTAGCTGCAGCCATGTTGCCTTGTGTTTTCTGCCCAGCCCATACTGGATGACATTTGTTTTAGGAAGCAAATGCTTAAAAATTAACAAAAATGGCCAGGCAGTGGTGGTGCATGCCTATAATCCTAACACTCAGGAGGCAGAGGCAGGTGGATCTCTGTGAGTTCAAGGCCAGCCCGGTCTACAAAGAGAGTTCCAGGATAGCCAAGGCTACACAGAGAAACCCTGTCTGATGAAAACAAACAAACAACAACAAAAAGTTAGAAGGCAAAAGAACACCCATGTGACAGGAAAAGCCACGTGTAGCTTGACTTTGTCATGTTTTGTGAGATTCTTTAGAAGGATGTTTATCCCTGACAGGATGGCTCCTTGAGCGAGGGCGCTTGCTGCCATGGCTGATGACCTGAGGTCTACATGGTGGAAGGAAAGAACAGACTCCTGTGAGTTTTTCTCTGATCTCTGTGTAGGAAAAAAAATAGGAGGATGCACAAAATGAAGCATTGGCATCTGCCGGAGGAAAGTAGGAAACACACTCATGGCCAAACGTTGAGACTGGTTTAATAAATTATGATGTATAAGTTGAAAATCTCTTCACTTCCAAAAGGAAAAGTATAGAGAAATTTGTGATCGTGAATCCAAAAGGAAAACTCAAAACTAACTTGTGGGCACTGAGATGGCCCAGTGGTTGAAGCTCTTGTGGCCACTGAGGTGGCCCAGTGTTTGCAGCCCTTGCTGCTGCACCTGACAACCCAAGTTCCACTCCTGGAATCTACAGTGGAAAGAGAGGACTGACTCCTGTTGGGAGTTATTTCTCTTCTATCATATACCAGGGATTAAAAACTCAGGCCATCAGACTTGTGCAGCAAGGCCTTTTACTCGCTGAGACTTTTGGCCAGCCTATTATGTTTTTGTTTTGTTCTTGTTTATTTGTTTGTTTTTCGAGAGTTTCTCTGTGTAGCCTTGGCTGTCCTGAACTCGCTTTTGTAGACCGGGCTAGCCTTGAACTCAGTGATTCACCTGGGATTACAGGTGTGTGCCACCGCACCCAGCTTTAGAACTCATTTTTTTTTAAAGGTAAACTATTATTCTCTGTGGAAAGTAGATGAAGTTCTGAGTGAATATGTATTGCTAACTAGGATAAAGCCACGTCAAGGACCCCAAGGAAAGCATTCCTCTGGCCCAGGGGAAAATGTTGACTATCTACACCAGTTTCCTTTTCCAGGAAGACTGTGGCCTGGGACCACTCCCCTACAGAGTCTTTTGACCCTACACCTGTCTCTCTGTTCCTATCATGAGCCCACTTCTTGATTTAGATACATAAAATAAGTCGCCATCCACTTCCATTCATCTGCTCTCTGGTGGGCCAAGCACACCCCACCTGATTCCAGCATGTGTGTCTGTGGTGTCTTCGGTTCCCTGGTTACCCCAGTTAGGTCAATCCCTGAAGCTGTGCTGCCTTTAAAAACATAATAGTAGCCGGGCGGTGGTGGCGCACACCTTTAATCCCAGCACTTGGGAGGCAGAGGCAGGCGGATCGCTGTGAGTTCGAGGCCAGCCTGGTCTACAAAGTGAGTCCAGGACAGTCAAGGTTACACAGAGAAACCCTGTCTCCAAAAACCAAAAAATAAAAAATAAATAATAATAATAATAGTGAGGCCGGGTGTGGTGGCGCCACACCTTTACTCCCAGCACTTGGGAGGTAGAGGCTGTCGGATCGCAGTGAGTTAAAGGCCAGCCTGGTCTACAAAGCGAGTTCTAGAGCTAGGATTTAAAGTGTTTGCCTCCACTTGGATTTGAGTTTTGTGCAAGGTGACAAATATGGGTCCAGTTGCATTTTTTTACACATAGACCTCCAGTTAGACCAGCACCATTTGTTTAAGATGCTATCCTTTTTCCATTGAATGGATTTCGCTTCTTTGTCAAAAATCAAATGACCATATGTGTGTGGATTCATATCTGGGTCTTCAATTTGATTCCACTGATCAACCAGCCTGTTGCTGTGCCAGTACCATGCTGTTTTAATTACTATTGCTTTATAGTACAATTTGAGATCAGGTATGGAGATTCCTCTGGAGCACCTTTTATTGTACAAGATCGTTTTTGCTATTCTGGGTTTTTTGTTTTTCCGTATGAAGTTCAGAATTGAACTTTCAATGTCTTTAAAAAATTGTGTAGGTATTTTGATAAGGATTGCATTGAATCTGTAGATTGCTTTTGGTAGGATGGCCATTTTTACTATGTTAATTCTCCCTATCCATGAGCAAGGAAGATCCTTCCATCTTCTCATGTCATCTTCAATCTCCTTCTTCAGAGTTTTGAAATTTTTTTCAAACAAGTCCTTCACTTGCTTAGTTAGAGTAACTCCTAGATATTTTATATTGCTTGTGGCTAATGTGAAGGGTATGGCTTTCCTAATTTCTTCCTCTGCAAGCTTGTCATTTGTGTATAGGAAGGCTACAGACTTTTTTGAGTTAATTTTGTATCCAGCCAAATTGCTGAAAGTGTTTATCAGCTGTAGGAGTTCTCTGGTGGAATTTTGAGGGTCACTTATGTACACTATCATATCATCTGCAAATAGGGATAGTTTGACTTCCTCCTTTCCCATTTGGATACCCTTGATCTCCTTTTGTAAAGACCTCAACATAAAACCAGAGACACTAAGTCACTTAGAAGAAAAAGTGGGGAAGAGCCTGGAACATATTGGCACAGGAGACAACTTCCTGAACAGAACACCAACAGCCCAGGCCTTAATGTCAACAATTAATAAATGGGACCTCATGAGGCTGAGAAGCTTCTGTAAGGCTGGAGACACTGTCAAGAGAACAAAGCGACAGCCTACAGACTGGGAAAAGATCTTCACCAACCCTGTATCTGACAAAGGTCTAATATCCAAAATATATAAAGAACTCAAGAAATTAAACACCACCAAACCAAATAACCCAATTGAGAAATGGGGCTTGGAACTAAACAGAGAATTCTCAACAGAAGAATATCAAATGGCTGAGAAACACTTAAAGAAATGCTCAACCTCCTTAGTCATCAGGGAAATGCAAATCAAAACAACTCTGAGATTCCATCTTACACCCATCAGAATGGCTAAGATCAAAAACTCAAGCGACACCACATGCTGGAGAGGATGTGGGGAGAGAGGAACACTCCTTCATTGCTGGTGGGAATGCAAACTAGTACAGCCACTTTGGAAATCTATCTGGTGCTATCTCAGAAAGCTGGGAATAGGGCTTCCTCAAGACCCAGCTATTCCACTCCTTGGAATATACCCAGAAGATGCTCCAGCACACAACAAGAAAATTTGCTCAACTATGTTCATAGCAGCCTTATTCATAATAGCCAGATCATGGAAACAGCCTAAATGTCCCTCAGTAGAAGAATGGATAAAGAAACTGTGGTACATATACACTATGGAATACTACTCAGCTATTAACAACAAGGAATTCCCGAAATTTGTGGATAAATGGATTGAGCTAGAAATGATCATAATGAGTGAGTTAACCCAGAAGCAGAAAGACTCAAATGGTATATACTCACTTATATCTGCATACTAGCCCAATGGGCATGTCCCATGAAAGCCTTCCCTTACCAGGAAACTGGGACAGAGGGGAGGACATCCTATTGGGACTCTAGATGAGAGAACCATGTGAGGATAGCATTGTAGAAGGATCCAGTGGGTCCTAGAAACCTACAAGTAGAACATTATGATAGGCAGATTTGGGCCAAGGGGTCCCACTCAAACCAAGGCACCAGCCAAGGACAATACAGGCGGTAAACTTTAAACCCCTACCCAGATCTAGCCAATGGTCAGAACAGTCTCCACACTTGAGTGGAGAGTGGGATATGACTTTCTCATGTACTCTGGTGCCTCACATTTGACTATGTCCCCTGGAGGGGGAGACCTGGTGGCACTCAGAGGAATGACAGCAGGTCACTGAGAAGAGACTTGATACCCTATGAGCATATACAGGGGGAGGTAATCCCTCTGAGGAACAGTCATAGGGGAGGGGAATAAGGGGAAAATGGGAGGGAGGGAAGAATGGGAGGATACAAGGGATGGGATAACCATTGAGATGTAACAAGAATAAATTAATAAAATTTAAAAAAAATAATAATAATAAAAAAAAGAAAAGTTAAACTCTTAACCAATGGAAGTGGGATGAATGGGAGCATGTTTGTCAGAGAATATAACTTTAGTTACTAAAAATAAATTTGGGAACTCTGTTATAGTACATGGTGACTCTGGTTAATAGCAATGTTATGGTCTTCAAAAACTACTGAGTAAACTTTAAGTATTGTCATCACAAGCAATAAACATGTTAAGGAAACCTTAAAAAAAAAAAAGTATTTGCCTCACAAGCAGGAGGCCTTGGATTTGATCTCCAGTAACACACACACACTTCTTTGAAAGCTCAACTTTTTTTATACTAACAGTTATATAATATAAGGTAGAAGCAGAAGGCTGGAAAGAGCACTCAGCTGGACCAGAGTTCCTAGCACCCACAGCAGGTGGCCTGCTCCCCCAGTTCCAAAGAATCCAGTACCGTCTTCTAGCCTCCACTGGCACCTACACACACACACACACACACACACACACACACACACACACACACAC
>OU015751.1:26494113-26507036 GCA_907169655.1 Acomys percivali | reverse complement strand
ACACACACACACACACACACACACACACACACACACACACACACACACACACACTCAATGTTCCTCTAGAAGCAGTTCTACAAGGAAAGAGCAGAACAAAGAGTCATTTGATCTATGTACCTTCATGGTCACAAATCTCTCCAGTACTTGAAAATTAGATAATATGGCCATTTGCTCTGTTCAGGTTAATCCCACCCCTGGTTAACTCCGACACAGGGCTCCCGTCTTGGACTGTGCTATCGCTGACCAGAGACATCCTTTCTTTACATCCTCTAAAATCCTTGCTCTCTTCTAGACTGACCTTACCTTCTGATTGGTGCTACGAGGGACCTCCATGAGACCCCATTCCTGTCTTGTTGTGCCGTATCATGGTATATAGGCAGCCAGCCATTCTCCCCCCCCACCCCCACCCCCACCCCCACTTACTTCTGAATCACTGGCTCCAAACTACCCTATTAAGTGCTAAATTATATTCTACACCAAGAGTTGGGAAACGGCGAAAGCCAAACAAATCCTGGCCCACTGCCTGTTTTGTATGGCCTGCAAGCTAAGAATAATGCTTACACTTTTAAATGATTGGGAAAAATCAGAAGAGTAATATTTATGGCATGCTTCAATTATATAAAACTCAGATTCTAGTGACCCCACCCCCACCCCCATTGTCCAATAAAGTTTAATTGAAACTCAACCACACCATTCATTTATGAACTGCCTGTAGCTGTGGTGCTACAACAGAGCTGATAGTTACAGCACAGAATATATGGCTCACAGCAACTAAAATATTTACTATCTGGCCCTGCACAGATGAAATTTGCCAATCTGAATCTTTGTTCTGCTTCCTCTGCCGACTTTCCCGTGCATATGAATCCTGCCTCTCAAATTCACTTGAAATCTACTCGAAGCCAGCATCATTGTCACCTGCTTCTTTTGTCTTTCTGGCACCTGACTCCATGTAGGACAGTTATGAATTATTTCTTTAGCAAATTTTGACATGTCAAGTACGGGATTTTAAGAAATGAATCTGACTTCGCAGTACAGAATGAGTTAGGAGGATAATAGCAGCTCATGCGCATTCATTTTGGCTCGGGGGTGGGGGTGGGGGGTGGGGGTGGGGGGTGGGTGTGGAGGGCTGGGTTGTTGTAAGGCCTGACTACATGCAGTTGAGAGGGGATGGTAGAGCCAGGAACCTGGGGAAAGATCCGGTTAGGTGACTTGAGACAAAAGGGAGAAGATAGGAGATTTAATCTGGCAGGTGAAACTCGGTCTCCAGAGGCCTTAGCCCCACACAAGCCAGAAAGCAGCAGATAACCGAGACCAGCAAGCCCCTTGGGACAAAATGGGGATGGGTAGAGCCACCAGGCACCTGAAAGCCCACAGGGCAAGCAGTTAAGGCACAGTGACCAGAGAAGTCAGCTGTCTGTAATTAGGAGACAGACCTTAGTAAATCTGAGGCTCCAGGAAAGAGTTCAGAGAATCAAACTGTCGGTGAACTGGTCTTCTGTGTACCAGAACTGGGTAGTAGGCTTTGAGCTCAACTGGCTGTAGAGATACCAATGTGCCATGTCCTCCGGGACCAAGTTGGAGCTTAGCTCCCTCTGCTGAAGACTAGAGACTTCGGTAAGGGTGGCTTACACTGTGAATGATACAGACCCTCAATTATGATCGGGTGCCTGAATCACTGGACATTAAGTTGCAAGGAGGTTGTTGCTGGTGCTGGGCCACTCCTCCCCCTCCCCCAAGGCATCAGTGTCAGGAAGGCTAAAGGTTAGCTAGCTGTTCAAGTAGAAGAAACTTGGCAAAGCCACCTAGAGGATAAAAGGGCTGTCTCGTGCTGCAGCCAGCACCGCCCCCTCTGACCACATCCCCTGGAGTTCACCTCTACAGGCAAAGTGCTTCTCTCACCATAAGCCTATCCATCGGAAGCTTTATTCTAGTTGTACACAAGCTCAGTGTGTGCTTGGTTGTCCCCGATTGTCCACAGTCACTCCACAGGGTGGGTAATTACTCCAGCTTCCCCACTGCCCACGTGGAATAACTCACGGGGCATTTTACATCTGTGCCCTTGGGACAGTAGCCACTGGCCCATTGGGGACATAAGACAAGACAGGTGTGACCGAGAGATAGCACTTTAAACTCTACTTGATTTCAATTACTTTAACGTTTAAAATAATCATGCTAGGCATGATGATGCGTACCTTTCATCAGAGCACTGGCAGGGGGGAGGGGGCCAAGGCAGGTGAATCATTGAGCTCTGCCAATGCTGCCCTGTCAAAAGCAAGCACAACAAAACACCTTATCCTGGCTGATGGAAGTCTTCTGAGCACAGTTACAAAATCCTTGGCTATAGCAAGTAAATGTTATGAAATACACATTAAGATGGAATGGGGTATCCTAACTGAGTTATACTGTAAGTATAAAATACGTATCTGTTTTCAAAGGTTGTCAAAAATTCAGTATGTTACAAATAATCATTGAAATGTGATATGTTGGGTTTAATGGGATAAGAGAAACATAGTAATAAGATTGACTCATTTAACCTGCTTTGCTACATTTAAAAAAAAAAAAAAGTCTCAGTATATAGCTGGCCTGGAACTCACTATGTGTTCAAGGCTGGCCATAACGTCATAGAGATCTACATTTCTCTGCCTCCTGAGTGCTAGGATCAAAGGTATAACCCATCATGCCTGGCTTACTTTTTTTTTTTTTTTTTTTTTAAATATGGCTACTGGAAAGTTTAAAGCTGCCAGTTTGGCTTGCATGGCAACAGAAGTTGGAGAGTTCTTTTCTTCCGTGTCCCTTGTTCCTACTAGGACTAAGAGGCTGGGTATCCCAAGCCTTCTCAGCTTCCTCTTCTAGCTCCTCGTCTCTCTGTACTAGCTTTCCTGAGGTGATGTCTTTCTCAATCTGTGTTTTGTTGTTTGTATTTTGTTTTGTGTGCTGAGACAAGATCTCCCTATATATCTCAGACTGGCCTAGAGCTCACTATGTGCCTCAACTTCACCTTGAAATCAAGGAGAGCCTAGAAACATAAGCCTTTGACTCCCATGTGATAAAATTCTGGGCATTTGCCACCGCCTTAGCCTGAGATATTGCCTATCCTAAGCTCTTCCCCCTGGCCCCAGACAGGGTTTCTCTGTGTAACCTTGGCTGGCCTTGAACTCACAGTGATCCACCTGCCGCTGCTTCGGGACTCCTGGGATTAAAGGCATGCACCACCACGCCCGGCTCTTTTTTTTTTGGTTTTTCGAGACAGGGTTTCTTTGTGTATTCTTAGCTGTCCTGGACTTGCTTTGTAGACCAGGCTGGCCTCCAACTCACAGCAATCCACCTGCCTCTGCCTTCCGAGTGCTGGGATTAAAGGCGTAAGCCACCACGCCTGGCTCCACGCCTGGTTCTTAATGTACTTGTGCAAAACCTTTAAAAGTTCAGGATTTAGTCAAGGCCATTCAGAATTGTTTTAGACTTCATGTTACCTGCTCATCACCTCATCATGCCTTTTAAAGATTACTCCGTTTGCCTTTTAAAGATCACTGGCAGGTTTTGAGAACTTGGGTACAGTTACCCAGCGGAACACATCGTTGTCTTAGTCTCTAATAAATTTATGCTTCTTTACATCCTCCTCAGATCTGCTCAGGTGGGGGCTTTTTTTAATTTTTTTTTAACTTGGTTAAACATTTGGGCAAGTTTATGCATTCTTCCGGCCCTCACTGTTAGGGAACTGAGCCAGGGTCTGCAATCTGGAGGTGAGAAAGCCGAACAAAACACCAAACTCTTTATACTTTGTTTCTCTTCTTCCTGCAATTTGCCAGTCAGTGGCTGATTGTGAGCCC
Organism: Acomys percivali; assembly: GCA_907169655.1. Lineage (NCBI taxonomy): Eukaryota > Metazoa > Chordata > Mammalia > Rodentia > Muridae > Acomys > Acomys percivali. Next base: position 26,503,206 of record OU015751.1, on the reverse strand, counting down.
CAGAGGAGGGAGGGCAGAGGCAGAGGGAAGCAGGAAGCTCACTACCTGGCGCTGGATTAAGATGGTGCCGCCCTGGCAGGGCAGATTTGTCAAGCTGACACTTTCTCTGCTGACACCGTGGAGGGTTGTTGAACGTTTCCTCTTCTGGGTCTCTCAAGGGCCTCTTTTGATGTGGTGGCATCTGGCATGTCCTGTGTAGCCGCCTCCCACCCAGCCTCTCTCTGCCCGGGTCCCTAGTGATTTGCCCTACAGATTCACCTAGGGGCCTCTTGGGAAGATTATTTCCCTACTCCTCCTATCTGACTCTCTCCCCATCCCCCACACACCATTACTCATCCCCAAGCCCTGGCCATGCCTCACTCTTGCCCCTCAAGATCCCCCCTCCCCCCAGCCCCACTGTCAAAGAGAATTTGCACCTACACTAGCAATGGCCCAGCACGCAACCCGAGGTGAGATATGGCAGTCCATGCCCAACTCCTTGGTCATAGGCTCAGTGGCAGCGCCCAACTCCTCCTTAGACCCTCTTAAGTAGCTTGGAAAAGGTGGCAGGGTCTCTGCACACGGGGAGGTGGATTCTAGGGTAGTTCCCTTCAAATTCTTTCTCCCCACACAGCTAGCTCTTTTTGAACTTTCAGTCTGACACTCTTAAATACTCCAGGTAGGCCAGGGCTTCCAGTAAATTTGTTGTTAACTTTCACCAAGGACTTTTGTAAATTTCCATATGGTCTTCTTTTGTCCCACGAAAGTCTCTAATGTGGTAAGCCACCTGAAACTACCCATTTAGTATTTTGATAGACCCGATTATATCACAAAAAGCTGTGCTGGAAACGAATGGAAATAGAGACAGTTAATGTGGACCCTTTATAATTGGAGCTTGGCAATGTAAGAAAAGAAAAAGAGGTCGGTGCGTAGGTAAGAAGTTTAAAAAATAAAGTTTTTAGTATAAGAGTTTTGCTATTCCACCCCCACCCCACCCCACCCCACCCCCACAGCAAAATAAGCAGGTCGTTACATGTTAGAAAAGATCCTGGGCTAAACGTAAAGGGAAAATAAGGTTTTATTGTTCTTTGTCTCTGTTTGTCTCTCTGTCACTCTCTCTCCCCCTCTTTTCAGCTGTGTGTTTTTAATGAAATAATAAGTATTGAATGTCTCCAGAGCTGTGTGATTTCCTTTGATAACTGTTAAGACACCAGAGGTTCCATTGTCTGATCCTCTTTGATCTCCACACACACTCTTTTTTTCTTTAGCATTGTAGCATCTTTAATTTTTTTTTTTTACATGAGTGCGAGCAACAATAGTTAACACTGTCACCATAATGAATTTGAAGAGTGTGGCTGTGTTTGCGCAAGCGAACTGTTTGCAATCACCGTCTTTTTCTCAGTGGATCATTTCATTTGCAGGAAGAGAGGGTCACTGGAGCCGCTGCCAGAGCGCTTCTTATAAAAGGAACAGGGGGTTTTGAGCTTTTGAACCATTTCACCTTCTTAAAGTCCTGGCAGAAAGAGTCTCCCTGTTAAAGACCAAACCAACCAACCAACCAAACTTTTGGGTGATTCTTTTTTTTTTTTTTTAAATTTTATAAGTATTTTTATTTATTTATTTATTTATTTATTTATTTATTTATTTTTGTCAATAGAATAGAACATGATTTATTTGTCAGATACAACAATATAATTAATCCAAGGACATGTAATGTGTAATTTCAAAAATGATAGGTCTGCTTTGGTAAACAATATAATACACTGTTGCAAAAATAAGAAAACTTTTGTGCCAGTAATCAGATAGAGTATAAACTAATTTTAGGATAAGACTAGTTCAGTATGCAAAGTATTGTCTCTCAATTTTATCCCACAAATATTTGTTTTTTTATATTACATTTTTTATTAATTTATTCATATTACATCTCGATTGTTAGCCCTTCCCCTGTTTCCTCCCATTCTTCCCTCCCTCCCACTTCCCCCCTTCTCCCCTCCCCTATGTCTGTGATTGAGGGGTGATTCTTACAGGGATAGTCAGCGGGTGTCTAGTGCCCAGCCTCCTTCCATAGGTAAGTCCAAAGTAAGAAACTGCAAAATCTCAATGTTTTATAGGTCCTTTGAGATATCACTCTAAAAACACGACAGCGAGGGGTTGCTTAGATGGAGGATGCCCCACGGATTCCCACTGATTGTTGTGTGAATTCCATTCAGGGGCGCACTATCCACTGTGAGGCTACACAGGACTTGGCATGTGCCATGACCGTTCCTGCTTTCAGTCACCTCACCTGCGGGCTGGCAAAGGAACAAAGAGGAAAAGAAAAGGAAGGTATAATGGTAATTGGGCTCCCTTTGTCTCCCAGGGAGGCGTCCTTTTAAATGAGGGGCTTGAACTTGACCTTCAGAGGCACAGAGGTCCAACGCACACTTTGAAAAGTAGCATTTAAATTTTAATAGAGACAGTTATAACCAAGCTGAATGGTTAATCTTTTAAGGTAACAGATTGGCAAAGAACAAAGATTTAAGAAGAAAGTCTGCGAATAGACGTGAAAGTATGGTCGTCACTCCACCCCAAGGTGGCCAGCTGCCTGCTTTCAGCTAATCCCCACCGACCCAAGTTTACGCCTGTGATTTTCATTCAAGCTCATGATAAGTCTGGACTGAAGGATGTGAGACTAAAAACTTCATGTAAAAACTTATTTATTTCTTTTTCTATTTTTTTCTTTTTATTATTCATTTATTTGTTTGTTGTGTGTGCATATGCACACGTACCACTTTACCTATGTCAACGTCAGAGGAAAACCTTTGGGAGTTGGTTCTTACCTTCCACCCGAACATAGCTTTATGCTGTGTTGTGAGCCCTAGAATGCTACTAGCTTGCCACCTTCCCTCGCCTGGCTATAGAAATGCTGGAATTACACATCTGGCTTTCTACGTGGGTTTGGGGATGAAACTCAGATTGTTAGGCTTCTATGGCAAGGAGTTTACCAGCTGAGGCATCTTCTGGATCCCAAAACTGGATTTTTAAGATTAAAAAAAAAAAGTTATATTTTTCAGTGTTGGCAAAATGGTATGGAAAGAGGTACTGTCATATGCTGTTGGTGAGAGTGTAAATTTTTAAAATCTTTCTGGAAGGCAGTTTGGCCATATCTATTGAATGCCTTAGAATTTTGCATAAAACCTTTAAACCAGTGTTTTCACTTTAGGGGATTCATGCTAAGAAAATAGTCATAAATGTTTGCAAAATTTTAGCTGCAAGATTTTTATGGAAGTTTTTTTGGTGGAAACAAGAACTGGATAAGACATAAATATTTAACAAGCAGGCTCTATTCAGCCATTAAAAGTGATACTAGAGAAATATTTAATGCCATAGAAGGTAGGGAAGCTGGTAAAAAAAAAACAAAAAAACCCAGAAGGTTCAATGAGGTTCTATTTTGTAAAAAATACCTTTTTTTTTTTTTTTTTTTTTTTTTGCCTCAAAAACACTGGATGAAAACAAATTGGAACATTAGCAGTAAGTAGTTTCCCAAATAATAGAATTATTCATGACATTTTCAACTTGAAAATAACTTTATATTTGTATGTTTTTAAAATATTTAGTATAGTAGGAACTTGAAACTACAAGAAAGTAAAATAAAAATAAGAAAGTAAAATAAACTTGTATCTGATTGTCCTACAATTGCATTATTTGATAGAACACACACACACACACACACACACACACACACACACACACACACATCCCCTTCATGCTCCTTCCTCAACTTCCCAAGTAATAAGTTACAGGATGAACTTTCTCAAGTACTCTGGTGCCTCACATTTGACTATGTCCCCTGGCAGGGGAGACCTAGTAGCACTCAGAAGAAGGACAGCAGGTCACTGAGAAGAGACTTGATACCCTATGAGCATATACAGGGGGAGGTAATCCCTCTGAGGAACAGTCATAGGGGAGGGGAATAAGGGGAAAATGGGAGGGAGTGGAGAATGGGAGGTTACAAGGGATGGGATAACCATAGAGATGTAACAAGAATAAATTAATTAAAAAAATAAATAAATAAAATTAAAAATTAAAAAAAAAAGTTACAGGATGAGCCACCATGCTTGACCAAATACTTTTTCTTTTTTTAATTAATTAATTAATTAATCACTTTACAACCTGATCCTTCCTCCCTCTCTTCCCAGTCTTATCCTCACATCCCCCATGCCCCATCCCTGCCCCCTTCTTCTCAGAAAAGGTGAGGCCCCCAAGGGATACCAATCTACTCTGGCATCTCAAGTCTAAACAGGACTAAAAGCATCCTCTCCCACTGGGACCAGACAAGACAACCCAACTAAGGGAAGGGGATCTAGAGGCAGGCAACAGAGACAGAGACAGCCCCTACTCCCTTTGTTTAGTGGACGCATATGTTGACCAAGCTGCACAGTTGCTGCATATAGATGTAGGTGGCCTAAGTCCAGCCCATGCATGCTGTTTGCTTGGTGGTTCAGTCTCTGCGAGCCTTCATGGGCCAAGGATGGTTGACTCTGTAGGTCTCCTTATGGTGTCCTTGACCTCTCCTGCTCCCTCTATCCATCTTCCCACTCTTCTAGAAAACTCCCCAAGCTTGGCCTAATGTTTGGCTGTGGGTCTCTGCATCTGTTTCCATCAGCTGCTGGGTGAAGCTTCTCAGAAAACAATTATGGTAGGCTCCTGCCTGCAAGCATAGCAGAGCGTCATTAGTAGTGACAGGAGGATGGATAAAGAAACTGTGGTACATTTATGCAACAGAATACTACTCATCTATTAAAAACAAGGAAACCTGGAGATTTGCAGGCAAATGGAAGGGACTGGAAAAGATGATCCTGAGTGAGGTAACCCAGACCCAGAAAGACCTGCATGTTTTGCTTTGTTTGTTTTTGTTTTTTGAGACAGGGTTTCTCTGTGTTAGCCTTGGCTGTCCTGGAGTCACTTTGTAGACCAGGCTGGCCTCGGACTCATAGAGATCATGATATTTACTCACCTGTAAGTGGATATTAGCCACAAATACTTTTTCTCAACCCCTGTAGGCATGCAGATCCACAGCTCCCATTGCTCTGCAGCTAAGCAGATACTCTGTTGAAGAAAAGTCTGCCTTGGACCAGCTGTGTCTCACCTCAGGGGACACCCCACACTACCTGGCCATCCTCCTTTTCTCTAGGAAATTTCTGTCTTTGCTTCAAGTCAGACCTGCCCCATCTCCAAGGTCCACGTCCCAGAGCTTGATCTACTTCCTAATTTAAAGGAAATTCATAACGTTTCTAAGTCTTCTATCTTCTCCCAACTTCCTTCTCCTTCTTCGCAGCGTTGAAGGCATTTGTGTGCTTCGTCATTTAACTAGGGATTTTGTATGTTTTACTACTTTAATGGTTTTCGTGTTCATAATTGCCCCCCCCCCCCCCCGCCAATACCAGGATTACTTTATTTAAGTTGCAAAATGAATTGGTTTTTATTTTATTTATTTTTCCTAAGTGTTCAAGAGTTTAAATAGCAAAGTGAAGGGCCGGGAGCTGCACTTAGGGAAAGGGCTTTGGTAGATAGAGCTCAAGCTGATAATGTGCAGTGAAGGCAGCATGTACATCTTTGAAGTTTTCTTCCTTGCTAATTGACCTGTTTTTTTCCCCCTACTCATTAGATTTCTTTTTTTTCTTTTTATTTTCAGTTTTCTCTGTGTTATCTTGGCAGTCATGGACTCATTTTGTAGACCAGGCTGGCCTCAAACTCACAGCAATCCATCTGCCTCTGCCTCCCAAGTGCTGGAATTAAAGATGTAAGCTACCAACGCCCGGGCTGGCATTTTCTAATTATTAAAAACAAAATCACCATTCAAATATTGTGGGCGTGCTTTCTCAAAATCTTATTTTCAGTATACTCAGTAACTTCATGGAACAAAACCACACAAATCTTTCTTGTCTAATGTACTCTGTGTGCCTGCCATTACCACATAGCGCTGTGCACAAAGACAGGAAGCAAAGAACCAACCTCACAGGCCAAGAATCTCCACTGCCGTGGAACTTGCAACAGAGGTGGCCTCTGAAGCTGTGAGATCTGTGAGGAACGTGTTTAAAATATGTTTATTACATCTATTTATTTGTGTGTTGAAGTGTGTGCTCAGCCTGATTATGCCACAGTATACATGCGCACAACCTGTGGGAGTCGATTCTCTCCTACCATGTGGGTCCCAGAACTCAGCTACCTCATCAACCCAAATTCTTTTCTTTTCTTTTTTAAAAAAATAATTTATTCACTTTACATCCAGGTTGTAGACCCTTCCCTTCCCTCTTCCTAGATCCCACCCTCCTTCCCTTTCCCCCTCCCCCTCCCCTTTCCCCATTCCTCAGAAAAGGAGAGCTCTCTCTACCCAACCACCACAGCTGCCTCAGGACTGAGAGCATCCTCTTCCCAGTGGCCTGGCAACACAGTCCAGCCAGGGAGAAGTGATCAAAAAGCAGGGAGCAGGGTCCATGTCAGAGGCAATCCTCCCGCCTCCCTCCCTGCCCTTACTAGAGGACCCATATGAAGTCTGAGCTGCCCATGGGCTACACTGTGTAGGGAGCCTAGGTCCAGTCCATGCATGGTCCTTGGTTGGCGCTTCAGTCTCCACAAGCCTCTCTGGGCCCTGGTTAGTTAGTTGCCTGCTCGGGTTCTTTAAAGGCCACTTCAGCAGTTACCTCCATTATGTGGTTTCTTCACAAGGTTTATCAGCTCATAACTAAGTCATGTCTTGATGAATAGAGACAAATAGCAATCTCAGGCCAGGTATGATGGTTCACACCTTTAATCCTAGCACTGGGAGGCAGAGGCAGGCAGATCACTCTGAGTTCAAGGCCAGACTGGTCTACAAAACAAGTCCAGGACAGCCAAGGCTACACAGAGAGACCCTGCCTCAAAGAACCAAAACCCAACAAACAAACAAACAAACAAACAAACAAACAAACAGACAAAGACTTTCAGAAATCAAAATATAGGCCACTGGGTCACTACTGTTTGACATTGACAATTGGACTACAGCTCTTTCGCAGGATCATCTGGAGGCAGGAGCTAGAAGATTAAGTGTAATCCACAGGAAGCTCTAATGATGACCACAGGGACATTTCCACATAAAGGCACCAAAAGAAAAGGGATGTAGGCATTTATGTCATCTTCATTGGTGACGTGGGGGTGCTAACCTTTAGTCAGAGCTTGGGGAAAATAAGGATGTCATTTACTTTGCCACCCAGAAACAGAAAGCTGCTGTAACATGGAATCTGAGTTTAAAGATTGACCTTCAACATTTACCAATGCATTCACGAATAGAAGTAAGTAATATCCCATTCCCCCTCCCCCTCTCTTTGAGGCGGGGTGGTCTGAGACAGGGTTCCTCTGTATAGTCCCAGCTGACCAGGCTCATCTCAAACTCAGAGCCTGCCTCAGTCTCCCAAGTGGAGTGCTGGGGTTAAAGGCATGAGCCTCATCATCTGGCAACTTCTTTTTCTCTCTTCCAATGCTTCCATTTGCTGTTTTAAAAAGTTGGTTATTTAGCTGGGTGTGGTGGTGCATGACCTTTAATCCCAGCGCTCAGGAGGCAGAGGTAGATGGATTGCTGTGCTTTCTAGGCCAGCCTGGTCTACAAAAATGTGAGTCCAGGACAGCCAGGACTGTTACACAGAGAAACCCTGTCTCAAAAAGAACCTATATTGAAAAAAAAAAAAAGTTGGTTATTTCTAGAGGAATAGATTCTTATACTTGCCTTAATGTTTTAGTTTTTCAGCAAATGATCATTTGACCTGAAAAAGGAATTGAATAACATATATTTAAGACAGAGTCTCTCTGGTTAGTCTGGAACTGTCTCAACATTTTGGTTGCAAGACTAGCCCTTAGCCAGGCTGGCCTCAGAGTCACAGAGACCTGCCTGCCTCTGCCTCGCAAGTGCTGCTGTTGAAGGGGCTCTTTATTATTCCAGTCTAGGCTTTGTTTATTTTTTCCTTCTTCTTCTATCTTTTCTTTAAGTATAGTACTAAGTAGTCTATGTTGAAATTCTGTCAAGTCTTTTTCTGCCCCCAGATTTATTTACTTGTTTTGGTTTTTCAAGACAAAGTTTCTCTGTGTACCTTGGCTGTCCTGGACTCACTTTTGTAGACCAGGCTGGCCTCGAAGTCACAGAGATCCACCTGCCTCTGCCTCTCAAGTGCTGGGATTACAGGCCTGTACCACCACACCTGGCTCAAGCCATACAGATTTTAGGGCACATATTTTGTGCATAATAGATGTATTATATGGGCTGCTAGGTGATGAAGCTGTGTTACTGTTTCTGGGTACTCAGGTATTGTAGGGAGACAGGATCACTTCCATTGTAAGCCCAAGTAGCCAGAAGGTGCAATTAGAATGTGAGGCAACTCATTCTTAAACTCATTCTTCAATTCACTTTAAAGATGAACTCTCTAGTCCTTTCTCAAGTGCTCACTATGTGGTACAAGAGGATGATGCTCTCTGAGAGTGTAGGCACCCAGATCCAGAAGAATCACATGATTACAGTAGAAGTTATAGACTAGGTTGCACTTCTATGCTACAAAGGTGGACATTGGGAAATTTAATAAAACTGCACTCACAAGATAATACATATCATTGCCCTACTCCTGGCTTTATGTATGACAATGCATTGAGGAGAGCCTGGAAAGAGAGATATATAGTAAGTGTTGAGATTTAATAGATAAATAATAATCTAGAGGCAATCTGCCAGTAACAGAGATGTATTAGGTCAAGGAAATGGACACGCAACAGTATGTTGTGGAAAATGTCTTTTGGTACTTGGAAAGTTTGCACACATGTGACTCAAGCAGCTGAAGGCCAGTCTCAGCTGCACAGCAAGTTGAAAGTCAGGCTGGACCTAGTGACACCCTATCTAAAAAACAAGCACACAAACAAAACGTCAGTTATTAAGGTGGGGGTGTTATGATGCACCTTTATAAACCAAGTACAGGAGGACCAGGAGTTAAGGTGTTCAAGGTTGACCTTGCTTATAGAGTGATTTCAAGACCAGTCTGAGCTATATGAGACAAAAGAAAGAAAGGGGGAGGAGAGAGAGAGAGAGAGAGAGAGAGAGAGAGAGAGAGAGAGAGAGAG
>OU015751.1:26466808-26485451 GCA_907169655.1 Acomys percivali | reverse complement strand
AGAGAGAGAGAGAGAGAGAGAGAGAGAGAGAGAGAGAGAATACTCACCACACTGTGTGTTTACACCATTTACACAGTGCAGGCACACTGATCTCTCGGTTCGGCATGGGTGTAGACATTCACACATTTGATTCTGTGGTTGGGAAACAAATATACATTACCTTTGATCTCCTTGACATAGTGTTTTTCATACATGTGATAAACTCTTGGGCTGTAATGAATCGTATACTTTAGTAGAAATTTTCTTTTTCTTTTCCTTTTTGAGGCAGGATCTCTGTATGCAGTCCTGGCTCACCTGAAATTCACTCTTTAAACCAGACTGACCTTGAAGTCACAGAGATCTATCCTCCTCTGCCTCAGGTGCTTGGATTGAAGTCATGCAACCAGCCCCTCTTAGAATTATTATAGAATAATTAATGTTCAGTTGTTTAAAGCCCACTTATTGCTCTTAAAGTATTCTTTAACCCCCATCTTCTCAGCCCCAAGGGTTGTAGAGACAAAGAGGCTGGGGCTCAGGGCCTTTCAATGTACTAGGTTGTTGGCAGAAAAAAAAAAGCAGTCACAGATGTCAGTGTTACAACCCATGGGCTAAAGAAGTACTCTACTTCTATAGACTACGTGGGGTGAAGTGTCTCATTGAAGGGCAGTGGGGATGCCAGGGGAAGGCCTGGAGGAGAGATGCGCCGTGAGGGGAGTCTCTTGGGAAAATCAGGATTAAACTGGGTGTAGAAGGTATAGGAAAGTCATGTGATACTGGGTAGAAAGCTACAGAGTAAAGATGCCAGAGAGAATATCTGGAGGATTTGTCTTTATTTTTATCTAGTATTTATTTATTTTGGGTGGGGGGTTTTGAGACAAGGTTTCTCTGTGTAGCCCTGGCTGTCCTATACTCACTTTGTAGACCAGGGCAGCCTCAAACTCACAGCAATCCGCCTGCCCATACCTCTCGAGTGCTGGGATTAAAGGCCTGAGTATTTGTCTTTAAATGCAATGACATTCCATAAGGCATAGTTCATTCATGGAGAAGAAGCAACATCAAGTTTCAGGTTTGGAAGACTGAGAACACCGTTTGTGTCTGATCACCCAGGGGCCCTTCTATACAAGATCCTCTGCTGGTTCTGAAAGGCAAGCATTTGAACACTACTTATTTTGCTGAATGCAGTCTCTTCCCAGGCACCAAAGTTTCCCTTAGCTTTCCTGCATTCATTGTATTATAAAGAAAATAGAGGCGTTACTCCCACAAGTAAGTCCACATGGTTGATATTATGCTTTTATCTGGAATTAACAATACACCTGGAGGGAAGTTTGCTCTCCTTTAGAGCCATCTTGTAGGGCTCCTGGCAAAGCTGTGCCCCGCATGTCTTCATGACTGATGCAAAGCTGAAGACCACATCAAGGACATGAGTACCGGATGTTCTCACACAGGCAGGCACACACGCGCATGCACACACACACACACACACACACACACACACACACACACACACAGAGTGAACTTACATGTATTTATCATAGAAACAAAGGCAATGTGTAGCCAGATTTTCCTTTCTTCTATAGTATGTGGTATTTTTATGCCTTTAAAACAACATTTGTGTTATTTCTTTTGGTCCTGAGAACAGGGAGGAGCTCAAGCAGTCGGATACAGATAGTGGTCCTCGTGGCGTGCTTGTAGACTGACAAGCTCTGAATCCCCTACAGTAGTTTGAAAACGATCCGCTGACTCTGGTCCCAGGTGCAGGTCTAGTCACGCAGCTGACAGGCATCTAGGAGACCTTCACTGCAGCTCTGAGTGGCAGAATCACTGATGTAGGTCCTTCCATGTGCTTTGTTTCAGAGTTAAACACCTAGAAAACAAACTGAGACTCAGAAGTACGTATTTGACCTGAGTCACTAAGCTAAAAACAAACCAAACCAGACAGACTAATAAACAGCACAAGCCTCTGAGGTGGCTCGGTGGGTGAACACATTTGCTACAGCCTGATATTCTGACTTCAGTCTTGGGAGGGAACTCACATTGTGGAAGGAGAAAACCAACGACCACAAGTTTCTCTCTGGCCTCTGTATGCCATGGCATGGCAGAAATGCCCCCTCAATGCAGCAAACATAAAAAAAAAAACAAACAAACCTAAAATTCAGAACTGATGTCTGTGGTGTTACTTTTTTAGTTTTATACTTTCCTTAAGACATGGTGGAAGCAGCCCACATTACCACTGTCTGAAGTCAGAAGCAGGTTTTACCAAGCAAGGACCACATAGAATCTCTTTCTTCTTGGCACATCTCAATTTGTCTTAAAAAAATGTTTTGGCCAGGTGTTGGTGGCACATGCCTTTAATCCCAGCACTTGGGAGGCAGAGGCAGGTGGATGGCTGTGAGTTCGAGGCCAGCCTGGTCTACAAAGTGAGTCCAGGACAGCTGAGGCTACACAGAGAAACCCTGTCTCAAAAAATAAAAACAAAAAAGAAACTTCTGAGAAACAGTTCCCTTCAAATGACATAAACAGTCTCTTGCCTCACCTGCAAGTCTAGTGTTAGCTTTCATTTTACTTCTAGTTTAATTAAATTCATTAACTAACTTTATACTTTTAAAACAGAGACAGGATCTTTCTACATGGTTCTCGCTGTCCTGGACTTCCTTATGTCGACCAGGCTGGTCTCAAACTCACAGAGATCCTCCTGCCTCTGTCTCTGCCTCCTCAGTACAGGGATTAAAGGCGAGCACCACCTTACTTGACTTAAACTTTCCTTATTCTTTTACATATATGCAATGGAAAGTGATACACCCATTCTTATCTGCTTGAGTTTTATTCATAGATTTACTTCCTTCATTTTATCTGTGTGAGTGTTTGCCTGCATGTGTGTGTAGGTACCATGCATGTGCCTGGTGACTGTAGAGGTCAGGAGAGGGCCTTGGACTCCCTGGAACTGGAGCGACAGATGGTTTTTATTGACTGTGTGGGGGCTGACACTTACTGCTGAGTCCAGCAGATTAAGGCACCTGCAGCCAAGCTCGATGACCTCAGTTGAACTTCTGGACTTCACATGGCAGACGGGAAGGACCGCCTCTTAATCTCCCACTCCTCTACTTTTGATTTCAAAACCGTCCTGATTTGTCCGTGGGATCCCTGTATCTTTAGGCAGTGTTTGGGGCTCTCTTTGCTATTTTGAGAGGGCTGACTGTGGTCTTTGTCCTTAGCCTCCCCTGTGTGCCCACGACCAGCATCACAAGCCAGTGGTGTGTGTATGATCACGGAAGGGCCTTTCCCAGTATCCCTGATGTAGGGCTGTAAAGCAAGGGGGAGGATTCAAGAGCAAAATCCCATTCTCAGCGTCTTTTCTTTCTGAATCGTATCCATCAGAGCTCATCTGAAAAGCAAAAGAACTTGAGTATGATGAGGCGCTGTGATTACTATATTAATGTTAGCATTATGTCATGATAATCCTTAGTAGAGGAATCTACATAAATATGGGAGAAGGAGCAGATTTAAAAACCACTCCCTGGGCTGGCAAGACAACTCAGCAGATTAAGGCACCTGCAGGCAAGCTTGATGACCTGAGTTAAATTCCTGGGATTCACACCGTAGAAGGGAAGGCCCAACTGCAGTGAGCTGTCCTCCAAGCTCCACACATGTACCATAAAATGAATAGATGTAAGTCAAAAAGGAAAGCCCAAACAAAAAAAGCACTAACTGGATTTTCTGACATCCTGGATCTCAGAAAACTCAGAGCTCGAGGAAACTCCAGGAAGCCAACATGTGAAGATACTGAGGGCAATATGGAGGAGAGCTGCTGAAGACATCCAAAGGACGCAGGTGGAAAGTCAGGGCATCTGCTGTTCAGCAGCCCTAGACCATACATGGTGAGGGTGGGAGCGTAAGGGCAAGCTAGGACTACAGACACCTGGACAGGTCTTTCCTTGCATCTAACCCCGATGCCAGTCTGCAAAGTCTAGGCTGTGTCCTCACCTCCACCTTCAAAAGCCTCGTCCAAATCTCTTTTTTTCATCAACTTTGACCTGGATCCATAAGCAAAAAGGGATGCTGGGAAGATTCTTCTGGCTTAGCCAAGTTGATAAGTCATCAATATAAAACCTTGACAAGTATTATCTGTGTAATGCATATATGTTTATTTTGCCTGAGTGGTTGGGTTTTTTTTGTTTTTTATTTTGTTTTGTTTTGTTTTGTTTTGTTTTCGAGACAAGGTCTGTCTGTGTAGTCTTTGGTGATCCTGGACTCATTTTGTAGACCAGGCCAGCCTCAAACTCACAGTAATCCGCCTACCTCTGCCTCCCAAGTGCTGGGACTAACGGTGTGTGCCACCACTGCCCGGCTCATGTGGCTTCTTATAGGAGGTTGGACTGCCTTCTCAACGTGGTGCTTTATAGGGAGGCATCCCCATACAGCAAACTGGCAGCTGTGAAAACCTTTTGAGGTCTCGTTTCAAAGCCATAACAACATCCTTGTGCACTTTTTTTTTGTCAGTGCTTTTTAGAAGGTAAGATCAGATTCCAGATTCCAGAGAACGGAAAACTTCTTATGGGAGGAGAGGCCAAATGCTGTGGCCATGTCCTTCAAAATACAATAGCAGTTTAAAAAATAAGATTACCTTTCAGGGACTGGCTAAAAAGCTCAGCTGGTGAAGGCACTTGAGACACAACTCTGGTGACCTGAACCTACTTCAAGAGAGTTGTCCTCTAACCTCTATGTGGGTGTGCTGGCATATGTGCAACCAACCCCTCTCCCCTCCCCCTCCCCCACCAAATTAATTAAAATTTAATTTTCAGTTAGGTTTCCTCAGTAAGACCCTCCAGCCCCCTCCCCCCATTCACAGGTTAGCCCTTATGTCAACCACTCATACATGGTGCTGATTCTGTCCCTCTCTCCCGCTTGGCGGTGACAAGGCATTTTTGACTTTACAACTGCCTACTGGCATCTACTAGACAGACAGCGAAACCGGCACTTCCCCTTGTAGGACAGCTCCTCCAATAGGGTCTGATGCCTCGTGTTGAGGAGAAGTTGCTCTAAATGGATATAATTCCAGCTGGTTGCCTGAGGGCTTCAGTCAAGAATATTTCACAGACTGAAGTTATTTAAAATTTTGAAAGGATCATAAATTTCTTTGGGGGATGGAAAGGGCCTTCAGGTACAAGACCTGCCTTTCAGTCATTCATTATTTACGAGGGAACCATTTTAGACAGAACACAGACCACTCGGGCTCTTCTATAAGATCAAATGGAAATGATACCCAGGCTCTTGAGACTCTTGCCTCTTATTTTCAACTTTCACCTCTCATTGTAGCCTCTGAGCAAAACCTAAGAGATGTGTTTGCTTGTGAATGTGTTCAAGTGTCCGTGTGAACACACACACACACACACACACACACACACACACACACACACACACACCATGCTTTAGCCATTTTTGTCAGAAGTCTTTTGAGGATTTTACAGCCTTGTGTTAAAGGCTAAGAGGTGTGTATTAATTGGCCAAAGTCATGGACTCATTAAATTGGAAATAATTCACATCAAACTGGTGATTTTTCCAGCTGTAGCTCTTATATACAGACTTACAAAGCCTTCTGTGGATATCCTCCCAAACTGTTAGGAGAAGCTGAACTCTTTAGAGTTTTCCTTCTCTGACTAAACAGAGCAACCTAAAAACGAAATAAGATAAACTGGCAAAAACAGAGCCCCAAATAAGCCAACATTACATGCAACAATAATTAGATTATTGTAGTGTACAGAAGGATAAAGTGTAAAAGGAGTCCCAAGGATAGTTTGCCATTGTTTCTAAACCAGAATTTTAGAAGTGGGAATGGAATGACAGCAGTTTGGCTGTGCGGCTCTGCTCTCTGCTCCCACTCAGACCTAGGTGTGCTGGTGGCTTGGATGGCCACCAAGTCAGCTCCTTCACCTCTCGCCCTAACACAGCCCATCTGCTCCCTCCCGAAGGTATGTGATCACAGGTGTGTTATCGAATCTCCTCCCAACTGACAAAGCAGTGAGTGCTAATGACAGGGGAGTAGAGCTACATAATTTGAATTCCTAAGTAGAAGGGTATTGCATCAGCTCAGGCCCGAGGAGGGAGGAAGTTCTTGAAAATTCAAGAATCCATTGTGATCAACAAAATAGTCCCCAGATCTCTGATGAGACCACACCTGCTGCCCTGGCTGCAGACTAATTCCTCTTTTCTGCTTCAAGGGTAGGTGTTAGGAGAGCGGTATTTTACTGGTGAGAAATTGCTGAAATCTGTTTGCTTAACAAAGCAATTATTGATAACCTGTAATTGCTGCCCAAATCACAAACTTTCTAGTAATTCTTCATCTGGAGAATGATAGGTTAGTTCTATTTCAGAGAAGACTAACAAATAATATTATAATAGAAACATATCTGGAAAGAATAACCCTTAAACTATGAAATGTCATCTCCACACATTAGACTGATGTTTCTGAAGCAGTGAGCACATTGCGTTTTCTGCTTTAGGAGTTAGCCTTTGACTCTCTCAACGGGTATCTCTCTCTTTAGGACAACAGCCGTGGACAACGAAGCTGCCGTCTTTAACTTGTGGTGTCACAGAAAGGAGATCTTTTCCTTGAGAGAGCTCAACAGGAAGAAACATTTTGAGGAGCAGATAGAGGACCTTTGGGAGAGCTGTCTGGAAGGTAGTGACTCTGCAATGGGCACCAGGCATGCTTTATCAGCCTCGAAGTAAGTGCTCTGTTTCCTTTTTTTAATTTGTTTTGTTTGTTTGTTTGTTTTTTCATTTGGCTCTCAAGGCTCTTCCTCCTTATGCTCAGAAGTTGGCAAGAGCAGCTTCTGTGACACTGGCCTGTATCTTGAGCTCTTGAACTTGAAAAGCACTGCCTTCCACAGCACAGGCACTCATTTAAATGGCTCGCACCAGAGGCCCAAGCCCTTCCCAAGCTTTTCGTTCAGTTGCTTCTTGTATGTGAGAACAGTGAGACTAGCACGGTATGACCCTTCCAGCAGCCCACGTGACATGTGGAGAGGCTGCTATACCTCTTCAACGGATGCTTTAATACAGACAGGAGGTGTGCAGTGGAAGGGTCCAAACTTGGATTTGAGAGAAGAGGGCACATGTTTTAGCCCCCTTTTTAAACTTGTAAAATAAAGACAATCCGGCCTAAGCTGCTAAATTGTAGCATTGTGGTAACAATGTCTTGGATGTGAGTAAATTAGTTTTGTGGCTGTTTAATCCTTGGCATAGTATAATTGTAACTAACTGATAACTACATTGTTAAAACCATAGTCCTTCAAGTGTGCTTTCTACTTATTTTTTTTATATTTATATCTTAGATATATGGATTTGTTACTGAAGCACAGATTTCAGAAGATTAAACGTTGAAACTTAAATGCCTGGGAATTCTAACAAGAGGTAGGGGAGAGAACCAGAGAGGCATCCTAGCTTTCCAAGACCAAATGCACTACATTCTCCTTGGAATTTCCCACAGCATTGTGATTTTTGCAGTCATCTCATCTAAAAAGCATCTTTAAATACTGTAAACACTGGCTAAAAACATCTTCTGGGTTATCAATTTTAAACTAGAGTCTAACTGAGAGTGCTGACTGCACCAAATAGTGCTGAAACAGACAGAATTTGTGTCCTATTTTTGTGTTCCATGCCACCAGGAACACCTTTCCTTACAACCTATTCTTCCAAGGTGCTAATTCATTAAACGAACAGCACACGTTAACCCCCCAGGCATCACCATCCTTCAAGATGCTCCCACGTTGCCTGTATTCCTCATACTCCTCAGGATGGTTTGTGGGCCACAGAAAGCCCAACAACTGTTTCAGAGCATGCCTCCTGGAGTGTCAAAGAATTATGCACAAATAAAAGCCTGGGAGGAATGTGTAAGATGCTCAAGTAAGCATCTTAAAGAATGGATAGGAAGGACTCAGAAGGTTTAAACCACCAAGCAGAAATTGAATCAGAAATGGATAGGCAGAAAGCGCATCTGAACAGAGACGTAAAACAAAATACATAAACAGCAGGCTGGAGTCTCAAGACCCGGTGGGACAGAGCTGTCCACTGATTCTAAATGGAATATTCCTTTGATGTGCTGTGATTTAGACAGCAAGAATGAGAACATAGGCATATTAAAAAAAAAAAAAAAAAAACCCGAAGAAATTCTTTAATAGCTTCTTTCCCTCTCTCCTTCCCTTTCTTTCTTTCTTTCTTTTCTTTCTCACTATGTAGACCACGTTGGCTTCACACCCAGAGATCCACTTACTTCTCTCTCCTGAGAGCTGTGGTTAAAGGCATATCCTATCATGACTAGATGTACTTTGTTCTTTTTATTTTATCCTGTCCTATGTCAATTACTATGGCTTTGAGTCTGGGATTGAAGGGTGGGATGTGTGCAGGTATGTGTCTCTCTGTGTGAGCATTTATGCATGTGTATGTATGTGTTTCTGTGGGTTTAGATATTCAGCCTTAATTGCAAAATAATATTTCTGAGGTGTTGTCTCAGGTAGAGCTAATTAAAAAAAAAAAAAAAAAGGAACTGCTTATTATCCATATATTTTGCTTGAATATAGAAAAATACATTTATATTTCATTTTAACAGTGAAAAGCTGGCCATAAAAATAGCTAGCTCCACATATGAAAGATAAAATGGGGAACTCTCACTGAGTCAGGTGTTCTAGGACAAAAATATGTTTGTGCAGTTCACTACTATTGTGTACATTTCACTATGGTTTTGTGCCTCTTTAATATATTCCTATTCTGATGTTACACTCAATTTATTTACATACTTGTTGACTCACTCTGAAACCTAAAATGTCATTTCCAGCCTTCTCAAGAACATTCATTTCTTTCTTTCTTTCTTTCTTTCTTTCTTTCTTTCTTTCTTTCTTTCTTTTCTTTTCTTTTTCTTTTTTTTAAGACAGGGCTTCTGTATATAGCCTTGGCTATCCTGGACTCACTTTGTAGACCAGGCTGGCCTCGAACTCACAGAGATCTGCCTGCCTGTGCCTTCCTGAGTTCTGGGTGCAGCACCACGCCTGGCTGAACATTCATTTTTTTTTAGGCTGATACCAACTCTTTTGTGTCTCCCATCCTTACGGAAGTCTAGGGGAATAAATTGTACCTTCTAGCTCACAGTAGCCAGATTCTTTAGCTGGATCTGCAGAGGACCCCAGTCCTGTCCTGCCTATTGAGTTTCATTGAAAGCCGGGGAGCAGAGGTTTAAGTTTTGAATGGGGTATGTCTATGAACTATCCCTATTTATAAGCTAACTGGCTACATTCCTTTACAAAGAAGATGCTGGGCTTAATCCCAGCACTGGGGAGGCAGAGGCAGGAGGATCTCTGTGAGTTCAAGGCCAGCCTGGTCTACAGAGTGAGTCCAGGACAGCCAAGGCTACACAGAGAAACCCTGTCTCGAAAACAAAACAAAACAAAAAACCAAACAAACAAAAAAAGAAGTTTTACAGGTTGATTTCAAGTAACAAATCAAACTTCAAGGTTTTACTGGCACTGTAGATAGCATCTTTGGTTGTCTTTTTCTCTGACCACAAACCATCTATAGCCCATGAAAACACACACACACACACACAGACACACACACACACACACAGACACACACTCATACTCACTTACACACACAATCACACTCATACACAATTTCATGCATATTCTCTGTCTCCCCCCCACATTTGACCTTTAAGTTTAGCATAGTCTCTAGAATGTCATTACCTTTTTTCATATTTAAGATTTACATATTGTTTACATACCAGAGATATGCACACACACTTGTGGAAGTTAGAGAACAACTTGTGGGGGTTGTTTTGTGGCATCAGTTTCCCTTTTCCTACCATATAGATTTCCTACATGGAACTGTCATTTTTAAGGATCTTCTAAGTCCTTTTTCTCTGTTCACCCCTGCCCACACCTCCCTCCCTAAGAGGCCATCAACACTCTCCTTCACCTCTTTGGTCCACATATGTGATGTACTTGGAAAGATTGTGTTCTTTCCTCCTGAAGACCCTAGAAAAACACCATCAGACAAATTGCTTCTATGGATCAGAGTTTCCATGGTTGAAAGCCATGACTCTTGTATCTTTCTCAAAAACAAATGCTCAGCAGTAGATGGTCAACATAGAATGAGCACAGTGGGATTTTTGTAGACATTTTGTCTCACTCTGCTTTGCTTGGACATTTTTTGTCTTCTCAGTCTTTTGTTTGTTTATTTTAATTTCTGTTTTTGTATGTGTTATTTGTTTGTTTGTTTTAAAAATAGAGAAAGTAAATGAATGTAAAGGTGGGTGGGAGGAATTTGAGGACAGAAAATACCATCAAAATATATCCTATGAAAAAAATTGTTTTTTCAAGACAGAGTTTTCTTTGAGTAGCCTTGGCTGTCCTGGAACTCACTCTGTAGACCAGGCTGGCCTTGAACTCAGAGAGTCACCTGCCTCTGCCTTCCAACTATTGGGGCTGAAGGCATGCACCATCACTACCTAGATGAAAAATGTTTTAATTAAATCAAAAACAAAAAGTTTCCAGCTGTGGTGATATAGGATGGTAGGATTTGCTAAAGGGCAGAGGCAAGAGGATCAGGCGTTCAAGGCCAGACTGAAGTATGTGTGTTTGTGTGTTTTAGCCAGTTGTGGTGGTACACCTTATTAATCCTAGCACTTAGGAGGCAGAGGCAGGTAGTTCTCTGAGTCTGAAGCCAAGCCTGATCTACACTGTGAGTTCCAGGACAGTAAGAGCTATATAGTGAGACCCTGTCTTAATGTCCCAAACCCCCAACAATTTTTTTTTTTTTTTTTAAAGAATGAAAAAGAAATCCTTTGGTGTGACCTAAGAATCAGATAACTTCCACAAATTAGTTTGGAGCTTGAGACAGAAACAAGGTGACCTAGGACATGTTCAGGTCTCTCCCAAAGCAAACAGAATTGGCTTGAGCTGAAAACAAAATAGGCATTACTATTTTCAAGTCATTGTGAATTTGCATGGAGTTCTACTAGTTCTAGAAAATTCCTTAGAGTTACCACAAATACTCAAGAGCAGCTCATGAGTGATGAGGATGAGCACACTTCATAGGGGCCTTTCAGAGTGACTTTTCTTTCAGGGCCTACATGCTCTGTGAGAGCTCAGATTATGGTGCACTGGGAATTCCAGGATGACGTCATGGGTACCCAAAACACGTGGTTAGGCAGTAATGATGCCATCTACACTTTCTGGGTGTCATTTCTGACAAGGAATCTGAACTTTCTGGTGAGAAGGATGCACATCAGGGTGTACAGAGAATCATGTTGTGGTGACTTCCGCCCTGGAGCACAAGCACAGCTTCCTGTTTTGGTCTGATAGTTTCCCCTTGGGCTTTCAGAGATGCAAAATTACCCACACAGAGACAGGTTGCCCATGAAAAGAACATATGTCTTATTTTTGGAACGCTTTCTTTCACATTATCTCTGTCATTTTGTTCTACAAATCCTGTTTCCCTTTGTATTTTATGTCATATCTTGACAGTAATTTCACCCACCTTGAGAACTACATTTTCCCCCTTTAAGGCTTATATTTCTTATTTATTTCCTTCATCATCTCTAGGTCCTGCTCACATTACTGTTTTATTCGTTTACAATATTAATGGCCTTCTTAAGGTCTTAAGACAGACGTTTTAATTCATTAGATCAACCATTTGGAAATACTTGTGAATGTCTCAAGTTACCAAGTGGGGTGTGCAAAGAAACCTTCAACATTTTTTCTGCATCCAAGTTGTGTATAATTTGGGTAGGAAACTATGTTTGCATGCACAACAGTAAAAATAAAAGATGGTTGCTTCTGCAGAAGGAAAGGAAGGACGGTCACACTCATTTGTCAGTCATGTGCTTTATGGCCATTAGATGCATTCATATGTGAATGGCCTGAGTAAGTATTTGTTCAGGTGTTCTCATTGGATTTTATTGTTAAATTATAGGATTTTTTTTCATGTAGCATGTATGCGTGTGTGTGTGTGTGTGTGTGTGTGTGTGTGTGTGTGTGTGTGTGTGGTGTACATGTCTATGCATAAAGGAGTTTTAACCCAACAACATGGCTGCTCTGACAAGGGATCACATCTAAAGACCTAGGTTTGTGTGATCCAACTAGGATCCTGATATGCTCTTAGTACATACCTATAATGCCTCTAGCTGGAATAGAGATACAACATACCTTTAATTCCTTTGGCTGGAATTTAGTATACACTTTTAATCCCAAACAATTGGGTGTAATTGAGTGGCAGACAAAGTGGCATATCAGAGAAAGATTTGACAGAATGAGACTGAGATAGGATACACCTAACTCTCGCAAGAACAGACAGGAAAAAAGAAGCCAGAGCAGTACAAAGATAGAGCAGGCGAGTGTGTGGAGACAGTGCAGTAGAGTTTGGTGCAGTTCAGTTGAATGTAGAGCAGTTCACGGGGTTCAGAGATAGTGGTTCCAAGTAGAGCAATTCATTGAGAATCAGAGAGAAGCCAGTTTGAATCAGTTAGCTTGGAGGGGAGTTTTGAGCCAGAATTGCTGAATTGAATGAGTCAGTTAGCGCTCAGAAAAAACTAGAAAGGGGTGCTTATTCAGCAGTAAGTTTTAGAGGATAACATCCTAGGTCTAGATTAGCAAACAGAAGCTTGAATCTGAAGCCTTCAAGGTCAAGGCTTGCAGAAGATTAGATTGTGCAGAAGCGAAATGCTCTGGGCTCTGCCTAAGCCATATATTAGTAAAGCTCTCATCTCATTCCCTCATCTGAAGAAATAAAAATATTTACATCTGTGTTTTGGTATGTGCCTTTTTTTACTCATTAGCTCAAACTTTCATGTTCCATGAAATCCATTAATATTCTCCACCCCCTTTAGTTTTTCAAGACAGGGTTTCTCTGTGTAGGCTTGGTTGTGCTGGAACTCTCTCTGTAGACCAACCAGGCTGGCTTCCAACTCAGAGATCTGCCTGCCTCTGCTTCCTGAGTGCTGGGATTAAAGGCATGTACCACCATCCCCGGCCATATATATTTTCCTTTAAAAATTGAAATCTTTGTACATATGTGTGTGTGTGTATGTGAGTGTGTGGGAGTATGTGTGTCTGTGTGGATATGAGTGTATGTGTGTGTGTGTGTGTGTATGCGCGTGTGCGCTCGTGTTCGTGTGGAGGTAAGAGGACAATCTCAGTGTTGGTTCTGCTGTCATCTTGCTTGAGCCAAGGTTGTTTTTTGATGTACACATTAGACTGGCTGGCTGTGAGCTTCTAGAGTTCCACCTATCTCTGCTTCCTGTCCCCTGATGGGTACACTAGGAGTCCAGACAAGCCTTCCTCTTGTGTGAGCTCTGGAGAACTGAACTTAGGTCTTCATGCTTGTATGCCATGTGCTTTTTACCCACTAAGTCACCTCCCCAGACTCTGCTTTTTCTTTCTTCTTTTCTTCTTCTTTCTTTGTTCAGACAGGGTCTTACTATATTGCTTTTACTGGAGAGATCGGGCTGACCTCAAAGTCACAAATATCTGCTTGCCCCTGACTCCTGAATGCTTGGATTGAAGGATTGAAGGTATGTACCACTATACCTGGTTTCTGATTACTTGTTTGTTTTCGTGCTTTTAATAACTAATGCTTGCTGAGTCTTGTCCTAATCATAAAGTCACTGAGGTATACCCCTGTGCTTTCTCCAATGACTAGGTGTACATATAACAAAAATACCAATTCAACCCAATGTGTTATTGGTATACGCTTGCTAGAATGCTGGAACTACAACACACTGTGAATGAAAACATGAAATGACAAAGCATGTTGAGATTTAGTCTGGTAAACATGTATCTCACACATGTCTCTGGTACTTACACTTTTACATCTTATCTGAAATGAAATGAAAACATCTATTAAGAAAACCACTTGTGCCAAGCATGGTGGTGCATGCCTTTAATCCCAGCACTCAGGGAGGCAGAGGCAGGTAGATCGCCATGAGTTCAAGACCAGCCTGATCTACAAAGTGAGTCCAGGACAGCCAAGGCTACCCAGAGAAATCCTGTCTCAAAAAAACAAAAACAAAACAAAACAAAACAAAAAACCCAAAACCAACCCCCCTCCCGGAAACAAACAAACAAACAAACAAACAAACCCACTTGTACATGTCAACAGCATCCTTGTCATAGCAGCTGACCATTGGGATGGCCATTAATAGAAAGTGGACACCCATTAGGTTACCTGTACAGTAGAGTCTAACTCAGCCCTGGAACAGTTAAACATCATGGCTACACACTAGGACTTGGACTATTCTAAAAGTATAGTGATGAAAAGACTTCTCACAGGGGGTACCCTATATGCTTTCTTTTATGCCAACTTCTAGAGTTGACAGAAACTTACCAGCAATGAGGCACACACAGCTGGTGGCCCCTCATTCATATGCTATTGTCTAACCTTCCTGTGACAACACTCAATGGAGACAAGCCTCTAGAACATGGTTCAGGTGAGAGGACAGAGCTCTCCTCCTTGACATTAGTGCCCTGTATTCCAACTAAGAGGCCTCAGAACCCTGCCTTGCTCTTCCCATCATGAGGACGAAATAAGGAGGTGAACATAGGGATCAGGAAAAGAGCCAACACCAGACACTGTCTCTGCTGGCACCTGGACCTTGGACTTCTCAGACTTGATACTTTGTCACAGGGTTTGTAGCTTTTGTTACGGCAGCACTGTAGTAAGTGCAATGAGGGAACGTGGATTGAACAAGAGCGTGGAAGTGTTCTTTATCTTGACAAGTGTGTAAGTAATGGAGGGAGTGTGTTTGTCAACGCTCAGTGAAGGTACACTTCATTACATGAAAATAATATCTCCATAGAAACCATGAAAACAGTCTTAGGTGACAGGTTTGGGCAACTAATTGGATAGGAATATGTAACATTGTTTAAGTGTGGAATTTGTATGAAGTGTCCTAGAAGTCATAGCTGGGAAATGTCTTAGTTGTGATAATTCGGTGAGTGACATACCCTTCTTGGATTCAAGGTTTCCCTTTATAGAACTGAAACAATACTTTCCACCAGTTGATGTTTTAGGAGTGTATGCAGGAGGCTTGTGACAAGGGCTGACACAATGTGTTGAGAAATTAATGCCACTTGAATAAGCTCTAGCTTTCTTTTTCTACTTGTTTGTTAGTGAGTAAAGTGTCACCTGAGGTTTGAATGCTGCTGTTTGCAAAGTTGACACATTATGAACAAAAATACAGAATATAGAGGAAGATCACACCCAAGAGAGAACACGATACACTTTCGTTTGAACCCAGTGGTTTCTTTTTGTTTTTCTGAGGTAGGGTTTCTCTTGTAGTCCTGGCTGTCCTGGGCTTGCTTGTAAACCAGGCTGGCCTTGAACTCACACAGAGATCCATCTGCTTCTGCCTCCGGAGTGCTGGGATTCAAGGTGTGCACCACCATGCCCACCTTGAACCCAGTGGTTTTAAAACAAACAGGTCATTGGCAATGATGGGTCATGGATTTGGAGAGGGATGGGGGGGATTTGGGGATCTGAAGAACGGTGAGCTATGAACATATCAGTTGCTGATTTCCACGCTGTCAATGCTCTTATCATAGCTAATCTCAAGTAACCAAACTGGTTTGCAAAATTCCTGAGTATTTACCCATCACCTCTTTCTGGCTGGTGCTTGCCAGCCCCAGAACCCACCTGACCAGTGTGTTCATTGAGGCAGAGAATGAGAGAGAAACAGATCTTTTTTTCCACTTTGCAAGAGTTCATTTGCCTGCTGGAGACTTTGCTCTTAATATACTGTTTAGCACTATATCTCCATTCCAAGCAGCTCTCTAAGCCTGCCTGCACCGTTTCCTATAGTTGCACAGAAATATCTTACTTTCTGATGTCCACTGCTTTTCAAAGGGTCTTTCTTTCTGTCATTCAGAGGCAGTGTTCTCTTGGTGTAGATAGTCAGGAGCCAGCGGGTGCCAACCAGGGGTGGCCTTCCCTCATAGCCCCCACCAAGCCAAGCACCGCTCCTTTTCTTTTTTTTGAGACAGGGTTTCTTTGTATAGCCCAAGCACCGCTCTTGCTTTACTCCTCTTAGTGTTTTCAGCTTAGGCTCTTACCTTACATAAGACTGGATTTCATATCTGGCTTACTGCGGAAGAAAGAAAGAAAATATCCTTTCTTTCTTTCTTTCTTTCTTTCTTTCTTTCTTTCTTTTTTTTTCTGAGTCAGAGTTTCTCTGTGTAGACTTGGCTGTCCTGGAACTCGCTCTGTAGACCAGGCTGGCCTCGAACTCACAGAGATCCACCTGCCTCTGCCTCTCAACAGCTGGGATTAAAGGCATGTACCACCATTGCCTGTCTAGGCTAAAAGGACATTTTCGTAGCACATGCACCACCTCCTACATCCCTGTTAGTACACTAGACTCTTGGCCTGAATGTAGGAGCAGCAGAGCTCTCGCTATAAACCTCTGGAATACCAAAAAGCCAGCTTACATTTAACCAGTATCACTGATCTATTGGTAGCAATAGGGACTCCATAGGGACACTTATAACCCAGAAACCAACTAGATATGGTAAATGCATAGTTCCAGATTTTTTTTTTAAAGACAAAGTCTCACTATGTTGTTACTGGCCTGCATCCCCCTAAGTAGACTAGACTGGCTTCAAACTCACCATCATCTGCCTGTCTCTGCCTGTTCTGAAAGGCACGTGGTGCCACACCCTCCCCCATTACTATAAGTTCTTTGTCCTAGAAGTAATAGTAATATGAAATATTTCTCTAAAGATGCTGCCCTTCAACATTATTTTTCATAACAAAACAAAACAATCTGTAGGCCCTCGATTTCACAGTAAATATAACAAAATAACATGATGTCACCCCCAGAATCTAAGCTCATATTTACATGAGCATATTTATTTATTTGTATTTTATATATTGGTGTTTTGCCCACATGTGTGTCTGTGTGAGGCTGTTGGATCCCCTGGAACAGGAGTTACAGACAGTTGTGAGCTGCCACGTGGGTGCTGGGTGTTGAACCCAGGACCTGTGAAAGAACAGTGAGTGCTCTTGACCGCTGAGCCATCCGTCTCTCCAGCTTCTCATGCACATATTTATATCGTACTGAATTACTGTTTTTAGTGCTCAGTGCTGTAAGGAATATGGAAAGAGAAGTGACTGGGAGGCATTTCTCAATCAGTCAGTGGTGGTTGCTACTGTTGCAGGCGCTACATGACAACCCTTTGCCCTGTGTGCACTTAGAGGCATTCCCAAATTCTCTATATGACAAGCAATAGCTAGTTAAAAGCCCCTCATCCCCAGTGTCCAGGCCAGCAAGACAGCTCAGTGTGTGCTGCTCTTGCCTAGTGGGTGAGTTCCTGGCCATGGGTGGCTCACAGCTACTGGTTCCAGCAGGCTGATCCTCTAGCCGCTAACAGACACACAGTGTCTGTACATAGTTTTATATACATAATTAAAAAAAAAATAAAAGTATATCTTTAAGAGATTACCAACAATGGGCTCATATTCAGAAGTTCTAGGTTTATTCTTTGAAGTAGTTTATAAAATTAAAAAACTCAGTTGAAGTGTTTTTCTAGTTATTTATAAGCTACAGGTAAAACATATTTAATGTTGTACAGAGGAGACCCTTTGGCCACACTTCTCAGTGGTGTTATGCCTCTGGTTATTTCTTCCTCTGATTCAATAAGAAAAGTGATATTTAAAAAATAAAAAGCAAGTCATGTGGTGGCTCAGGAGGCAGAGGCAGGCGTATCTCTGAGTTCGAGGCCAGCCTGGTCTACAAAGAGAGTCCAGGACAGCCAAGGCTACACAGAGAAACCCTCTCTCAAAAAACCAACCAAACCAAACCAAACCAACCAACCAAATAAATAAATAGCAAAGCTTTCTGAACCACAAAATATTTTTAAAACATTCATTTAAAAAATTTTTGTGGTGGTGGAGATTGGACCTCAGGTTTGCTAAGCAATCTTCCTACCATGGAGATATATCACTAGCCTACAAAGTACCTTTAATTTATAGATAATTCCAATATTTAATCCCCCTTTAAAATTTGCCTA
Source organism: Acomys percivali (assembly GCA_907169655.1). Classification (NCBI taxonomy): domain Eukaryota; kingdom Metazoa; phylum Chordata; class Mammalia; order Rodentia; family Muridae; genus Acomys; species Acomys percivali. The sequence continues at coordinate 26,467,419 of OU015751.1, read as the reverse complement.
TTAGCACATTCTTTTTTTTTTTTTTCTTTTTCTTTTTCAGAGAAGGTATCTCTGTGTAGCCTTGGTGTTAACACATGCTTATGTTGTACTTTTCCAATATCTTATTGTGACAAATTTCAAACACATAGAACAATTAAAACAGCAACACAGCCAACATTCACAGGAGTTAGATTTATAGTTGCTATTTTCATGTTCTTTCCTTACATGCCGATTTATTTATCAGTCCATTTTGGTTTTTGACATATTTTATGTACGTAGCAGAGATCAGAACATTTTTTCCCTGTTGTATATATGGCTTTCACTGGAGTTCAGTGTTTTGCTTTCTTTTCTTCTTCTTCTTCTTCTTCTTCTTCTTCTTCTTCTTCTTCTTCTTCTTCTTCTTCTTCTTCTTCTTCTTTTTTTTTTTGTTTGTTTGTTTTTTTGGTTTTTAGAGACAGGGTTTCTCTGTGTGGTCTTGACTGTCCTGGACTCGCTTTGTAGACCAGGCTAGCCTCGAACTCACAGCGATCCGCCTGCCTCTGCCTCCCGAGTGCTGGGATTAAAGGTGGGCGCCACCACCGCCCGCTTCTTCTTCTTCTTCTTCTTCTTCTTCTTCTTCTTCTTCTTCTTCT
>OU015751.1:26445751-26458307 GCA_907169655.1 Acomys percivali | reverse complement strand
ATAATAATTAAGTGAGGGGGACAGTAGGAATCAGGATGTTTATACAGGAGGAACAGCTATGATAAAACAGTTTGTCACTAAGAACTGTGGCAGAGAATGGGGAAGGATTATTTCAGGGACAGAAGAAGAAAATTTAGGGATGGTTTTCAAGTTCATGGAAGTTTTTAACGCAGAATAGATTGACCAGCTGTTCATGATTCTGTGACACAGTAGAATAAAATAGACACTGCCTTGCTATTATAGCGGGAGGGTTTTAAGTTGGACCGAAGTGAGTGTTCCCCAGCCAAAAAGGCAGGAGCACTGGAGTGAAATTCTGTAAACTCAATTTAGAAGGAAGAGAAAAGGGAAGAGGGGGAAAAAAAAGAAAAGAAAAGAAAAGAAAAGAAAGAAAAGCTGTCAGCCCAGTCTGGATGGTGCAAATGTATGGGATGTTACCTTGAGCACAGCTGCTCCACACCTGCAGCCTCTGCAGAGGGGGGCTGCCAACGAGAGCAGCAATGTCATCAGAGTGGAGGTTGTCAGGAAGCTGCTGGCAGTATGGACATTATTGGATTAATCATTTGTTTGTGCCCAAGAAGAGACTCACACCGGTCTGGTCCAGTCTGGTCTAGTGGTTTGCCTCTTACTGAGAGCTCTCTTGTTCATCTTTTGCTCTCTTCCCCTCAAAGACAAAGCTCTCAAGCACCATTATATATGAGCATAAAAAGCTGCGGTGTGATATAGAGCCATTATATATGTGTGTCGGATGCTGTAGCATGACATGGAGCCATTGTATACATGCATAAGACGCTACAATGTGACGCGGAGCCAATGGTTGTGTGGAAAGCAAGTGTACGGGCTCCCTGCTCATCATTCACAGAGCTACATATCTTGGGGTTTTAAAAAATCTATGTGTACATGTGTGTGTTTGGGGTGTGTGAACATGTATGCAGGTGGCTACAGAGGCTAGAAAGGAGTGTCAAATCGCCTGATCCTGAAGTCCCAGGCAGTATGAAGGGTCCATTCCTAGAGCCGGCAACAGCTCTAGTCCTTTGTAAGCAAGCACTTGAACCTGTGGAGTCATCTCTCCAGCCTAACACATACCTCACTACGTTCTGTTTTGTGTCATCTGTCCATGTAAAGCCTCTGTCCTGGGGGCTGGAGAAATGGTCCAGGAGTTAAGAGCACTGACTGCTCTTCCAGAGGTCTTGAGTTCAGTTCCCAGCAACCACATGGTGGCTCACAACCAGCAGCTTGTACATGCAAATAAAGCATGTTTTTCGAGACAGGATTTCTCTGTGTAGCCTTGATTGTCCTGGACTTGGTTTGTAGAGCAGGCTGGCCTCGAACTCACAGTGATCCACATGCCTCTGCCTCCCACGTGCTGGGATTAAAGGCGTGTGCCACCACTGCCCAGCTCACAATAAATAAATCTTAAGAAAAAAAAAAAGCCTCTGTCCCTGAGGCTTTTCTATGCAAGACAAACACACACACACACACTAATTAAAAATAACTTTTCAAATTAATTGTGTAAAGAATTCTGTACATAAGATGGGTGTGGTGGCGTACACCTTTAATCCCAGCACTTGGGAGGCAGAGGCAGGTGGATCTCTTGAGTTTGAGGACAGCCTGGTCTACAACGCGAGTCCAGCACATCCGAAACTACACAGGGAAACCGTGTCTCAAAAAACAAAAAACAAACAAACAGAAAAAGAATTCCATACATGCATACGGTGTAGTTTGATAACGTTCACCGCCCCCCTCGACTCCTGCTCCAAACTCCTCCCAATTCCATCCCCTCAACTTCATATATTTTTTTCCTTTTCTTTTGTAGTCCACTGGCTTTAATTTGCAGTACCCATAAACTGATGAATGCAGGGGCATACACTGAAGCATAGCGAACCTACCAGGGCCACACTCTTACAGAAAACTGAGTCCCCCTCCTCCAGAAGCCATTAATTGCTGTCACTAGTTCCCCCCCCCCCTTGCTTTTGGCACTGCCATCCATGGTCAGGAATATGCAAATGTAGAGGGAAGGTAAACATGGGCCCTTCTCTTTGTATGAGCATGTGGTGCCATGGGGCACACTCGTGAGCTGGTGTGCAGTCAAGTGGGGGCTGGAGGCTGGTTTCAGGCGTCACCCTTTGTAGCTCTCCATTTTTTTCACCAAGACAGGGAGGGCTCTTGCCAAAGCCCGAGCTCACAGCTTCTGCCCTTCACGAAGCCAGCTTACTCTGGAGACTCTGTCCCCAGCTTGGATTACAGGTGCTCTGCCACCTCTGTCTGGCTTTTATGCGGTGGTACAGGGAGAGGGGCCTGAAGATCCAGAGGCTCATCATCTTTGAGGCCAGAGTCTCCAGGGGTCTGTTGTGACCCAGGACCTTTCTTTCTCTCTTTGCTTCTTGGCTACCATGAAATGAGCAGTTTGGCTCTGTTGTCTATTCTTAATGTAATTTGCCAAACCATAGGTCCTAAAGCAGCAGAGCCCGCTGACCATGGCCTGAAACCTCTGAAAGCACGGATCCAAGTAAACCTTTCTTGCGGTAAGTGGATTTCCTCTGGTATTTTGTCACAGTCATACGAAGTGGAGTAGACCCTTCCCTTCAGCCAAAGCATGCAAACAGATACTCTATATACCTCCTGAAGGCAGAAGCAGAAGCCACACAGTCCTGAAACCACTTCTCTTCTTAGTAGAGTGCTGCCTTGTCTTCGGCGGGAAGAAAAGCCCCCTGTCTCCTATTGCATAGCGACCACTCGCAGTAACACTGCCGCGCTGACCGTAAACGTCGTCCCTCAGGTGCACACTCTTTTCAGGAAGACTGAAATGTTGGCATATCGTTAGCTTCATTTTCCATTCAAGAAAACTGTCTTAGCGTAGTCACTGGCCCAAAGTCCTATAAATAAGAGATGACAGCATGGTTCAGCAGGACTGGCTACTCTGTGGACCTTGGTTTACATCCAGAGGTCGGAGACCCCAAGGATTCAAATTCATAACGCTGTGCCTTGAATGCCCGTGTCAGCACTTACCTGAATGATGTAAGAGCTGCCTATGGCCACAGCTGATGCATCCAGCTCTGGACATAGATGCTCAAACTACGGAGGGTAGCACTTGTGTGGTTTGCACCTGTGTGCCACTTTCAGCATAAGGAGTTGTGAGTGACATGGACCTTCCCTGTGAATGCTTCCATCTCCTGAAACTCTGGAAGCATGAGAAGCAACTTCGAGAGTCGCATCCCTTAAACAATTTGGCAGCTTTAATTAATCAAATTACATTACATTCAAGCTTTTCTCCTTGTTAAGTGAGAAAAGTTACCCACTTAAGATTTAAAAGATTCTGAACAACATAGAATGAAAATAAAGAAGTTTTGGGTTAATGATTTAAGTAGGCAAAAAAAAAAAAAAAAAAAAAGAAAAAAAATTAAACAATGCCTTTCTTTGATAACTCTAGTTAATTCAAGTTCTAATTCTAGCAATAATAATAAAAGATGAGTTTATTTGAGAAGTAGAGTTATAATTATTTACATATGCTAAATTTAAAAATACTTTTTAAGAACCATCACCAGTCTCTTTCCTTCCATTACAATCGCTACTATGAGTTGCCTAGTACTGGCTATATATAGTGACCGCAGACATTTTTGCAATCCGGGTAAAGGAAACATCTGTAGGAGATGCAATTAAAATAGGAGCCATTCGTGTTGCACCACAGATACTCCATACTTAGGGTACTGCTAGTAATCTCAGTGTGGCTTTGCCTTCTAGGAGCATGCATCCTGTCTAATGTACCTAATTACCTGGTACTGTGGTAAGAACCTGCTCAGCTACCAATTGTCTCAGGATATGAATGGAGTCATTTGTCAATAGAAGCATGTACACACCGAGGAGAAGCCTGGTTTGAGACATAGACACTGAAGCTAACATATAGAAAGTCTCCTAAGGGAATACATCATTGTTGGCAAGAACTGGGGAGATGGTGTGGCTGGTGAAGTGTCTGCCACAGTCACGAGGGCCCAAGTTTGTATCCTCAGAAATCTGGACACATTGGTGTACGCCTGGCCCTTCAGTGCTGTGGAGTGGAGACGGGGCTGAAGCTCATTGGCTAGCCAGTCTAGCCAAATTGATGTGCTTCAAGTTCAACAAGAGACCTTGTCTTTTTTTTTTGTTTTTCGAGACAGGGTTTCTCTGTGCAGCCTTGGCTGTCCCGGACCCGCTTTGTAGACCAGGCTGGCCTCGAACTCACAGCGATCCGCCTGCCTCTGCCTCCCGAGTGCTGGGATTATAGGCGTGCGCCACCACGCCCAGCGAGACCTTGTCTTAAAAAAATAAATCCATAACTAACTCATGTCATCAAATAGGGACAAACTGAGCTGGTGCCCAGCTAGAAGCTGCACCCTTACTGAATGTAGTTGTTTGTGATGCTAGAAGGTACTAGAAGGTACTATGCATGCTACTGGAGGGAAAAAAAAAATCAATATCATCCAACTACAAACCTTGTGACCTACAGCAGAGGACTGCCTGCAATATATACTTGTGCAATAGTGGTACAAATGCTATAGGAATCACCAACCACTTTTAAAAAATATATTTTATTAACTTATTCATATTACATCTCAATTGTTATTCCATCCCTTGTATCCTCCTATTCCTCCCTCCCATTTTTTTTTTAATTGGATTTAAGACCTACTTCATGAAATGGAATCCATATCTTATACTGCTGAAGATGAGATAGGCCATGGGCCTAGGGGGAAAACAGCATATTACTATTATTCTGATATATAGACATAGCAATAAAATGACTCCTAATGGCATATTGCTATAATTGCTGTAGATCAGTGCATCACTAAGCCCTCAAAGAAGCTTCTTCCAGGAGATGATAACTAACACAGAGACCCACACTGGACAATGTACAGTGACAGACAATGGAACACTCAGCCCTGAGTAGGATGTCTGTACCAAACCCATCCTCTCAAGGCTCAGGGGTCTATGCAGAACAGGTGAAAAGAATTTAAAGCCAAAGGAAACAGCACCTTTCAGACACAACAGGATTGATACACATTATGAGCTCACAGAGGCTTGACAGCACACGCAAGACCTGTACAAGTTCAAACCAGACAAAGTCCCAGCACTAGAAAAGGAAGTAGGCACAAAGTCCCACCCCTAAGCAAGATGCTATTTACAACCAGAAATGGAAAATCCTGGGCTATAGAGTCTCAGCTATACTTCAGGGCAGGCCTTATGGCTATCCTCTGATGACCAGATGATGACCTCTGCTTTCGAGAGTCATGTGGCTTCACCTGGTGATGCACGCTTTCAATCCCAGAACTTGGGGAGCTGATGCAGGCAGATCTTTGTGGTAAGACCAGACTGATGGACTTAAACTAAGTTCCAGCCTAGCCAGGGTTCCATAGCAAGAGTTTGTATCAGTACACAAGCAGGTAAGTTTGTAGTTACACAGGGCATCTACCTTATGACACAGAGGCAACCATTTGCACTCTGACAACATTAGGAGGGTAGACCTTATGTTAAGTGTTCTTTTTTTCTCTTAAAACAATTTTTTTCTTTAAATGAAAGTAGATCTTTTTTTTCATACAATATACTGATTAAAGTTTTCTCTCTCTTAGCTCATAGATTCTTTCCACCCAAACCATACTCTCCCGTCCAAATCATACCCTTTCTCTCTCTCTCCTTCAAAAGCAAACAAGCATCATCAAATAAATAAATAAAAATAAAAATAAAATATGATAGAAGGCAACATAAAACAGAAGCAAACAAACTGCAACACTTGGCTCTTTTTCTTCTGTTTGATTGTGTTAAGTGTCACTAACTCACCTGCAAACACCCAGACCAAAAGGAACAGAGACTCTGACTTTGGAGGGGATGAGGCATAGTGGATACCTTAATTTCAGTGATGGTACCAAGGCTGTTACGTGTAGCTCCTAACATGTAACAATGTAGACATCAATTCCATGCAGTTATTTGTGTTGCTGGTCATACTGGAGTAAAGCTATAAAAACATTGGCTTTTTCAAATGGCTATTTAATGCAATTTTATTTTACTTTTTATAAATTTTATGCTGCCTTGTGCATCACATTAATTTTTAAAAATATCTTATTTTATTTTAATTATGCATATCTGTTTGTGTGTGTGTGTGTGTGTGTGTGTGTGTGTGTGTGTGTATGTTTGTGTTGGAGGGGTTCCTGTAGGTGAGTACCTCTGGAGAGTGTGGGATCCCCAGGAGCTGGAGTTACAGGTAGTTGTGAGTTGCTCACAGTGGGTGATGGGAACTGGGGTCCTCTGCAAGAGCAATAGCTCTTAACCACTGAGCCATCTCTCTAGCCTCTACCTTATTTTTTTTTAAACATTTAATGTATTTTCTTGTTTCTTTTTTAAAATAATCATTATTTCACATTGGAATTATGTTTCTAATTTTGCAGTTCTTAGAGATGACCCTCAAGTGAACATTCAGGGTCCAAACACATAGGTGTGGCATCAGTCTATTTGAACTTCAGGTAAGAAGATGAGTATGTTGAGCCAAAGAGGAGTCCTGTCACTTCTCAGGGTTGCAGAATGAGCTCTGGAGGATGGCCTTGGGTACCAACTGATATTTGTGGAGGGAAGAACCAAGGCCATGTATTTCATATTTCAAATTGTGTTTTAGTGCTTTGAGAGATACTTCACACACAATCAATAATGCAAATATATATGTATATATATGTACACACATTATATATATGTGTATATTATATATATATGTAAAATTTTATAATTTATGTGTGTTTTTCCTGCACATATGTGTGGCCTAGTGACTATGGAGGCCAAAAGAGGGCACTGGATCCTCTGGAACTGGATTTACAGACTACTGTGAGCTGTCATGTGGGTGCTGGGAACTGGTCTTATGGAAGAGCAGCCAGTGACCTTAGCAGCTGCACCATGTCTGCAATCTCAAATACAGCATATTTAAACTGGATAGTCTGATCAGCTGTCTTCTTTCATCATAGGGAAGAAACCTTAGGCTTTGCGTGTGTTCTGGACAAGTGCTCTGCTACCAAGAAAATCCTCACCCTGAATCAAAGAAGTTTTTCCATTGTGTCCTCAGGGTCCCATCACATGCACAGTGAACCACTGATTTATTTTCAGTGACAACCAGCTAGTTTTTACTTTTGAGATGCTTAGGAAACATAATCCAGTCGTAATTATTGTGCGTCTCATCCATAGTATTGATTGCATGTGTGGTTCATTCTTTTGTGTTGCTGAGTCCTATTCCACCGTGTTGCAGATGACGGGCAGGGATGGGGTCCACTTTCCTGTGTGGATCATGCTTACTTGCATGCTTATCATTAGGGATGTCACACACCCATCTTCTACCACTGTGTAGCAGCAGTCTTTGTGTTGACTGACACATTAATCTGGGGACAGAATCCCTGGAATTTGATTGCTTGGATTACTCATGGATGTAAGTCTAATGCTTCAAAAAAATATCAAGTGGTCCTGCAAAGCAGTTGAACTGCTTTATACTCCTATCAGCAGTGGGCATTCTATTTGTGTCAGATCCTTCCTATGAGCACAGGAACCAGTCTGGAGGCCTGTGACGCTGTCTCCCTGTGCCTTTAAGGAACCGCCACCGAGGCTTTTGCCATGTGCTTGGCTCAAGCATCTCCACTCTCCTCTGATAAGAAGTTTGCTCAAGTCTTTTACTCTTTGTTCTTCTCAGACTTTTTCATATTTAAGGGAAAAAAAAAACCCGCATTTGGATACAAATCCTTCATCAGATATACAATTTGCAAATATTTACTCCTAGTCTGTAGCTTTTATTTTCAATCCTCAACAGTCTAGTTCAAAAAGCAGAAGTTTAAACATTTTTCGGGCTATTTGATGTATCTGTGCTTCCCGCTACAGACTGTAATTTTTGGATGGCGTCTAAAGGAAGCTTCACCTAATCAAACTTACACAAGTTTTCTCCTGAAAGTTTCACATTTAGGTCAATGACTCATGCTGAGTTAATTTTATGGTGTGAGATATGGATCAAAGTTTATTTTTTTTCTTGCATATGTATATATCCAATTATTCCAGCACCATTTGTTGAAAAGACTAATCTTTTTCTACTGAATTTCCTTTGAATCTTTGTCAAAATCATTTGCCTCTGTGTGTGTGGGTTTATTTATGGGCTCTCTTCTGTTCCATTCGTATATCTGCCTGTCTCTACATCACCACCCAACTGTCTGGAAGATCGGGCCTTCATAATAAGCCTCCATTCTCTAAATTTGCTCATCCCTTTCCAAAGTTGTTTTTAGCTATTCTAGGTCCTTCAAGTTTTTATATCAATTTTAGAATCAGTTCGTTAATTTCTATAAAAAAAGAAACCCTCGTAAGATTTTAATTGGGATTGTTTTAAATCTATGGACTGGTTGGATAGAATGGCCTTCTCTCGGGATTATTGAGTTTTCTTGCCAATGAATAAAGAACATGCCACCTTTTCTTAATTGTTCCCAGTAATGCTGTGTGGGTGTCAGTGACCAGAGCTTTCATGAATTTTGTCAGCTCTGTTCCTAATTATTAGAGTTTGTTAGTTATTTTTAAAATGACATTATTCTTAAAATTTTAACTTCTCATGGTTTGTGGCTAATATATAGAACTACAACAGGTTGTTGCATAATAACTCTTTTATCCTGAAATCTGGGCTCCACTCATCTCATGCTTACTGCTGGAAGGTGGACATCACGGCCAGGATGGAGCTTCCAATCCATGTTGAATGCTTGGGTCCAGGGAGCCAGGATCTCAATCTTTACAGCCCCGGGAGCAAGGATGGTGATCTCCTGCCACTCACTGTAGAGGTCTGATGATTTTCTTCTCACAGACTGTAGTGAATTTTCTACATGACCGATTATGTCGTTTATGAATAATGGCAATCTTATTTCAGCGTTTCCAATCTGGATGCTTTAATTCAGTTATTTGCTGATTTGCTACTGACACAAAGTCCCTCTGTGTAGCCCAGTCCCACATCCACCTTAAAATTTTCTGTATTTGTTTTCCTGCTTTATTGCAGACTGCAGATTCCAGTGGATGCTGAAGAGGTGCTACTGGGTACAGGTTTCCTAGCTGTGTCCTGTTCTCATGAAAGCTGTGTTTAAAGTGAGCTGAAAGCTTGGTTATAGGTGTCATTAATCAAGTCGGGAAAGTTCCTTTTTATTTCTAACCCTAGTCTCTTAACAGTTTAAGAGAATTTGGGGTGCAGGTTGAAATCTGTCAAATGCTTTTTTTCTATGTTTATTCAGATGTTCCCAATAGTTCATCTTCTTCTGGCTTTTTTCTTTGTTATTATGGCGAAGCGTATCAATACATTTTTCTGTTGTTGAGCCAACTGTGCACACTGAGGCATAGTGTTGGATTTGATTTGCCCAAATTCTGGGCTGACTGTCACCATCTATCATCATAATGTACCTTGGTCTGAAGCCTAACTGTGTCATCTTCATCTATTGCTTGTATCAAGGTAATTTTGTCTCATCAATGCAAAACACTCCTTCCTTCTTATTTATCTAGAAGGGCTTGTGTAAAGTTGACACTATTTCTGCCTGCCTGTGTTTTAGCAGTTATCTGTGGGAAGTTTTAGAAATATTAATTCAATTGCTTTTATAGATAGAAGGTTGCCTAGTATTTTTCTTGAGGGACTATACCAGTTTGTATCTTTTAAGGAATTTGTCCATTATAGGCAAAGTGTGGTGTTTGTTTTGTATATAATAGTCTCTTGGTAGCTCTTTGATATTGCAAAATCTATATTGATGTCATATGTCTTATCTCTGATAGTAACTTCTTTTAATCTTTCATGACTCTAATCAGCCTTGTTAGAGGTCTATCACTGTTCTTTTCATTTTTATTTTTATTTTTTTCTTATTTATTTTTCTCTCACACAGCCTTCTCTCCCTCTACTCCTCTCAGTTCCCCTCCTTCTCCCCTCCCCCCAAGACTCTCAGTTTCTCCATTTCCCTTCAGAAAAGAGAAAGCATCCCAGGCATATCAACCGAACCTGCCATAACAAGATGCAACGAGACCAGGCACAAACCCTCACATCAAGGCTGGGCAATGCAACCCAGTAGGAGGAAAAGGCTCCCAAGAGCAGGCAAAAGAGTCAGAGGCAGTCCTGCTCCCACTGTTGGGAGGTCCACAAAAACGCAACCACAACATGCATGTAGAGGACCTAATGCAGACACAGGCAGGACCGTGATTGCCGCATCAGTCTCTGTGAGCCCTGATGAGCTCTGTTTTGTTGATTCTGTGGACCATGCTCTCTTGGTGTCTTCAACCCCCCTACTCCCCCCCACTCCCTGGCACCCCGAATCCTTCATTCCCCTCTTCTTTGGGGTTCCACTGACTGTTTGGCTGCGGGTTTCTGAATTTGTTCCCATCAGCTGTCAAAGGAAGCCTCTACCGGTGACTGGACTAGGCAATCTATGAGTAGAGCAATCCTTGAGTATAGGAATCATTTTATTGATGCCCCTCCCCCAGTCCTGTTTGATTGTACCAGGTCTCTGGACCACCTAGCTTCTGGTTCTTGGCCATCCAGGCAGGGTCAGTCATGGGCTTCCTCTCGTGGCTTGGACCTCAAGTTAGATCAGTCATTGGTTGCCACTCCCTCAAGCTCTGAGCCACCATTGCCCAGCACATCTTGCAGGCAGGACAGGTTATGGGTTGAGGGTTTTGTGACAGGTTTGCTATCTCAGACCCACCACTGGCTGTCTTGCTTGATTAAAGAAGATAGCCAGTTCAGGTGCTGTACTCTCCATTACTAGGAGTCCTTGCTAAAGTCACTCTCATGCGTTCCTGGAAATGTCTACTGCACAAGGTTTCCACATCATCTCCAAAATGCCTTCCAATTCTAGTTGTCTCTCCCTGTACTTTCTCCCTCCATCCCCCATCCTTCCTGTTCCCACCCCCACCTGGGGAAATCCATGTGTCCTTCCTGTGGATTGTAGTGTGATATCCTTCTTAAAGAAATTAATGAATTATATAAGCTTTAATATGTATGAAACAACTTAATTTGGCTTTAATTTTTTTGCGTGTGTGTGTGTGTGTGTGTGTGTGTGTGTGTGTGTGTGTGTTCTGTGCCTCTGTCCATCTGTGCCTGGATTTATTATTATTATTATTATTATTATTATTATTATTATTATTATTACGATGACAATAACTACTACTACTACTACTACTACTACTACTACTACTGTTTAGACTGGCTGGCCAGAAGAAGCCCCCAGGATCTTCCCTTGTCCACCTGTCAGCAATGGGATTAAAAGTACAAGCCACCATCACTACGCCCTACTCCTTTATGTGAGTTCTGGGGATGGAGCTCAGCCTCCCATGCTTACATAATCAGTACTTGACCCACGCACTCATGTCTTCAGCCCCTGTTCCACTTTATAATGTTCCATCTTCTGCGTTTCATTTTTGGGTTGTCTCTGTTGCTGTGCCTTCAAATTCACTAATCTTTTCTTCTGCAATGTCTAATCTGCTAATCTCAGAAGCTGTATTTCTCATCTCACACATTTGGGTTTTCATAACCACAAGTTCTACTTGGTTTTGTTTTCCACTTGTCTTGTTTTTGCCTAACTTTTTGAACATATGGAATATAGTTATAATAACCAGTTTAATATCCTCCTCTGCTAACTATAACATCTGTGGTTAGTTCTTAATCAGATCCAATTGATTGATTTATCTCCTCATTATGGATAATATTTTCCTGTGTCTTTGTGTGTCTGGGAAATTTTGATTGGATGCCAGATATTGTAAATTATACCTTGTAGGATGCTGAGATTTTTGTGTTCCTATAAATATTGTCGAGCTTTGTTCCAGGCACAGTTAAGTTCCTTGGAATCAGCGTGGCTCTTTCTGGTCTTGCTTTAAAAAAATCTCTAGGCAGACTGGAGTATTGTTAGTCATGGGCTAATTACTCTCCGCAGCAGAAGTGATCCTTTTAGGAGTGTCATACCCCAGGCATCGGGTACTGGGAGGGTTCTTGGTCGGCTTTATGCCGCCGGCCCTCTGCCCTGATCCTTGCCTGGGCATTGCTCCTTCTCTTTCTAGGTGATACATTATCTGGCAGTTTGCTCGTGAGGATGTGCTGCTGTGTGCTCAGCTGAACCCTCCAGGGGCCTGGCACACGGACCTGGGGTTCTCCCTCTGGGCAGCTCTTTCCCATAGGCATTCCTTCACTTGGGTGGATGCTGTATGCTTTTTCCGGGTCCTCCTCCTGTGCTCCACTCTGGAAACTCCGCTGGGGCAGTAAAGAAGACAGCCATAGGCCTGTTTTGTCTATTTTTCCATCTCAGAGACTACCAGCATCCTTCATTGCCTGATGATCCAGGGTCTTCTTGGTTAAGATGGAAGAATAACCTGACTCCTAGTTTCCTTTCTTAGCTGGAAGCGGAACCAGTTCCCCTGAATCAACCTTCTCTTTATGACGTGTAGGTCGGTGTTGAGTTGCTTGTTTGTTTTGTCTTGTTTTCTTTTCTTTTTGACGCTGGCTTTTGTACTGTGGCTCAATGTGGACTGGAACTCACAGTGATTATTCTGAATCAGCTAGGATAATAGG
>OU015751.1:26417473-26445741 GCA_907169655.1 Acomys percivali | reverse complement strand
GCTGGATAGATGTTTGACAATTAAATAAAACAGTAACTTAGTCTCAATTTGAGCTCTTTTCTTTCTTTCTTTCTTTCTTTCTTTCTTTCTTTCTTTCTTTTCTTTTTTCCTTTTTTTTGAGACAGGGTTTCTCTGTGTAGCCTTGGTTGGTCTGGATTCTTTGTAGATCAGGCTGGCCTGGAACTCACAGAGACGCGCCTACCTCTGCCTCCCGAGCGCTGTGACTAAAGGTGTGTGACACCATGCCTGGCCAATTTGAACTTCTTTAGGTAAGAAATTCTCAGCTTGCTGGGTGTGGTGGCACATTCTTTAATCCTAGCACTTGGGAGGCAGAGGCAGGTAGATCTCTGAGTTTAAGGCCAGCCTAGTCTACAGAATGAGTTCCAGGACAGCCAGGGCTACAGAGAAACCTTGTCTTGGGGGGAAAAATCCAGCTCAGTCACCCTGTGTCTGCTGTGCGGAAGAGCAGTGATCTGAGTCCCAGAAACTCAGAACTCCCAACAGTTGTTGACACTTTTTGGAATAGGCGATTTCTGTTATTTTTAGAAAACAGAAAGACTGCATAAAAATGCCAGAAGAAACTACTTTTGAAGAGCAAAATAGAAGCTGACTCACTGAAGGGACTATTGGGAGCAGTTACCCAGAGCCTGTTGTAGGTCAGGAGGCTGATTTAAGGTTATTGCTTTTGCAAATTCTGCAAAACCAAAAAAGCAAGAAACAAAACCCACACCAAAACCCCACCACTAATGAAATGAAACATATCCCCGCCCCCCTGGCTTTCCAATAGTGACTAGATTTCCTCTACAGTTACAGTCTCAAGGGAACTGTAGACTCAGGTCTTGTTCTCTGGATTTCTCGGGTCTCCCTTTTCTAACTCAGATTAATATTGGCTAATGATAGACAGGAAAAACTGCCCCTTCTGATAGTGCCCTGACCTGCTTGACGAGATCCCTGGAACTTTAGCATGTGGGTTTCCTTGGCCTTAGGGGAGTGAAGCTAGAACTTTCCCATCAGACACCTGTCCAAACCCAAGGACGCTCATTAATTCTTGGCATAAAGGCATCAGTTTGACAACCCAGACTGCTGCATTTAATCTCCTCAGAAGAGACATGAGCTGGCTTTGAGTTAACTGTGGGTAAGCAAAACTTACTCTTGTTGTTACAACTCGATTTTATTGCATTAAAATATTCTTTAAAATTTAAAAGAAAATATTTTATTTATTTTTATTTATGTATAATTGTGTGTGTGTGTGTGTGTGTACCTACATGTGTGTATGAGCACCAAATGTGTGCAGGTGATGGTAGAGGCCAGAAGAGGGCCATCAGATCCCCTGGAACTGAAGTTACATGGAAGTGTAAGCAATCCAATATTGGTGCTGGAAATCAAATCTGGGTCTTCTGCAAGAGCAGTAAGTGCTTTTAAACATTGGACTAGCTCTTTGGCCCATCATTTAAAAAAATTCTTACATGACCTTTGTAAAAGGTCATGGCTATAAAAATACTAAAAAAAAATACTTAATGCTGTTAATGTTATCAATAATTGCTAGTTTATTTCAGAGTTACAGATGTTCTTTTCTGACTATGTACCTAGTACTGTTCTCAAACTTATGCAAACATACTTTTCTTAAAATATAAAACTGAGAGAGCTCTCTCCTAGTTAGAAATTTAATAACAAAAGGGTCATATATAAGTAGAAGTAAACATGGCATGATTGACTACATTTTTATATTTGTTTAGATTTTTTTTATGATTATGTGTTTGTGTGAGGGTATGTATGCATGCATGTGTATAGATGCCTGAGAAGACCTGAAGATGGACAGGATGCCCTACAGCTACAATTGTCAGCTGCCTGAGCAGGTAGGTGGGTGCTGGGTCCCAAACTCTTGTCAGTTGTAAGGACTAAGTACTCTTAGGCGTCAGCTGTTATCTCTAGCCCCAATTTTTACATTTGGAGTCATTCTGTCATGTGACTTACTGTTCCCAGGTCTTGGTGCACATTCAACTCCACTGGCTGCTATCATTTGCAGGCTCCCTGCTTCCTTCACAGCATGTACACCCTGAGCTGCGCAGACTTACCAAGTCAGTCAAAAGAGTACTGAGCAAAGTGCTGTCTGTGGGAGAAACTTGTTTTCCTCATCTCAAACAGTTGACACCACACATGTCAGAGTTCTCATTTCTTTTCTCAGGCACATCTCACGTTAGTTCTGCACACAGTTTAATGCAGATGAACTAGGAGAGTCATTGGTATTCGTTTTCCTCCATATAGACCCATCTATTCCGCTGTTCTTTCTACCTGACCAACCCCTCAGACTTGGGCTGTTCGGATTCAACATTTCTTGTGTTTTGCAGAAGAATCAGTTAATGAAATCAGCTTTTAAATCCAAGTAATTCCTTAAATGGAAAAGCCGAGAAAGCATGAGAATGAAGCTGGGAAGGGAATGCTGCACTGTAGGAGCAAGTTAGAGAGTGAGATTTTAGTCACAGGAAGCAAGCGTAGCAGCATCCCACTTAGAGAGCTCTGTGAACCCATGGAAATGACTTACCCTCATGGTAACCTCAGCGGAGGGGCACAGGAGCTACAGAGCTCATATAGCAATGGCCCTTATATACGGTATGAGAATTGTTTGTAGATGCATCAATTCTAGAACCTTCCAACCTATTGAACAGGTGGCAAAGCGAGTTCATAAGGCCACCTTCAACAGAGAGCTGCTAACCTTAGAGATGGAAGTTGGGCCAAGTGAAAACAGTGACAGGAAGGTGACTGAAAAAACAATGGGTGAGGGTTACCGACTATGAATTGGTGACATGGCTCTGTGGGTAAAGGCATTTGTTACCAAAGCAAGGTTCTGAATTTAATGCCTGGAACCGATTTGGTGAAAGGGGAAAACTGACTTCCACATGTTGTTCTTTGGCCCTCACATATGTGCATGTGCATGTGTACACATACACACACACACACACACACACACACACACACACATTAAATGAATGCAATGTTGTTTTGTTTTTGTCTTTTTGTTTTTTAAGAAACAACCAAACATTAGTATCTCAGTACCACTAAAGTTCATCTTTACTCATGGCTGTAAGGAAACGTTTGTGGGTTTTAGTTACTCGGAGACCCTGACTGATAGATAGTCAACTGAGACACATCTTATGCTATGTCAGAGAGGAAACTGAGTCTTGAACCGGCAATGTAGTGGTGAATTGTGTCCCTTTGATTGACAAGGGCTTTTCTTAACTAGGCATATGATGTAATCCACCATAGGGTTCATATGATATTCCATAAGTCTGGGAGAAGGGAGAAATGAATGACTAATGATTACCACGTATCAACACTGACAATAACTTCAGATGGAACAATGAGTTGAATATTAAAAAAAAAAAAAAAAAAAAAGAAAGAAAGAAAAGAAATAGGAAACGTGGGGGAGTTTTGAATAAATTTAGGATAATTGCTAACTGACATAGCAGAGGAACTCAAATGGAAAGAGAGCCATACATTTAAGTGACTAGAACTTTAAAGTTTGATATGATGAAAACATCATGAAAAGAGTCAAAGTCTGAAAAAAAATAGTACTGATATTGTAGACGAGTTTTTGAATATGCCAAAAACTCAGGTTTTGGATGCAAAAAACAAATGAGTATGGAAGCAGGTAATTTGCAGGAAACAACATCTGTTTTGATGATGAATGTACGTGATATACAAAAACAGTAATGACCTGAGCAAATGGAGCTATGGCTTTCCCATAAACTGCAAGCAGGGGCGACAAGAGCGCCATATTGAATTTCAGTTGTATATTTTAACATAACTGTTGGTGGTTTGACTGAGAAATGTGCCTCACAGTTTTGGGCATTCGAACTCCTGGATCCCAAGTGCTGTTTGGTGGTGTTTGGGGACATTTAGCAGGTGGCGTTGCTAGAGGAAATATGTCAATGGAGATGCGCTTTGAGATTTTAAAGACTCCCACCATTTACGGTACGCTTGCCCTCTGCTTCCTGCTGTGGTTGGCGGTATGAGGTCTCAGCTTGATGCTCCAGTACCTGCCTTCTGCCATGCCTCGTCTCATTCCGTGGGAATGGACACCTATCTCTCTGGAACCAGAAGCCCAAATAAGCCTTCCCTTCCACGAGTCGCCACGGTCATGGTGTTTTTATCCCAGCCATAAAGAACCTAATGCAATTTTTACAACATGCCAAGCACACATCCTCTGTGACCCGGTGTTAATGTCTGCACGTGAGCTTTCACGACTCCTGTGCTGGGATACTGGTCCTTAGCTGCTGTTGTCATTCCAGCATGTCCCCTGCTGGCATGGGACCAGAAGGAGACACTCTTCTCTGATTGCCGCCCAGATGTGCTTTCTGATCTGATGTGATATGATGAGCTGCCTCTTCAAACCTTGGCCACGACAGCCTGAGGCATTTCCTCTGCCATGGACGAGTCTGGTTCCCCAAAACCAGGAGCTAAAATAAACGTCTCATGTCTTACGTTGTTGCTGCCAAGTATCTTTATCACAGTAACGGAAAAGTAAGTAACTTATCCAGTAAAATATTTTAATCCAGAGACAAACTTGTACAAATGTATCCATATTTAACTACAAACACTCCCAGTGAAGTATCATTTATATTATACCACCATCTAAAACCTCCAAAATGTTCATAAATAAAAAGATTAGATGAATGTATTATAGTGCACATTTATAATGAAGTTATTAAAAAGCAGAGGGTAGATTTATATGGGCTGACATGAAAAGTCTAAGGTGAACTACTATTAGAAAATCAAATGGCATCCCTCCCTCCATGACTTGATCCTGTATGTGTATATCACGTGAGTGTATTGAAAACATCTGTGAATGAATGAGATTTCTAGGGCAAAGGGCACCAGGAAAGCACACAGGGGCTCTGGTGAATATTGATTTATTTTTGGACCTGAATTCTTAATCTTTTTATAAAAGCCCTCTTTTTCCATTCATAGTACATGCTTTGAAAGAGAGACATCCTCACCTTCGCTCTAGAAATAGAGTGTGAGACCCAGTTACACAGGAAGTGTGTAGCCACCCCCAAGTCCCAAGTGATGTCAGGAATATTAAAGGTTGCCAAACGGTCAAGTCACAGTGGATGGTCAGCATATGTGTGAACCCTGGCAAACTTGGACTTTGCTTCTGGAAGGGTGGCAGGTGAAAGGGCAGCAGCTCTGGATGGGACGGGGCGAGGAGCAAAGCAGAGAGGATGAAGCAGAGCTTGCGTTTCCAGAGCTGGATCCCCACACACTGCAGCTAAATCAACTAGATTAGGACCCTGTTGCGTTCTTCGGCCAGCTTCAAATTAGAAAGCCATTGAGGCAATTGTTTCATATCTCACAGGTAGCATGTGCTTATGCAATAAAAAGTACATTACAAATCATAAGAGTATCTACTTTATAATCACATTTTTATCAAGATGTGCACCACAAGGGGCGAGCCTTGCACTCATGCTTGTAACTCCAGAGTGCGTCACATAGCTCCAAAGTCTCAACAGTTTTAAAAGAGACCACTTGAGTTTTATCAAGACACAGATCCAGTAAGAATTAGCACTAGGTCTCTGTTCCTCATTGTCACTGAAGCATCAGGCAAGAGACATGCAACTATGATCACAATGGAGCCTAGTGCTGGCAAGTCCATTTAGAGGTGACACACACCTAATGTTTCATTGGCTCATGCGAGTCACATGATGACTGCTCCTGAGGAGCAGCCTTACCAAAGCCCATGCTGAGATAGGACAGGTGGAATACATGGGATTTACTTCCTTGTAACTCACCCATAAATTTCCCTTCTTCCTTTCCTCCCTCTTCCCTCTCTCCACCTCTCTGCATTTCCTCCTTTTTTTCCTTCTGGGGACTGAAGTTAGGGCTTTGCATAAGAAAGCGCTCAGTTTGGTTTCAGTTCTCTCAAAGCCACCACCTCAAGCCCATCTCCTGATCATTTTCTCAGAGCATATATAATTTTTAAACCTATTAACAGTGGGTTAATACTTTTCTTTTAAAACAAAAATCGCCTTAACTTTTTGGTTGCCATTTTTAGCAGATATAAAGCAAACTGGCTCTTTGCCATGCTCCCCTGGGCGAACAAAGGGCCTGCATATTAAGTGGTGAGGATAGTGTAGTCCAATTAAAATGAACAAGTAAAGGCCCACCTTTCAGAAAGTTGGTCTTATTTCATAAGCTTTGAGTAATAAAAGCTCTACTCTTTGTAACCATTATGTGTGATGAAATCTATTTATGTTGAGGGAGCTGACCTAAAGACAAAAAATGAGAGCTTTAAGGACTGATTAGAATTCTAGCATAGGTGAACTCCTGGCTCGTTTTGGTATCATTTTCACTATTATTATTATTGTTGTTGTTGTTATTAATCAAATTTACATTTTTCTCTTTACATTTTAATTAATTAATTTATTTGTATGTGCCCACATGGGACAGCAATGGCATGATGCTGTGGAAGTCAGAGCTGGGTCCCTCCTTCTACCATATGGGTCTTAGAGGTTAAGTGGGGCTGTTGAACTTGGTAGCAAGGGCTTTTACTGACTGAACTATCTCAACAGGCTGCATTCTTCTTTTAAATACTATTTTGCTTGTTGTGTCTGTAGCAGGGTTATCTTTCTATGTCCCATTTCTGATGCAGTCATTTAGAATTTCCTTCTAAATTCACCCCTTCATTGGAAATAAAATTGTAATAACTTCAGTAAATGCTAATGGAATTCAAACCAGAATAACAGAATTATATTCTCTGAGAATAAATTTAGCAGTTCCATTGTGGTCAGGGGCAGCAGGCTCTATCAACTGTGCTGAAACCAATCGGACTTCCTTGGATAATTACAGCAACTTTCTCAATGTTACCAATTGTAAGGAATCCACTTGTTCAACAGCAAAGGAATGATTAATTACATTATGATGTTATTAAGAAGCAGGATGTTATTGTGTCTATAAGTAATTTAAATTATAGGGCAGCGGCAAAGCTAAGACATTCATTATCAACTAGAGTTAAAATGGTCTCGGTAACGAGGTTGGACACACTGAAGAGCAGAGTCCCAACATGCTAGCTTATCGGGCATAACTATTTTTATATTACATTTTTTCTACTTTGAAAACATTTGGCATTTATTTGCTGGGGCAAGGGGTAGGTATGTGCCCCTGCATACATGTGGAGGGCAGAAGACAACTTGGAAGAGTCAATTCTCTCCCTCCATCACATGGGTCCTGGGGACCAACCTAGGTCATCAGTCTCGGTAGCTAGCTCCTTTACTTGCCAGCCTATATTATTGTTTGGAAGTCAATTATTTATTTATTCAAGTATTTATTAATCTACCATTAGGGGAATTTATATCTTCTCTGCCTTCATATTAGCTGGTTTTATCTGCACTAGGTTGCGGAGTTTATAGAAGATAGTGCAGAGCTGTGGAATAAAGCAGATTTTCAGATTGTGAAAGAAGATAACGGAAGAGAAACATGAAAACAACTGTAAGTTTGACAAATATGAGTCAAGATTATTAGAGGGAGCAGAGAAGTGGCCAGACGAGGTTTCAATAGATGATGGGTTCTTGCACAGAAGTTGCTGTGATCTGGGAGGTAACAGTCATTCAATACCCAGTTCTTTAGCGAGTTCTATAAACATGTGCATGAATAGAGGATTAGTCCATTAAGCCAATAAATAAATAAATAAATAAATAAATAAAACTACACAATGTGGTTTATAAACCTGGCGTGGTGGTGCACACCTTTAGTCCCAGCATGCAAGAGGCAGAGTTAGGCCGATCTCTATGAATTTGAGGCTAGCCTAGTGTACAAAGTGAGTTCCAGGATAGCAGTGCTACACAGAGATACCCTGTCTTGAAAAACGAACAAACAAACAAACACCAATGTGGTTTACATCTGGTCTGAGCTTATATACATTGATTCAAAATATGGAGGCTGATGCAATTAGACCCATATTTATCACCATGCACAAAACTCAAGTCCAAGTGCATTAAAGACCTCAACATAAAACCAGAGACACTAAATCGGTTAGAAGAAAAAATGAGGAAGAGCCTGGAACACATTGGCACAGGAGACAACTTCCTGAGCAGAAAACCAGCAGCCCAGGCCTTAAAGTCAACAATTAATAAATGGGACCTCATGAGGCTGAGAAGCTTCTGTAAGGCAGGAGACACTGTCAACAGAACAAAGCAACAGCCTACAGACAGGGAAAAGATCTTCACCAACCCTACATCTGACAAAGGTCTAATATCCAAAATATATAAAGAACTCAAGAAATTAAACACCACCAAACCAAATAACCCAATTGAGAAATGGGGCTCAGAACTAAACAGAGAATTCTCAACAGAGGAATATTGAATGGCTGAGAAACACTTAAAGAAATGCTTAATGTCTTTAGTTATCAGAGAAATGCAAATCAAAACGACACTGAGATTCCATCTTACACCCATCAGAATGGCTAAGATCAAAAACTCAAGTGACACCACATGCTGGCGAGGATGTGGAGAAAGGAGAACACTCCTTCATTGCTGGTGGGAATGCAAGCCTATACAACCACTTTGGAAATCTATCTGGCACTTTCTCAGAAAACTGGGAATAGGGCTTCCTTAAAACCCAGCTATTCAACTCGTTGGAATTTACCCAAAAGATGTTCCACCCCACAACAAGAACATATGCTTAACCATGTTCATAGCAGCCTTATTCATAATAGCCAGAACCTGGAAACAGCCTAAATGTCCCTCAGTGGAAGAATGGATAAAGAAACTGTGGTACATATACACTATGGAATACTACTCAGCTATTAAAAGCAAGGAAATGCCAAAATTTGTAGACAAATGGATGGAACTAGAAATGATCATACTGAGTGAGTTAATCCAGAAGCATAAAGACTCACATGGCATATACTCACTTATAATTGGACACTAGCCCAAAAGGCATATCCCATGAAAGTCTTCACTTAGCAGGAGATTGGGATAGATTTGAGGACAGCCTACTGGGACTCTAGGTAAGAGAAATATAGAAGAATGGGGAAATAGAAGGATCTAGAGGGTCCTAGAAACCTACAAGAAGAACATTGTGATGGGTGGATATGAGCCCAGGGGGGTCTGCTCAAACTACTGCACTAACCAAGGACAATACAAGCAGTAAACACCAAACCCCTACTCTGATCTAGCCAATGGACAGGGCATTCTCTACAGTTATGTGGAGAGCGGGGACTGACTTTGACGTGAAGTCTGGTGCCCCATATTTGACCACCTCCCCTTGGTGTGGAGGCCTGGTGGCACTCAGAGAAAGAATAAGCAGGCTACCAAAATGAGACTTGATAGCCTATGACCATACAGTGGGGGAGGAGGTCCCCCTCGGTCATAGACCTAGGGGAGGGGAATAGGGTAAAAGCAGGAGGGAGGGAGGAATGGGAGGATATAAGTGATGGGATAACAATTGAGAAGTAATCTGAATAAATTAATTAAAAAAGTGCATAACTGGAGTGTAAGTGTCCACCTTTTTCATGTAGGGTTTGGGAATCTACCTCAGGTTCTCAAGCTTAGAAATCAAATTTGCCAACTGAGCCATCCCCCTAACCTCCCTGGCTTATTGTTTATTTGTGAAAATCTCTCTGTGTGTGTGTGTGTGTGTGTGTGTGTGTGTGTGTGTGTGTTGGTGCCCATCTTCCACCTTGTTTGGAACAGTGTCTCTTATTTACCACTTCAGATACCCCACACTATTTGCTTCATGGGCTTCTGGCGACTCTTCTTTCTCTGTCTCCCACCCTGACAGGAAGTACTGTGATTACAGATGCTAACCATCACATCTGCCCTCACACAAGTTCTGGGCCTCTGAACTCCAGCCCTGGTGTCTGCACAACAAGCACGCAACCCACTGAGCATTTCCTCAGCTGAAATAATTTAAATATCCATCAGCAGATGAATGGACAAACACAATGTTCTGTATCCATATCATATGATAATATAGATGTATACTCAGCAATGAAAAAGATACAATTACTGAGCCAAGCAACAGAATAGATGACCCTAAAGAGCATCAGATTAGCTGTGTGGTGATGGCTCATGCTTTTAATCCCAGCACTTGGGAGGCAGAGGCAAGAGGATCTCTATGAGTTCGAGGCCAGCCTGGTTGACAAAGTGAGTCCAGGACAGCCAGGGCTACACAGAGAAACCCTGTCTTGAAAAAAAAATCAGATTATACAAAGCATACACTCCCCCCATCTCTCTCCCCCCCCCACACACACTCCACAAACATATTAGATAGTTCCATTTATGAAACTATTTAGACTAGTGGTTACCTGGGGTCTGGTGGGGCTGGCTGGAAATGAGGTCCAAGAACTTTTTGGGTAATGGAATCTTACATTTCCTCCTTGTAATGGTAATTGAATGGGCTAATAACTTAAACCAAAGTCACCTAAAATGTCAGTTGTACATCAGTAAAGTTTGTTTAACTTAATTTATTATTATAATATATATATATTTCATTTTCATTTGTATACGTGGGGTATTTACACGTATGTAAGTATGTGTGTGTGTGTGTGTGTGTGTGTGTGTATGTGTGTGTGTGTATTCACAGAAGCTCAAATTTGATGTTAGGAATCATCCCTGACTGCTCTTCCACCTTATCATTGAGGCAAGATCTCTCAATCAAACCCTGAGATCACTGATGTTGCTAGTCTTGTAGCTTGCTGACAGGATTCCCTGTCTTCACCCTTTGAGGGTAGACTTGCAGGCTAACCATGATGCCTGAGTGGCATTTCGTGTGGGTTTGGGGAACCTGAAATCTGGTCTCTGCACTGGCATGCTAGTGTTTTAGCCACTGAGCCACCTCCGCAACCCCAGTCAAGTTGACTGTAAACAGACCTGACGTTCAATCTGTTTTGTTGTCTCTGGGTTCTCTCCTGGTGAAAATGTTTGAACGCCTTTGACTTTGGGTTGGGAGAGAGAATTGCAGGCCCTGCATAGGAAATCTGTGTTAATTTCTCCAAATTTCATACCCTTTATCATGATGAAAGACAGATAATATTAAGAGAGACTATTTTTTACACATAAAGTATAAGATATGAAGTCCAAATAGAGATCCTCATTAATCATGGTATGCCAAGCAACGTTAAGTGTTGGGAGTCCATCCAAGAATAAGATAGTTCATGTCCAACACCCTGAGTGCTGTATTCGCAGCCCTTAGCGCTGTACATTGAACACTTGCTTAGCACATGTGTTGAGCAAAGACTTTGAAATCTAGTACAAGGGCCTAGCTTGCATCACTTTATAGACAGATCATTGCTAGATAATGATGCTTTCAGGTTACAGGAGAGAGGGGAGGAATCATCAGCCCAGACTAGACATATAGAGGCCATGCTCTCCATACTGAGAAAACTAAAGAAAAATAAGCAAAATATAGATTTTTATCAGGAAGAAGATGCATCTATGTATGGGCATAGAGATCCACTTATTCATTGAAAGAATATGTATTTACCGTGGAGCTGTTACCTGCTAGGAACTGTTGTCAGGGCACAGGACCACAGGTGACTGACAGGAAGTAATCATGTCCCAAGCTTATATTCTAGTAGACTGATAGATCATTTAAGGAGCGTTCTTAACACAGAACTATGCTGATAAGGGAGAAATGAGGAGAAAATGGAATACACGTAGAGAAGGGAAGACACTTTGGTGTCTACGCGGTGAAGAGCTGTCCAGGAGGGACTCTTTCTTGAAGACCCTGAAGGAGGTTAGAGTAAGCCATGCCCATCTCGAGGGGGAAGTGTCTTCAAAGCAGACAGGACAACCCTGAGAAAGGCACAGGTGGGGATGTGCTTGATGTGCTTCTGGGAGTGGGAGGCCACGTGGCTGGAGAAGAGGGAGCAAAGGAGCAAGAGAGGAATAAAATTTATTTATTTATTTATTTATTTGGTTATTCAAGACAGGATCTCTCTGTGTAGCTTTGGCTGTCCTGCACTCACTTTGTAGACCAGGCTTGCCTCTAACTCACAGCAACCCATCTGCCTCTGCTTATCGAGTGTGGGGATTAAAGGCTTAAAGTTAAAATTTGAGATGTCAGTATAAAGGTTTGTGAAACATTATAAATAACGGGCTAAATGGGACACATTGGATCAAAACTTGTTAAATTTGATTGTCACCCTGACAGGACCTAGAGTCCACTGAGTGGCACATCTGGGAGGGCATTTCTAGGGGGGATTAGCTGACAGGGGACTAAACTCCATCCTGCCCTCAAGCGAAAAGTGGCCTCCTTCCTGACCAGCGACCAGTGGCACAGATAGGAAATGGCCCGAGGAGAAAGCAGCACTGCCTTCCTTTGCTTCTCGCTGCTGAGTGTGTCTACCTTTGTTGCTATTGCTGATGCTACAGTCCTTCATTGAGTGCCCACTCCAGTTCCTTCAGTTTTCAGCAAGGACTGAGGACCATTGACTCACCCGGAGTCTTCAAGGCCTTTAGATCCAGATTGGAAGGCACCCGGCTTCATGGCCTGAGCAACTATGAGGTTTACAGCCTTTCCAGCATGCACTGCCTTGCTCTTGTTGTGTGAAACACACAGACACACAGACACAGACACAGACAGACACACACACACACGGTGTGCTGGCACACATGCATGCCCATACATGTACAGAGAGAGAGAGACACACACACACACACAGATAGAAGAGTCAATGGTTTCTGTTTCTTTAGAGAATGAGCCTCATAACAACTGTACTGCTTGGTCTCCGGGCGAGAAAACCAATTATATGGAACCAAGCTTTCAGCAAGTATCCAAGTAGAGATGCTCACAATAGCTCAGGTGAGAAGAGAATAATATTTGAAACGATTGAGTGCAGTGAAGTTGGTAGGTACTAAAGCGATTGGTTTTTACATGAACTCCAAAGGAAAGTTGACCAAGTTTCTGGATGGGCTGGATATGGTAGCACAAAAGTGTGAATGGCTTTTACCCGGGGGGGGGGGGGGAGACGACACCTGCAGCCTGCACAGGGGATACAGAGACAAGGAGACTCATTGGAAGGCGAGGTGGAGAAGGTCAAGGCACCAGGGGTGGTTCTAACACAGAAGACTGGCAATACTTGCTAGGTGGTTGGTCCAGGAGGACTAGAGTTGTAGTCTTCCTGGCTCATAAGTTCCAGCACGGGAGACTAAAGGTTGGTGTAGTCATATTGTGAACTAGAGGAGGAACCAGGTCAGTTTTGTGGAGGTGGGTGATGCACTCACATTTGGAACCCATAGAATTTTCATTACTCAGCCATGTCAAGGTGAATCACCTGGAAGGAAGTTGAAAACTCAAGCATAATTTCAAGGCTAATAGGGGCCAAGCACTAACATCCCTCTGATCCCATGTAACTAGGTGAACTGTCCACCATTAACTCCCCAAGATACTTATGATTACAAGGCTGTGCAGCATCAGGGACACTTTTCAATATACAAATAGGCATTGACAGAAACAAAAATCCTCATGCTATGTGTATAATGGGATAAAAAAATAACTCTTCCTTTACCACCAGATGAGTGTCCTTTAGCCCAGTTAATATCTTACGGAAGAATATACTTTCTGCCACTGGCAACTTTTCACCTCCAAGCAAATTGAGAGTTATTTTTGAAAGATAGATTCTGAGTTGAGAAAATGGTCTCACCAGATGGGCCTGGTAGGCAAGCTTGTGGGACATTTTCTTAATTAGTGATTGATATGGGAGGGCCCTGCTCACCATGAGTGGTACCACCCCAGCCTGGTGGTCCTGGGTGTTATAAGAAAGCAGGCTAAGCAAGCCACAGGAGCAAGCGACTAAGTAGTGCCTCCTCTATGACCTCAGTTTCAGTACCTGCCTCCAGCTTCCTGCTCTGAGTTCCTTGGATGAAGAACTAAGCTTTAAGATGAAGCAAACCTTTTCCTTTTGGTCATGGTGTTTTATTACAGCAATACAATTCATAAGTAGAACAGCTGACAGGGGACAAGGCACAGCCTGCCACAAGACAGAAACCATGGAGAAAACTTGATTTTTTTTTTCGTCATCAGTTTTGTCAAGTTTGATCTTATCCTTAGCTGTGCTGCCATGTTTTGTGAGCAACGGTTCCATGTTGATTCCAGACATAGTAAATAGAGGTTGACTCCACCATCCTTCTCATCGGTCCGTGCTCTCTACGGATACACTCCGCCAATAACTCTTATGCGTGGACACTTCTGTGGTTCTGTGATCACCATTGTGGTCAAGGGTCAGAGCTAATGCATGATCCTTTCATACCGACCATGGGATTGACAAGTGGTGGTGCCTTGGAGACGGTTTAGAAGAGGAAAGCATGAGATGAGATTGGAATGTGGAGAACACCAATGGCTAAGGGCTGGGTAGTGCCAGAAAACACATGAAAGGAGTGAAGAAGAATGTTAGGAGACCTGAGGGTTGTGGACAGGGGTACCAGGGTCTAGTAAGATCTACCTTTCTGTCTTTCCAGTGCCTGGACTACTCTGCTTCAGTTAGGTTAAGGCACTCATTTCCTTGCCATGAAATAGGACCAGTCCTGTCTCTGAGGGCGCATTTCCATAGTTCCAGCCTTTCCTAGATTATGACAAGCACGATTCATTCTTACTTTTCATGGCTTATCATAACGCGCTCCTTTCCTGATGCCTCTAAACAAAAGTAGTAGCCTTTTAATATTATCTGATTATAGAACACCTCAGGATCTTTTTTCCTAGCACCCATCCCAATGTGGAGCTATTTAATTCATTTCCTTCTTTCTTCTTTTTAAAGATGTTTTTGTTTTTTCTTTTTGAGATTATAAGACATTTCTTCTTCCATCTATTTCTTTTTTAAAAAGCAAAAGCAAAACAAAAACAAAAAAACCTCCAACCATTTCCTTGACTTTTCTGTACTGGAATAGAGACTTCATGGTGACTCTGTTGTTGACAGCAGCTTGCCCAGGGCCTAGCACTGTCCTCCCACATAACAGGTGGTCAGTGGCTAATTACTGACTGACCAAATGTTGTAAGGCAAGGAAGAAAGAGCAAAGATGCAGGAAATGGCACGAATGTTAGCTCCAGAGGAAATGCTTAGTAGAATGGAGAGCTCCTAACCACGGTTGACAGTCTCTGTCCTCTAACAGAGTTTGTTGGTAGACTGAAAACAAGGACCATAGAAATGCATGGAGATTTTAGTGTAACATACTATGGTGCAGTATAAATGGTTCATGTGCTCAGAGACACCAAATGAATGATATAATAAATACTTTTTAATCTCCTCCCAGCACAAAAGCTCAGAGGTTTTTCTCTCTCTGGTCTTAACCCACCCACTCATCACTCTGGGGCTGGGGAAAATGGCACTATTACAGGGCAGTGTTTGAAATGATGCCTTCAGCGCCTGCTGCCTTGCAAATGTTCCAGGCCTGTGTCTGTTTTTAAGACTGTGGAGTGTGGCTCTTTCAGCTTTTATTAGTCTAAGGTTACATGATGGCTGCTGATCATTTTTGTCAGTTGTAAAATTTTGATCAGCTTCACTTTAGAAAGAGATCACTCATAGAAATTCATGATCATCAATATGAAAGAGAAATTTTTGCATTAAAAACACTCACTTTAACATTATTATTCAGCCAGATAATAGGTTTTGATTACTTAAATGTGTCAGTTTTTTTTTTTTTTTTATAGAGCTTAACAGATATTCCATCTGCCTTTATAAATTATTTAATGTTAAGGTCTGGCATTCCGGGTGACTCTGCATGGGCAGAAGTGGGGGTGGGTGAAATCTGGTCTTGGGTGTCACTTCTCACACAAGCATACTTGAACACATCTATTTTTCCATCTGATCCCTAGTGATCTTTGCTCACAGTGACTGTCACATTGGTTGTCTCATTTGGATTTAAGGCAGTAACTCCCTTGAGGCACCACAGAGAACGGTCTTCTTGTACATATAGCCATTTCTGGTTAGGGTAGGGGAGGTGAGGGGTAGGGGTAGGGAGTGGAGGGTAGAGGGGGGGGTCTCCTGTGACCCCTGGGCCACACCTAACCAGCCAGACTTTCCTGTCCCCTCTGTCAAAACAGAGAGGGAGATTCTGATGTTGCCAAAATTTTCTGAGAAGATGCAGTGGTCACTTGTTCATAGGTCTCTACCTTGTCTGGCTCAGCCTAGAGAGTCCACAGCCCTTCCTAGGGCTTTGCTTCCTGCTTTGGACTTCTTTATATCTGCTGTCTGCTGAAGTCTTTCTCTGAAATAATTAGATTAGACCAGCCTAGCTGACTGAGCAGAGGGTGAGCCTAATTCAAGGGATGAGCCATTCACACTCTGCAGCTTGGGGTTCTGCTGGCTAATATTTTAGCACTGTATTGTAATATCACTCAATTACACACGACATTTTTATTTAAAAGTAAAGAGTTGCAGGAAGCCGAATAATGTGCTCTACACCACACCTCAAACTCTCCTTTTCAGGTATTAACAGAAAACTTAGAAATATTTCAAAGAGAAGGTGAAGCCAGGAAGGAGGTGGAGGAGACACTTGAGGAGGCCTTTGCTTCTCTCGCTTTCTTTTTCTTCTTTTTTTTTTTTCAAACTTTAATTTATTATAATTTATTCAGATTACATCCTGAATGTTATCCCCTCACTTGTATCTTCCAGTTCCCACCCTCCCTCTCTCTTCCGCCCTATTCCCCTTCCCTAGATCTCTGACAGAAGGGGACCTCCTTCCCCACCATATGGCCACAGCATATCAGGTTTCATCCAGATAGCCTGCTTCCCCTTCCTCTGTGTGCCTCTGGGCCTCCAGAAATGATCAAATTGGGGGCACCAGAGTTCATGTCAGAGGCAGTCCCTGCTCTCTCCACAACTATGGAGAATGAGCTGTCCATTGGCTAGATCTGAACAGGGGTCTAGGTTTGCTGCATACAGTGTCCTTGGTCGGTGCAAGAGTTTGTTCAGCCTCTCTTGGGGCCAGGTCTGCCAGCCTTGATGGCCTCCTTGTGGGGCTTCTGAACTCTCTGGGTCTTTCCATTTCCCCATTCCTTCATACCACTCTCAGTGCTCCACCCTGAGTCCAGCAGTGAGTTCCAGCATCTGTCTTGAGCCCCCATTGGGTGGAGTCTCTCAGAGGACATCTATGCTGCGCTAATATCCACTTATAAGTGAATATACGCCATGCGTGTCTTTCTGGGTCTGGGTTTCCTCACTTAGGATGATCGTTTCTAGCTCCATCCATTTGCCTGCAAATTTCAAGATTTCCTTGTTTTTAATAGTTGAATCGTATTCCATTGTGTAAACATACCACCGTTTCTTCATCCATTCTTTGGTTGAGGGACAGCTAGGTTGTTTCCAAATTCTGGCTATTACAAATAAGGCTGCTATGAACATAGTTGGTCTCTTACTGGTGCATTCTGTGTACTGAGAGGATCGAAGAGTGGTGGAGAACTGTAGGATGGAAGGTTGTTTTGATTTTTTTCATTTTAGGGGATGTTATATGTCGACAGAGATGCCATAGAATCCATTCTGGCTTGGGAGAAGTCCCACAAGCCTCACATCCAGTGTGTGCAGGCAGCATAAACCTTTGAGAGGAAATCTGTTGCCTCTTGCACAGTTTAGGAGACTTTGAACTTTCAGAGTAAATTAGAAATTTCCATGCTACCTCTTAAGACTTTAATATAGAGTCATTTGCAATATTATACTATTGCATGCTGCTTGGCAACACACTCACACCACCTCCAGCATCTGTGTTTTATGTCTGGGACTATGTGCTCTCTGAAGGCAGTGGCTCAGCCATATATTTCGTAGGAGTCTTGGGAAACAGAATTTTATGATGTTTGGCTCAAATAAAGCCCAAGGAATGCTAACTAACCTTTCCACTAAGGACTTTTCACTCCCCCACCAAGGTATTTCTAATTCTTTGCCTGGTCTTTCTGATTAGGTTGTAAGCACAGTGAAAGCAGAGACCAAGACTTTTGCTTATTTTTGCTTTCCTGCCTTGCCGAGTACAGTGGTAGGTGTAGATGGGCTCGTTACATATTTATTGATGCGTGGAGTGCTTGGCCAGAAGTCTCCCTGGGGCTCTGGCTGTAGGAACTTACTATTTAGTTTGGTTAGACACAAGCAAACAAACAAACAAACAAACAAAGCAACCGTATTCGTTCCTTTTCTCATTGCTATAACCAAGTACCTGAACAAAGCAATTTAAAGGAAGAATTTATTTTGGTGCACAGTTTGAGAATACAGTTGACCACACCGGGAAAGCCATGGCAACAGTGTGTGAGGGAGATGGTCACATTACATCTGTAGCTGGGAAGCTAAGAAAGATAGATGGATGCTGGTACCCCAGTCCGCTGCCCACATTCAGGGTGCATCTTCCTTCTCTATTAAATGCTTTTGGAAACCCTGGCATTGACACAGGTGTGTTTCTGTGGTCATTCTAAACCCAGCTGTGGTGATCTAGATGGGAATGGTCCCCCAAAGGCTCAGCTGTCATTAAAACGTGTCCCTGGATGCTGATGCTGTGTGGGGAGCCCTGCTGAAGGAGGCAGGTGGGTTTGAGGATTCTGTAGTCTCACCTTAGTTCTACTTCCTGCTAGCAGATGAGGATGTGATCTCTCAGCTTCCTGCTCCAGCCATCGTGCCTGTCTGCTGCCGGGCCGCCGGGTCATGTTGAAATCTTCTCCCTCTGGAACCTTGAGCCATATAAGGTTTTCCTTCTGCAAGCAGCCTTGGATCATAGTGTTTTACCACAGCACTAGAAAAGCAATTAATATGTCAATCAAGTTGATGATGAAGCGTCAAAGTCTCTCCAGAAAGAACAGCAAGGCGACTCTAGATGATGTCATGCTGGAGACGTTTCCACAAGCCCAAAGACCAGCATTTTAAGAGCTTGTTTAGATATTGGTAACAGGATCCCTCTTCAAATTGGGTTCCACAAAATGAAGCAAGCAACAAGCAAGGAAGGAAGAAAGAAAGGGAGGGAGGAGAGGCTTATCAACTTTACCCAGTGACATCATTGACATGACTGGTGAGTCTCCATGCCCCTCTGCATTGCCCTCTTATGAAGAGTCTTCACTCTTCTGGTGTCCTGGGTTTCTTTCTTATCATTCTAGAAAAATCTCAGGGCTGAACTTTGACAAGACTCATCTTCATGGAATGGAACCAGTTGTTCTTGTTGGGGTGGTGACATTACATCACTTTGATCTGGGTCAGAGGCAGATCTCAGAAGCAAGTGTCAGAACAGGTAAGCTCAGACCCATACTGGGGGAGGGGCTGTTCCCGTATACAAAATGAGGGTGATAAAGAATGTTTGTTGTATATGCCACAGAATCTACTAGAAGCCTTCTTTTTAGTTTTTCCCAAATGAAAAAATAATTTTCTACAAATGAAGGCGGAGTGAAGTGATTTCGAGGCCAGCCTGGTCTACAAAGTGAGTTCAGAACAGCCAAGGCTACACAGAGAAACCCTGTCTCACAAAACAAAAACAACAAAAATTCATTTCTTGTTTTCTGTTTATTAAAGAAATTGATCTGTTTTTCATGATTGAATATGGAGCCAATAAAATATCAACAAATAAGCTAATCAACCACACAACCAATAAATAACTCTCTCTTTCCGGATGTTATAACAGTTTCTCTTGGGCTCCTTGATAAGCTCAAAAATGCTCCAGGAACTTCAATCTTGTTTGTACTTTCCTTGTCATCTGAAGAGCCTGAGCTGGAAACAGCTGCCAACATTTGTTTCAGTATGTGGTGTTTTAGATCAAGTCATGCAGTAGGGTTATCAGGCATTTAAAAAGAGGATACCAGTGTCTAAGATCCCATGCCTACAGGGTCTTACTTAGTAACCCAGAGGGAGGAGTTTTTGTTTGGAGCATGCCAGTGGGTCTAACATGAAGCCAGGATTGGAACTTTTGTACAACCTGCTCTTTCTGGTTTTAGGAGGCTCTGTAAATCAGTACTCACAATGGGCATAGTCATACCTGACAGAGCTGCAGGTGCAACTACAGACAGCTGCACCGTGTGCTCCAGGTGTGCACCGCCCCCTGCACATCTCATGGCTGTGAAAATCAGCAAACAGCTCTCACAACAGGAGAGAAGTTTAAGATTGACACCAAAACATGCGTTTCTTCCCGTGCCTGTGTTTCCTTCTCCCACTCATGCACAGAGACTGGTTATTTTTGGCAGGGTCTTGCTTCAGAGTTAATATGCATTGGAGTGCCAGTTAGGCAAAATTTCCCAAGGGCTTTTGCACTGTTTGTGGTTTGGGGTCATCATAATGGCTTAAGGAGTTCATTGGGAAGTTTGATCTTGCACAGCCCCTCCCCCATTTTTCCTGTGGAATGCTATTTTTTTCTTAATTAATTAAATACGAGTCTCTGAGAAGGTACAGAGTGCACCATGAGCGCTTCTGCCAGCTGATTCAATCTCTACATGGCTACATTTTAAAGACATTTGGAAGCTTTGAGCAGTGAAGCAGAGCCCACCAATACTAATCCTGAGAAAAGAGGAATTGTCAGCACAGGGCAGAGTCCACTGAAGATTTGAAAACTATAAACTATACGTGACACCTAACCCTGGGAAATTTAGACCACCAGAGGCTACCTCTAATACTACAGGATGAGGACATCCTGCTGCAGGTTGTGAGGCTGGGGTTGCAGCACTCCTTTTTGCTTTTTCCACACATCATCCAAATGCTGTGGGAAGTTCATACATGAACAGTGTGAGTCACATCATCCCCTTCTTGCCTCATCTAAAACACCTGATTCTACGCTTGGAAAGTCACAACATCAGAAGAAGAGCGAGCAAGGCTCATAGGAAGGTTTAATGAGCAAAGCTCGAGTGTTCTTTCCCTGTCATTCACTTAGTCATCCTATAGCCCGAGAGGATTTCTTTTTCTCCCCACATACTTATAAACTTTATTATAAATATTATAATAGTAAATGACAATGCTAACAAAAAATAATGTGTGGTGATCGACGGTTGTAATAATCACTTCCAATGCATATGTTTGTTAAGTCATGACATTGTATACCTTGAATTTATATAATTTCTATTTGTCAATTATGCTTCAATAAAGCTGGAGGAAGAGATAGAAAACACACCACTAGAAGATGTGGCAATAGAAAAGTTTGTTCTGTTCTCCTAAGTAACCATCGGATAAGATGATCTCTTTCCCCACTTCTGCTTTTATTAAAAATAGATTCTTTTCTCATACGCTATATCATTACAGTTTCCCCTTTTTCTACTCCTCCAAGTTCCTCCCATATCCCCTCCCATGCAGATCCACTGCCTCTCTGTTTGTCATTATAAAAGAGCAGACTCCTAAAAGATAACAACGAAACATATACCAAAATAAAATATAATACGATAAAACCAAACCCATCTCTTCGAAGTTGGGCAAGGCAGACCAGCAGAAGGAAAAGAGCCCCAAGAGAAGGCACAAGATTTAGAGACATACTCATTCACACAAAATACTAAAGTGAAATACTAAATAGAAAACGTTAAGGTAAAAGATATAATGTATATGCAGAGGACCTGGTGCAGACCCATGTAGGCCTTGTGTTTGCTGCTTCAATCTCTGTGACTTCATATGAGCTTTGCTCATGTTGACAGCCTTATTTGTAATAGCCAGAACATGGAAACAGCTTAAGTGTCCCTCAGGAGAAGAATGGATAAAGAAACTGTAGTACAATTACACTATGGAATACAGTACTCAGCTATTAAAAACAAGGAATTCCCGAAATTTGTGGACAAATGGATTGACCTAGAAATGATCATAATGAGTGAGTTAACCCAGAAGCAGAAAGACTCAAATGGTATATACTCACTTATATCTGGACACTAGCCCAAGGGGCATGCCCCATGAAAGTCTTTACTTACCAGGAAAGTGGGACAGAGGAGAGGACATCCTATTTGGACTCTAGGTGAGAGAAGCATGGGAGAATGGGGGAAATACAAGGATCCAGAGGGTCCTGGAAACCTACAAGAAGAACATTAAGATGGGCATATCTGGGCCCAGGGGTCCTGCTCAAACTATGGCACCAGTCAAGGATAATACGTGCAGTAAACTTCAAACCCCTACCCAGATCTAGCCAATGGACAGGACATTCTCCACAGTTGAGTGGAGAGTGGGGACTGACTTTCACACAAACTCTGGTGCCCCATATTTGACCACATCCCCTGGATGGGGAGGCCTGGTGGCACTCAGAGGCAGGATAGCAGGCTACCAAGAAGAGATTTGATATCCTATGAGCATATACAGGGGGAGGAGGTCTCCCTCACTCACAGTCATAGGGGAGGGGAATAAGGGGAAAATGGGAGGGAGGGAAGAATGGGAGGATACAAGGGATGGGATAACAATTGAGATGTAATATGAATAAATTAATAAAATAAAAAAATTGTTTAAAAAAAACAAAAAGGACTTTGATCTCCTGATGCCCTCCATCCCCTTTGGCTCCTACAGTCTTCCTCTTTTGCAGGGTTCTCTGAACTCTGAGGGGCTAGATTAGATGGAAACCTCCTATTTAGAGCTGAGTGTTCCAAGGTCTCCCCCCTCCACCTGCCCCCACTCTCCCCCACTCCATCCCTCACCCCACCCCCCTCTCTATAATGTCTGGATGTGGGTCTCTGCATCTGATCCCATCTGCTACAGCAGGAAGCATCTCTGATGATGGCTGAATAGGGCACTGATCTATGAGTACCACAGAATATCATTAGGAGTCATTTTATTATTGCTTTTTTTTTTTTAGACCAGTAGTATTTGGTTTTAACCTAGGTTTCCGGGCTATCTAGTCTCTGTTTCTTGGTCACTGAAGCAGTGTTGGGTATGGATTCCATCTTATGGGGTGGGCCTTAAGTCAGATCAGACATTGGTTGGCTACTCCCACAAGCTTTGTGCCACCGTTGCCCTAGCATACTTTGCAGACTGTGGATCCGTTTCATGGCTGGGTTGGTGTTTATAGGAAACAAAGATGCTAGAGCACAGAAGACTATATTTGAAAATTTCCAAGTTCACTGTTCACACTCTCCAGTTGGGCACTGTTGATACTCTGAGTGAGTGCACCTGCAGAACTTGCGCCAGAAGAAGAGTCAACTTTCAGAATTGAACTCTGAAGATCTGAGTTTGCTGTTTCTTGCTTGTATTTCATCCTTTTGGTCAAAGGCATTATCAGATTTGTATACTAGGAAGGAGGTATAGTAGTCTCTCTAAAAATTATTTCTAAAAAGTCGAAATGGACAAACTTAGAATGAAGTATTGAATGTAGTAATTGATACCATTTTAGAGGTGATGTCCTAAAATAAAATTTCAAGGAATAATAATTGTTTCTTTCCAGCCCTGAAAGGTAACCCATAATAATCTAGCCACAAAAGTTAAGCAAAGTCTCAGAACATAACGAGTTAGAGAACCAGAACCAGTGATTCAATGTCAGGCCCCAAGTCAATAATTCTCTTCTTATTTAAGATACCAGTGAGAGAAAACTAACCTATTAAAAAATATCAGATCTGCCCTGTGGGGTAGCTCAGTGGGATAGGATTATTTGATGCACAAGACTGACCACCCAAGTGAGAGCCCCAGGACCCAGAGTGGACAAGGCGAAGTACCCTAGTGAGATCATCCTGATAGTTGTCCTCTGACCTACATATGTATGCTGTGGCACAGATGCACCATATTATACTCAAACACATATCATACATATACACAAAATAACAACTAATGACATTGAGAAAAATAAATATAGCATCTGAGAGCTGCTATTGCTATGTACAGTCATTAGCTCTTAGCCATCTCTGTGGCATTAGACACTCCAAGCAGAAGTGTAGCGTCCATCTCATCATGGCTTTCATTTCTATTTCGCTGGTGGCTAATGATGCTGAGCAGTTATTCATGTGCTTTTTTTGGACATCTGTTCATTTTCTTTGATGAAATGTCTGTACAAACCTTTCCCCTAGGTTTTTATTGGGTGTTTTAATTTTTATTATTGAGTTGTATATCTTATTTACATATTCTGTCATGAATCCCTTTTCACATCCACATATATATATGCAGCAAATATTGTCTTGGGGTGTTTCTTGCTTTTTCCTTTCCTTACCACTGCCTCTACAATACAGCATTTAACTTTGATGATGTCTTCTCTGTAAAAATGCATTTATGCTTTGTTTCTTTTACACTGTTCTGTCTATCCTAAGGTTGAACGATTTTTTTTTTCTCCTGGATGTTTTATGGTTAAAATCACTTTGGAAAATATATGTAGAAGGTTGGGTTTTTCCTCCCCAAAGTTTGACATATACATACTGTTCAACATAAGGGGGTAGGATTTACCCCAAGAGGAATGAAAATGTAAGTCTCCTGAAAGATCTAAGCATGGTATCTTTGTTCATAATGTCCTTAGGTGGAAACTGGAGTGATCCACACTTAAATATTTAAATGTATGACTAAGAACATGGGAGGCACACATATAATATACATATATATATACAGATATGTATACATATACTATACAAATACACAGTATTTGAAAAAGGAACAAGTTGTGGATACATACAACAACATAGGGATAAACAAAAACATTATGCTGAATGGAAAAGTGTCAACTACAATTGCACCTAAATCTAGTTCCAGAACCAGAAATATGAATAGTCTATAATGATAGAAAAGAAGTCTGCAGTTGTCTGTGGAAGGAGCTAACTGGGAGAGACATGAGGAGGCGTTTGGACACAGTGGGTCTGTTCTATGTCTTGCCCTTGGCGTGTGCCTGTCAGAATCCATCCAACTCTCCATACCGTGCTACATCTTAATGCAAGTAGACTTAGGAAAAGTTTGACTTCGAGATAATGTTCTCATTTACGGTCTGTTGCTGGGGCAACACACTGACTAAAGATAATCTGGGAGGAGGAGAGGGTTTATTTGGCTTACCGATCAGAGTCCATCATCCAGGGAAGCCAAGAAGGGAAGGAACTCAAGGCAGAAAACACAGAGAAGTGTCTCCTACCCTGGCTTGCTAAATTCCTTCTGTACACAGGCTCACCTGCCCAAGGATGGCTCCGCCCCACAGTGGGCCGAGTCTTCCTACGTTGATTAACAAAATGCCCCACAGACTTGGCCACAGGCCAATCCTAGGGAAGGATTTCCTCCATTGAGCTTCCTTCTTCCCAGGTGTGTCAAGTTGACAACTGAAGTTAGCCATGACAGACAGGTAGTTAAAATACTTCATGGTTAGCAAGTGATGACATATTTATTGCACACCTATGCTGACTAGTTTTAAAAGTGTGATTATTTCAGCCTTTGAAGAAATCCAGATCACGATATTATCACTTGAATTTAAAAATAAGACAGTTTCCATAAGGGAATATTGAAAAATATATAAGTTAAATGAATAAAGAAAATGACTCCTTGTTTCATCATCCAAACATTTTTTTTTCTGTTTTTCTTTTTAACAGCTAGCATGCTGTTCATAGACTATTATGAAATCATAAGGATTTCCCCAAATAAGTCCACAATTGTGGCAAATATAATTTTTATCGATGCATCATAGTCACAGAATACACGCCATAAATTATTTAAAAATCTTGCTCATTTGGACACTTTTCTTTCCGGTTTGCTTTTGCGGTTTTCCCTAGAAAATGGTAGGGTGATTAGCATATGTCTTCCCCACTGACGGCTATTTACGTAGGATAGATGCATGTACACTTTGATCAAAGGGTAATGCATTCATCACATTATTTGGTACCAAAATACTAAAACCTCCCCGCTTTCTCCTCAGTTTCCATTCCACCAAGATCTTCCACACTCCTTACTTCGCAATGAGTTCTTGCTGTTCGTGGCAAAGAGTTAAAGAGAAAGAAAATTTTCACCTACTTCACTGAGTGTGATGCATTGCCTGAATTAGCCTCATCCCTCTGTCAAAGTGCCCAGAAACCATGATGATAGGCGCCGTGGAAATAGATACCTAGCATATGGGAACCTGCTTATAATTTCTTGCTCACAGCATTTATCCCACGTACAGCATTTATCTTTAAAAGAGCAAGACTAACGAACCCGTATGTATTGTTTTTTTCCTTACAGAGTATCCTCATTTGAAATATGCCCATGCTAATGAGGATGGGATGGCGATGCTCTCCAGTGAGGAGTGCCACAGAGCCTGGGGAAGAGCTTGTTATTGTCACTGCCCGTCTCCGTGCCTCCACCTTTGTTTTATCAGAGGGGTAATTTAGGGCCTGAAATACCTACAGTCCCATGTAAGTGCACCTTTCACTAACAAGAACTTAATGTTTTAAGAAAACCGGGATGGGCCAGACCTATGGAGAAGGGCGCTAGTTGCAGGAGCCATTCTTGAGTTGCTGAAGGATTCACAGTAAGATTACAGGAAGTGTTGAGTTCCTCTGGTAAATTATGATTAGCACTTGATTTACGAAAGATCAGATTGCCGTCAGCTCCTTCAGGAATTTATCTGTGACTAAATGCTAAGGCGCATAAAACTGGGGTAAAGCCAGCTGTTATTTAGGGGCAGATGATGGCGCTTTTCTTTAAAAAGATTTATTACAATATTTATATATGGGGTGGTGCTGTGCACGCGAAAGCAGGTGCCTGAGAAAGCAAGAGGTGTGTGGTGCTCTGGAGCTGAAGCTATAAACAGTTAGGATTCACCCAAAGTGGGTGCTGAGAACAGAACGCTGGCCCTCTATCAGAGCAGGGCATACTCACAGCTGCTCAGCCATCTCTCTAGCCTTGATATAGTTTATTTTTTCTTTTTCTCTTTGGTATTTTTGAGACAGGGTTTCTCTGTGTAGCCCTGGCTCTCCTAGACTTGCTTTGTAGACCAGGATGGACTTGAATTTACAGAGATCCATCTGACTCTGCCTCCTCCTGAATACTGGGATTAAAGGTGTGTGCTACTGCCACGCCCTACTCTGGTGTAGCTTCTTAAAATCCCAATTTCTTCTTTAAGATGATTGAACGAGACAAGTTGCCTCATTGATTTTTGTGATATTTAGATGAGATGGTGTGTGAGAATGCAGTCTTTGTACACTGTGGATACCTAGCAAAACTGCTTACTTTGACAGTGTTTAGAGAAAAGCAGTCCTTAGCAACAGTTCTGCTTGTCCCTAGCAACGGTCCTACTTGTTCCAGTCTCTTCAACTCTTTGAACATTCATCCTGGATAATGCAACTCAGCCTACCATTTTCTTGGCATGGACTCTTGACATCCATCTTGGAAGGTAAACACCCCAGAGCCGAACAGCCCAAATTAATGCCGTTTCACTGCTGTGGCTGAAATCTGTTTCCTCTACAGACCTCACTTCCCAGCAGCCCTCGCTTCTGAAGTGCAGTGTCCTCTGCTTTCGGGCAGAGGGGAGATGCAATTATCTTGCTTCGCTGAGCTGTTCTCAGACCAGTAGTGCCCTCCTTCCTCTTTTTCTGCGTCACTCCAGCTAGGTCATCAGCTTCTCCATGTGACCGCTGTTCTCAGATCTTCTCCAGCCACGCCAGCTCTTCCGTCATGGTTGGCCTTGACATCTTCTTAAGAACTTGGCCTGTCAGTGAGTGTCTTTATTTATTTATTTATTTATTTATTTATTTATTTATTTTTCTTCCACAGTGACATTTTCATCTCCACCCACTCCAAAATCCAAATGCATGTCTTCCCCGGGCAGCTTCTCCCCGCTTCTGCAGGCCACGCCTCTCAGAGTTTCCTGGTAAGACTCATTCTCCGTGGTCCCTGTTTTCCAGTTGAGATTTGGGCATCGTGTTCTGCTTCCCCGCACCCCCACCCCCACCCCCACTTGTGCTCTTTCTCCCTCGGCTTTACACAGTTCTAACACTGCCGCGACGTTCCCCGCTCTTTCCACATCTGTGCAAGGAAAGGAGGCTCAGTTTTAGGACAAAAATCAACTCAAATGGTTTCTCAGCACAGCGCGGCAGTTCTGTCAAGTGCCACGTGAACTTTCTTACATTGATACTTTGCCCCTCATTTCAGCTGATCGTCCAGTGTCATGGATGTCAATGCCGTAAGAACTGTGTGCATTATAAGTATAGTGTGTGTGTGTGCCTGTGAGTGTATGTACGCATATATACCATAGGTGTGCAGGTACCAAAAGAGGCTGGAAGAAGGCATTAGAGCCCTTTGAACTGCAGTTGTAGGCAGGTGTGAGCAGCCTGATGTGGGCGTTAGGAACCACACCTAGGTCTCCTGCAAGAGCAGGGAGTGCTCTTAATCACTGAGCCATCTCTCCAGCCCCTACTTTTTTTTCTTATTATTAGCATGAAACACACACACACACACACACACACACACACACACACACACACACACACACACACAC
>OU015751.1:26395094-26417463 GCA_907169655.1 Acomys percivali | reverse complement strand
CACACACACACACACACACACACACACACACACACACACACACACACGTCTCTTCTTCTTTCAAATCTCTCCATCTACACTGGCTCTCATCCCCTATCATCTCATTAAAGTTCTTGCCCAGTTGCTCATTCTCTTTCTATCGCACGATGCATCTTTGTTTTCCTAAATCTTCATTACCATAATACAACAGTATCTGTATTATTTCCTGCCCACCATGTCCTTGCATCAGTAGCCCTTCCTGCTACTGCCCCGGCACCACATGCATTCCGCAGCCTGCTTTTCCACC
Source organism: Acomys percivali (assembly GCA_907169655.1). Lineage (NCBI taxonomy): Eukaryota > Metazoa > Chordata > Mammalia > Rodentia > Muridae > Acomys > Acomys percivali. Next base: position 26,417,177 of record OU015751.1, on the reverse strand, counting down.
CATGGTCAGTGCATGCCGCTTCCACATTTTCACTGAATTTGATTCTCAACAGGTTCTGAAATGCCTTCTACTCCTGCCTTTTCGTTGCAACTGTTTTGTCAAGGCTACCCAAATTCCTGGTACCAACTTCAAAGATTGATTTTCTGTTCTCTTCACCAACTACCTAGTAGCATCTAAGGACACATTTATTAAAATAGGACCACAATTCTCTAAAACTGAAGAATCTCTGAAAAGGACCGACAAGGCTGTACCTAAAGACTTTTGCTTCTAGACCGAAGATGCATATTTCCTTTAGCACTAGCCATCCTCTCCCAGGAGCTACAGCCCAGCACAGGGCCTCTGCTGGGCTCTTCTTTTTCTTTTTCTTTTCTTTTAAATCCTTCTTTTTTAAAAAATTTTATTATTTTTTATTTAATTAATTTATTCTTGTTATATCTCAATGGTTATCCCATTCCTTGTATCCTCCCATTCTTCCCTCCCTCCCATTTTCCCCTTATTCCCCTCCCCTATGACTGTTCCTGAGAGGGATTACCTCCCCCTGTATATGCTCATAGGGTATCAGGTCTCTTCTCGGTGACCTGCTGTCCTTCCTCTAAATGCCACAAGGTCTCCCCCTCCAGGGGACATGGTCAAATGTGAGGCACCAGAGTATGTGAGAAAGTCATATCCCTCTCTCCACTCAAGTGTTCTGACCATTGGCTAGATCTGGGTAGGGGTTTAAAGTTTACCGCCTGTATTGTCCTTGGCTGGTGCCTTAGTTTGAGCGGGACCCCTTGGCCCAAATCTGCCTATCATAATGTTCTACTTGTAGGTTTCTAGGACCCACTGGATCCTTCTACATTGCTATTCTCCCATGCTTCTCTCATCTAGAGTCCCAGTAGGGTGTCCTCCCCTCTGTCCCAGTTTCCTGGTAAGTGAAGGCTTTCTTGGGACATGCCCCTTGGGCTAGTATGCAGATATAAGTGAGTATATACCATTTGAGTCTTTCTGCTTCTGGGTTAACTCACTCATTATGATCATAATTCAAGTAGAGACTAATCCTTCAGTTTTCCTAATTTACATATGGACTGAAGTTCTTCTTTAAGATTCATCAGCATAATGAAAATATGTAAACAAATTTAGCCAAAAGCCTGAGAATAACAAAAGAAATAAACTCTAAGGAAGTAGCAAGCTAATACCCTGGTCTACAGATAGGCTCATTCATCAGTTGCCTAGGGATTCCAACATGCTGATTCTTTAAAAAAAAAAGAGTTCCTAGTCTCATTGTTGGGATCTCCTTTGGGTAGAAAGTTGACCCATAAACACAAGGACTTTCATTAATCCGTTGTCTTTTATTTTTATTTATTTATTATTGATTTATTGAGACAGGGTCTACATAGCTCTGGATGGCCTGGAACTCACTTTGTAGACCAGGCTGACCTTGAACTCACAGAGATCTGCTTGCTTTCCCTTTCATTTCTTCTTAAGGATGAACAGTGCACTATTTCATAAACTTTCATTTTTACATGCAATTAAGAATTATCTACAAATAACTTATTGAGTAACAAAACATTAGATAATCTAACTTGATTGGATTATTCATTTGCTATCATACAGTATCAATTATAAATTGACTCATAAACAAAGATGACTAAATAGATTCTGCCAAGGGCTTTATTCTACAGATGTCAGCCACGCAGCATTGGGTGGCATTGCAAAGCTCTATCTGATGATACTCACAACATAGCGACCATAATAGCATAATCAAGTGTATACGGAAAAGGGTGTTTGGCTTGCCTAACAGGGGAACAGGACAAAATTCTGGCGAAGCTGGGATTGTGACACACAGGTTTAACCCTAGGCCTTGGAAGGCAGAGGGCCTCTGTGAATTTTATGAGGCAGCTGGACTACACTGTGAAACCCTGTCTCAAACCAAACCAAAAACACGAGACAACATCAAATCCCAAAAAACAAAACACTGGAGAGTCACTTGGTGATAGCATTTTGGCGGCATCTGCCAGAAACTGGTTCACTCTTAAAGATAAGGAGGATGGTCCTCCGAAGAAGGCTTTGAACATGATTCTTTCTTATTGAAAGGAAAGGGACATCTTGTACTTGGGGCACAGGGGTGGGGGTGGGGCTTGCTGACCTCGGCCTGTACCTTAAGAACTCTGAGTGTGCTGAGGCTGATGTGTGGTACTGGGAAAGGCAACTTTTCTTGTGTTGAGGTGGCTCCAGGTAAGGCAGTCGAGCCTTGAACCCTCAAAGCCTAAACTGAGTTTCTGAAGCATGTCAGGATGTTTTTTTTTATCGTTGAAGGGTATGCTGAAGACAGGCACATCAGCAAGCGAGTTAGGAATCAGAGTTCATCAGATGATGGTAGGCTCTCCTTGGCGTAGGCTCCACTTCAGGTTCAGGTACAGATAGAGAGATGGCTGGTACAATATCAGACAAGGGAGAAGCTGGTACAAGTGGCATGGTCTCCGGGGGAAAATGGTTAGAGGGCGATAGGGTAAAGAGCCAAGTTCCTGGCCAAGCAGTGATTCAGTACAGGGGAAAAGCCAAACAAAGATAACCCCAGCCCTTCACTGAGCACCTTTGGGCTTTATGATCAGGGTGAAATTGTTAGTGTCTTTAGAGTGGGAGGGACCTGTTCTTTCTTAACCAATGGCAGTTTAGCTAAGAGATAAGGTGCTGCTGTGATTTGTCAGGGCCTTGCCCCCCTGCCCCCCCTCGGTTCATTCATCCCATTTTCTGTATCCATCAGGTGGAATTGTTGAGTCTGCCTACAAAACTGATTTCCACCGGGTCCTTTGCAGACAGGCTCAGTGTGGGTATATTAAGAAAACTCTAAATACAGGTCTCCACCCACAAACAGCATTTAAGAGTCTACTGAGATCAATGCTGTGGAATTGGACGAACAAACAAATAAAAACAAGATAAAAATAAAAAGGGAAAAGCAAGTGAGGCTATGGGAATTGCCACTAATTTGCGGTGTAGGCATCCTGCTTCTGTTGCGTGGAGCAGTGTATCTGATAAGGCTGAGTGAGTGTGGCTATGACTTGACACTGCTGAGGGCACCGAACTGCATCATGCTGAGGTGAGCTGGAATTCAAGGACATATGCATTTCGTCACCAGTCTGCTCACTCACGAATTTATCATGGAGTCAATGCAGAATGAATACACACACACACACACACACACACACACACACGTGTGTGTGTGTGTGTGCATATATATATATATATATATATATATATATATTCACACCATGGTGTCTGATTTATAATTTCCCGAGGGCAATATTTTTTTACAGCGACTGGCAGAATTTTTTGTTCTTCATTAGGCCTTTTATTAACCCACTGCCAGAGCTCAGAATCTAACCACTCCCAGTGTTTCAGTGATCATATTATCAGTAATAGCATATTTCCTCTGGGAGATATGAATACAGTCTATTGCAGGTGGAAGGCTGGGAGGAGGCGGGATAGAGTGGATTGTTCACATTTCTGCCTTCAGACTCCCAGCTCCACTTGCAGATGTAGCTGACTAGAGAGACTCAGTTTAACTTCATTATCCTGTGGTAAGAGCAGTGACTTTGTTTATTCAAAAAGTTTATCTACCTACAACACCCCACTCTGAAACGATTTGACTCTGCAAAGGGGGATTCCAATCCACGGGGCTTCCCTAAGATAGTTCTTTATGAGAAAACAGAGTGTAGATGCTCCAATGGACAGGGACTAGCTTGACAAGAGATCCCCGTCATATAAAGGGGGTGGTTCCTGCCTGTCTGGTCGAAGAACCAGGATGAAAAGGAAGTACGGAAGCCTAAAGCTTAATTATTACTATCACTGTTCATTTAGAGGAAAGAAAGGATCTCAGTTACAGAGCTAGCAGAGTCCACACGGGGGCTTCTGGTCTCCTGGAACTTTAGGTAGACTATCAGAACATTCAGATTAGAAGATCACGCAGTTTGCTCTTGGCAGACTTTCAGGGAAGGAAGTTGCGTACATTTCCTTGGCCTCCCATTCATAGCCCTAACAGCACCATCTCACCTCAGAGTAGACAGCCTTCACAGAGAGTCCTTGAACAAGTCACCTTGTTTTTTTTTTTGAGCCTTATCTGTCAAGAGTAAATTCTGGTAATCACCCATGGAACACATTGCTCGGAGATCAAATGTAACAATCCACAGGAAAAGGACTTTTAAATTGCGAAGTGTGGTGTGACAATTCGATCTTATAATATTGGACATGATGCCACCCTTAAATGAGCACCCCTCAAAATTAGACATGAGGCACAGAGTACCTTAAGCACCTGAGTAGAGACAGAAACTGCATAACCCTCTCAGCCCACTTACTCCTACGGCCCTCTGCAGAATACAGTCAAGAAGAAGGCCAGAGAGTATGGGCTTCACAATAAAACTGAAAATATAAAACCAAAAGCAACTTGAGAAGGGATGGGCTTATTTGGCTTACACTTCCACATCACTGTTCATTACTGAAGGAGGCCAGGACAGGAACTCAAGGCAGGAACCTGGAGGCAGGAAGTGATGCAGAAGCCATGGAGGGATGCTGCTTACTGGTTTGTTCCTCATGGCTTGCTCAGCCTTCTTTCTTTCAGAACCCAAGACATCAGCCAAGGGTGGCACCACCCACAATGAGCTTGGATCTCCCCCCCCATCACTATATTAAGAAAATGTCCAACAGACTTGCCTACAGTCCAGTCTTTTTATTTATTTATTTATTATGTATACAGTGTTCTGCCTGCTCATACCCCTGCACACCAGAAGAAGGCATCATATCCCATTATAGATAGTTATGAGCCACCATGTGGTTGCTGGGAATTGAACTCAGGACCTTGGAAGAATAGCTGGTGCTCTTAACCTCTGAGCCATCTCTTCAGCCTCCTACAGTCCAGTCTTATGGAGGCATTTTCTCAAGTGAGGCTCCCTCCTCTCTGATGACTCTAGCTTGTGACAATTGATATAAGTCACAAGGCAGCATACCTTTAAAAAAAACCTGAGTTATGCTTGGCTGATCATTCAAAGTTGGTCTACTGGGTTCAGAAAATAGTATCCTATAACTCGTCATTTCCTCAACAGCTGTCCATATATTTTACAGATGCCAAGGTTTGTAGTTTGAGTGAAGCTTTCATATGCATCTATAAAATCAATATTAAAATAAAGAGAGATGAGTAAGATAGGAAGTGAGCAGGGAGTTTTTGACTCCCTGGTTGGAGTAAGCTGTCCTCAGCTACAATCCCCTATCATGTGGCACACTGTGAAACGACCAGCCATTTTCCCTGAATGGACAGTGGTTTCTGGTGCTGAGACTGGTTAAGGATTTGGCATGTACCTCAGATGGCTTAATAGCTACTTGGCCACATGAACCAATAAAGATAAAGGGGAGGAACATTTCCAGTCTCCACTGACAATAGTAGGTAGACAACCCCTTCACACAGACAGCACTTCTACTTGAGTGACTGAGTTCAAGAGTCACCAAAGTCGCATGCTGGCTTAATAAAAGATCTTGCAGCTCCTTCAAAAGGCAGCTCTGCCTTCAGACCGTTGGTCACACACGAAAGCAGTGACTCTAATGGCTAAGAGGGAAGTGAGGCTTCCCAAAGAAAGCGTTGTGCTTATGCCACTCAGTTAAACTCATTTTCCAGTCTATTCTTTTGTGCTGAACTCCATGGCAACCCTTCCTTGTGCATCATCTCGTTTGCTTCCTTACTTCCCCAAAACAAAGCAACAAGTAGATGCTGTGATCATCTTCCATTTCCAGAGACCCAAGAAGCTGAACAACATCCAAAGCTTAGGACTCCAATGGTGAGAGAAGTCAGGATTTGACCGATATCTGTTTCTCCCCAAAGCCTTCTCTCTTAAGCACCACAGTAATGCCACGTCCTGATGGTCTCAGTTGCAGAAGACCGTATCACAAGCATGGCAGTCCAATTGCTTTATTCTTTGATTTTTGAGAATCTTGCGACGTAGCCCAGACAAACTTCACGTTTGCTTCTTCTGCATTAGCCTCTTATGTACTAGGATTATAAGTGTGTGCTTCCATGTCCAACAGATAAGCTCTCTTAAGAGTGTCGTCATCCGAGTACTATCATTTCTTTCCAGAGTGCCCTGGAAATTTGTGTCCTCAAACTCTGAAATGGTTTTTGCCTCTGACTGTTGTTCTCCATACTGACCACTAGGTGGTGCAGTGTAGAGTGCCGTCTTTTCCGAAGTGAGCTGCCAGAGGGTAGAAAAGTTTCAGGCTGCAGCAGGACTCCATGCCCTGCTGGATTTCAGGGCACTTGCTCATCCATCTTTAAAAAATGAAGAGATAAGCCTTCTCCGATGAGAGCTTCCCCTTGGGCCCACTGAAGTCAAAGGGAGTCTTACATGAAGCTGACATATTTCCCAAGACGGCCTTTGTCAGATGCACCTTCAGTTTCAAGGGACCAGCTGCTTTGAGTGAACCCTAAGATTTCCAAGCAAAGAAATTTATGATTTGATTAAAATATTCTACGCTCCCTACCCCCCGCCCCAACAACCTCCCACACGCATGCGCACACAACTGGCTGCTGCAGAGACCCCGGGTGGGCACAAATCCCCTGTAGCAGTACAGTGTGTAAGAGATGCCAGCGTGCAGAGCTGTAGTCAGCCTGCCCCTGCACCGCCCCCCCACCCCCCGCCTCCAAAAAAAAATCTCCACCTCCAACCTCTGTTAAGGAATCTTTTCAGAAAGAGAATTCTTCTCCGGCAGCAACAAGGCTACCCTGGGGTTTGCTCACCACTGAAACGGAAATGAACCTTTTCACCCCTTTTAATATTTAAAAACAGAAAAATCTCCTGATACAGGCAAATAGGTCATGAAGTGCCAAATATGTGGAGATTGTGTGTGTGTAGATATGAATATGTCTGTCGTGAAGGTCAGGATTCCCAGACATACTTAGTCTGACTTGCTTTATTTGTCCAAATAGAGAACCCATTAAACTCTTACCCAGTAATAACACCCTACGCCCGATGCCTCAAGAAAAGGCGATCCCTGTGCGGGTAAAGACGTTAGTATTTTGTCACTAGTGGGGGTGTCTGGACTTGTGAAGTTAGCTTTCCTCCTAGAGTAAGAGGCTGGACAGCCTACTACACACCACAACCTGGTGCAAATCTCTAACACTGATGCCCTTCCAGCGAATGGGAACTGGTGACTGTATAGACAAGGGTGGCCTTGGCCTGTAAGAGCTTGAAAAGGGAGATAAGAAAAGCAAGAAACAGTTAATCTATTTGTCAATTATACTTTGAAATGACCCTGTGCTGAGACCAAATTCTGCTCATTTTATTTTTCTTCTAAGAACGAGCTGTCTGTGAGGCCTTTGCTCGGTGTTAAGAGGCTAGATTTGGTGCCCTTGTGGCACCCAGTTGTTAAGGATGAGAAGATTGGTGGCAGAAGAAAAGCCTTAAGGCATTGCTAATCCTACCATGCCAGAAAAAGACCACTACTACAGTTTTTGAGCCAAATTTCAAGCAAACTTTATTAAATACTAGCCAAGAAGACGGACACTGGCCAGGTCCATACCCAGGATTCCCAGAGAATAGGCACGAATTTCATTTGTCGGGTGCTTATAAAGGCAAACCCCACAGGGCTACCTACTTCTAGTGGAGGCAAGCATACATCCTGACGTAACTTCCTGCCTATGTGCCTCCTGCTTATGTGTTATCAAGCAATCTGTGCAGTTGGGGCAAGCAACCTTCTTTACAGGACTGAATAAAGCCCCCTGCATGGCATGAACTAATCTGTCCCTGGGCAAGTGGGCAGGTTAGAGGCGTTTTTGTTGCATAGGTCTCTTAAGCACAGTAGTTTAAAGTTCAAACATAACTTCAGCCCTCACAGTACAAGTCTGAAGGTTGAAAGTCATGGGCTGGTGAGATGGCTCAGTGAGCAAAGCTACTGCTGCCCAAGTCTAAAGACCTGAGTTCAGTCTCCACGCCCCACATGGAAGACGTAGAGAAGTCACTCTGCAGGTTGTGTCTCCTGACCTCCACAAGTGTGTGACTGCCTGCCTGGACGCAAAACCAGCATGCACAAAATAAAAAGATAAGACTGTAAAGGACAGCAAATCCCTACTCCCAACACCCTTCCCTTGTGACCTGGGCTCCAACTCCCAGTAATCTTCTGTCTGCTCAAGGCCACATGGAGCTAAGCTGTTATCAGTTTCTCAGCATTAGTTGCAAGGTCATGGAACTAGAATCACCACTGTATCCATTTTTAAAAGTTACACTGAGTAGGGTGTGGTGGCTCATACCTGTAGTTCCAGCATTGGAAAGGCATAGACAGTAGAATTACTGAAAGTTTGATGTCTACATGGCGAGTCCACGACCAGGTACAGAGGGAGGCCCTGCTTTAGATAATAACAGCAGCAGCAGCAACAACAACAACCACAGCAGCAAATTGTGTTGACTCACTTGGGTGTGCTTAGGCTGGTGTTTGCTGTTTGCACTGTAAGGAGTCTGGCCAATGAGGGTCTCTTGGTTCCTGATCTCCAAGGGTTAACAAGAGACACTGTGTTTCTGAGTGTGAAAGGACAAGGAATAGAGATATTTGTCATCATCTGTTACAACCACCAGATACAGAGGTGTTTGTCATGTTTTTTTTTTCCAGGCTCAAAGACATCCTTTACCAAGAACCAGTCTGTGGCCTCCCATTCCTTCATCCCCACTGAAGCAGGATCTCTGAAGGAAGATCCAATAAACTGCATTGGAAGTAATTCCCTTGGTGATCTTGAGCACAAGAGAATCTGCTAGCTGATGAATCAAAGACTCCATCATTCCAGAACTGCTTTGATTGGTGGTGGGAAAGCTAACGTGATGCAGCCACATTCCTTGGCTCTGGGATGAAAATTGCCTACTCTTTATGTGCTGAGGGTTCCTGAAAAAATGTCTCCTTTCTCAACTCCATTAGGCCAGCGCATCCAGCATCATGGCATAGGGTTTCTCTTACTCCCCTTTCCGTCCGAGTTCTTATTCAGGTAGGATGTGAATCCAGAACCCTGCATTTTCTTCCGTGAAAGAATCACCCGGGCAGTTATCCTGTGACAAGAGAGAAGATTGGTTTGCAGGTTCCCTGGAGGCTGTTGGCATGGTTTGGTGTAAGTTTTGTTTAAGCTCTTTAAAGCATGTCTGGCATAGAACCAAGACATGGGCGCTTAAGAAGGGGGAAATCGATGGACCAATCAATATGATGAATCCATCCTTCCATTAGCTACTTCCCGGTCCCCAGGCTCTGAAGGATGGTTTCTGTATTTTCTTTCTTGTAAGTTTTTGATGGAAAATTAGACTAGGAGACATTATTACTGTCTGCTTCGAAGCTGCCCTACTCTCTCATGGTGGTTGGTTTGGGCATTTCTATCCTTGAGGCATGAGAGACTTAAAGAGCCTCTTGGGTCAACAGTCTGTTGTCCTTAACTAGCATTCCCAAGAGTTTAAGATTTCTCTGGAGATTAGATTCAATTGCCTCCAACCTTCTTATTACCTGCTGCCTCCACTCAGCACCTCTGTCCCTTTTCCAAGATGGTATGAGGGTTGACGCTGCCCTGGCTTCCTGAAGTGCTGTATTTAGACACACTTCTCAAGTCTACTCTTGGCTGAGGCATAAGCATCAAATTGCTACTCAACAAAGGGAGGTTTGAACAGTGAATACTTTCTTCAAGTCATTCTGGAAACTGGAGAGGGGATGATTAGGGAATACAAAAGGACAAGAGCTAGTTAGTTGCCCTTCTATATTGAAAACTAAAGGCTTCCTAGCAAGCTCCAGCACTCTCCAAAGAAGATTTTACAAAACACAGTTGTTCTAGTGAAGAAGGGTTGTTGAGGAAGGATTTCTGGCTGGGGGTTAGTGGAAGGAACACCCCAAACCCTAACTAAAATTAAAAGGGATGTTTTCAGGGAAACCTTCTTTTCAAAGAAGATAGGGAAACACCTAGACTACCTAGCCAACACTGGATTCTTTCTCTGGCCACTCAGTACACTCTAGCTGAGATCATGGGCTAATGGTAGTAATAACAACGAGAGTGGGAGCTGTTTAGCAGTTTATGTTTCTATTGTACAGGAAAATGACTTGCTGGCTTAAGTGACTATGCCTTTATTAGAGGTCATTATGATGTAAAGGGATTTGAAACCCCTCAGGGCTCTGAAGAGACACTGATGGGCTCTTCTTGTCTTACTGTATTTCCCCAGAGAGCACACCACAGGCTCCACATAGATGGAAAAGGAAACCTAGGTACCAGAGGCCCCTCCCTGGAAGAATTCTCCTAGGATGCAGGCATGAGAGAGGTCCTCTGAGATCTTATGACCTAGTCACCAAGTTGGATAGAGAGAAGCAACTAAAGAAGGTAGGTTAGCGATGAGACTAAATGGGTTTTAGAAACGACTCTTCACATGTAAGGGGGATGCTGAAGGCAAGTGAAGAAGCACAAAGAAGGCGGGTCTTAGAATGGTGGGTCAATGAGCCTACTATGGATCAACATGTTGGGAAGACTGCTGACCATGCAAAGTCTTTATTTTATTTTGATCATCACTTTATAATATTCACTTATGTTTTAATGCTGGGTTTCCAGACTATGACTGAAAAATGAAATTGTATTTCCCTACCTAAAGGAACAGATGAATATATGTCAGTCAGGGAACAAAGCTAATTTTCTCTTATTTAAAGGACACTGTTTGCTCATAACATTTTTTTTTTTCCATGTGGGCTGGTCTTGAGTTTCTTCAATGACATCCAAGGCCATATTTTTGACATGTGACTTAAGACTGTTCTGAGATGCTCACAATAGTGAATTTTCATTCTGGAAAACATATGACAATTTATTTTGATCACATACTGTGACTTCACTTCCCCAAAGAACAGCCACTTCATTAAGTGCTCCAAGCATGTAGCATTCATCACATGTAGGTTCTGGGGAGCAATTGGCAATAACCTGAAATGGGCCAGCCTTTATCCTAGAACTCTGTGTGTGTCTAAAAATGTGTCTAGTTATCATAGGACATCATCAGAAGCACAAAAGATGTTCAATATGAAAAAATGTTGTGTAAATTGTAAGCAAATTAAATATTATACATAATGAAATGTTGAGCATTGAAGTGGAAATAAATATGAAAAATGGCACAAAGCTTATGGTACAGAGTAAGAAAGAAAGTTGCCCACAAATTTAGAATAGTTCTTGACATATGATTGATTTTTTATTGGAATTTCCTGTTATTAGCAATGACTATTTATAATGTATGCAAATGTTAAAGTCTGAATTACTGTGGCATTACCACCAGGAGTGATAATTAACATGGTGTAGCCATTAGGAATGGTTGTTTTAGCATTTACAAATTTCTTACAATAAGAGATTATTTTCTTACTCATAACAAAAAGGCATAGAAAATTGTAGCGACAAAATTGTTCCATTTCTTAAGCCTCATAAAGCTGGTTTGCAGTTCTTTTCTTTCATATTTAAGAGAGCTGGTGTGGTTTGGGTTTCAAGCATTCAGGAAGAAGGGTCTCAAGGCTCTGAAAGCTTGATTCACATCTAAGCCCTCTACTACCTCAGCACCTTGCTCGCAAAAAGTGGGGGCACAGTGCTTAATCTGTGGGGGTTATTATGATGGTAAAAACACAACTCTGAAGCTCGTGGAACAGCAGGTCGATCTTTAAGACTCAACCAGAACGCTGATTGGAATGCATTAGTCTCTTTTTAAAAGGCTTTCCTACAAACCTTTTGGAGGGTCCCTGACTTTGTGGCCCCAGATATCTGTACATGCACTCCTCTTCTGGGGGATTGGAGTTTGGTTTTTACTACCCATGGGGGGGGCAGGTCACAACCTGTAATTAGCAACAGGAGGATCTGTTAACCTCTGACTTCCTCCCAATTGCACTTACATGAGGGGTGGTTTGAATAACAATGGCCTCCATAGGCTCATACATGTAAATGCTTAGTCACCAGGGAATGGCAGTATTTGAAAAGATTAGAAGGATTAGGAGGTGTGGCCTTGTTGTAGGAAGTGTGTCAGTGGGAGTGTGCTTTGAGGTTCATTAAGTCCACTCGGCTCTTTTTCTACCTGCAGATCAGAATGTAGCTCTCAGCTATTTCTCCAGCAACTGCCTACAGGAAACCATGCTCCCCACCATGATGATAATGGATGAAGCCTCTGATACTTTAAGCAAACTCCCAATTAAACCCTTTCTTTCATACAAATTGCCTTGGTCATGGTGTCTCTGCGCAGCAATAGAACAGTGACTAAGACAACTACACCCTCACTGACATATGCATAAATAAAAATAATAAAAACAAATCTTAAGGAAGAAAACATATATCACACATCACTCAAATGTCTCTTTCAAACCTTTACAGGAAGTAAATAAAGGAGAAAAAAGAAGTTCACAATTACTCACAGGCACATGTGTCGTTTATAAACTAAAGACAGCTTGCTGATACAGATGATTGGTTCAATAATGCGAGGGTAGCTCTAGTGACTTAGTTTGCTAATTACCTGTCCTAACTCTGTAGAATAATCAGCCCTTTGTAAGAAGGTTGGTGCATTGCTCACAGTTGCTGAATTGACAACAAAAGGAAGACACTTCAGGAGCACAAAATTGTGAAAACAGTAAATAATTTATCTCAGGGTTGAGTTTGGTTCAATATTAACATTTACCAAGTAAGAAGACAATACAGCGCCATGCACTCCCATATTCCCTGGAGAACACCAACAGCAGAAGAGCGTGGTGAGGATAGCATCTACATCTTTCATGGTAAACTTCTCAGAACTTTGAATTTTTGGAAGAAACAAAACAAATTAGACACATACTACTAATTCCTAACACACACATACACACACACATTCTGAAAAACCACACATTCTTCAAATTTTCACCAATTGACATTAAACTGCAATACTTCCTTAAAAATATGTGTGAAGGAGTTCAGAAGCCATGTCTTGTGGTCCCCTTGGAATGGAGTCACTTGCAGATGTGAGTTCCACATTAATTCACTGAAGTAGATACTGCACTCCTTAGTGAAACTAAACAATTTGAATCCGTTAAGGTCACACAAAACCAGGCCTTTGCTCTGAAGTTAAAGGCTCTAAATAGATCCAAGCATTCTTTGTAATGCCCTTGAGTGATCCATTTATTGCACTTAACTTTCTCATTACTTAAATGCAAAAGACTAAAGTTGAAGAGGCCAGAACATACATTTGGAAATTTCAGAAAGCATAATAGGCTGAGAGAGATAATGTAATCCTTTGCCATGAAGAGGAGAGCCCAACCCTCTTGATTACAGCTTCCACCCCATCCCTCACACATTCAAATCCAATATATGTGCTTTTATTAATGCGTGAGTGCAGAGATATGCATAAATGAATATTGATAAGGCAGGATACTGTATATTTATGAGATTTTCTATGTTTTCTCTTTATGTTTTATTTGTATTTATAACCAGTGCTGTGTACTGTGTATATGTGTTTGGAAGTATAACAGCAATGGAAAGAAATAAGATTTTAATCGATTTCATAGCATTTTGCAGCACGTATAGATGGCTGTCTATTTCACTGTGTGGTGAGGGCAACTGTTTCTGTTGGCCTCAGTAAGAATTTTTAATGACCACCCAATGCCCAAGTGAGATTTTCCTAAACAACCTTATACAACGTAACCAATACCCTTGAAATTTGACATGCATAAAAGCCAGAAATTTGCTCATCACAGTAACATTAAGTCTGATCCTTTCTAAAGTGAGGGGTTTTGTTATCTAGTATAAAATAGTGACGTGGTGACTTTCCAGCAGTGAGACCCTCCTTTAGCCTCAGGAATCATCAGTTTGGAGAGGCTTACAGTCAACATTTAAAATCTGAGGCTTAACATATTGCACTAAATTTCCCTAATTAAAAAAAAAAATGAGACAGTGTAACAAACTGAATGGAAGGGCAAAGAACAACTATCATTGTTTTTTTAAAGTGAGTTAGACAAATGGTAGAAAGAGATGGGAAGATGTCAAACATTTGCTGGAAGAAAGTCAGTGACCTAGACATGTTTATTTAAATATAATATACATTTGAACAAAGGCTCCTCCGGAGTCAAGGTTGATGCATTTTGCCATGAAAATATAGGTCTAGTCCATGTAAGTGACATCTGGATAAAATCCTGCTGCAAACAAACAAGGCAAAGTGTCAAGTGTTTCTCCGGAGGGATTGGCAAACAGGGGACAAATAACTACGTTTTGTGGGAGGGTTAGGCATACACCTGTCCGAAGACATCTCTGATACAGATATGGGATTGAGAATTTTTATGCCTTTCATGGACTGGATCAGTGCTGCCCTCAACGCTGACCAGGACAGCGTCATTCTGCCATGGGCAGAAGTGAATGCAGATTTCTACCCATTGGCAGTGCTGGGATTTTAGCTCCAAATAGGACACCAATATCAACCCCCACCCTAGGATCAGGGAATATTGTGGAAGGGGATGCATGTTGAGGGGAAGACTGTAAGAGCTAAAGGATGAGGAAAGGTGTGAAATGCTTCTTCTACCCAGGGCTGCTGCACCACGAGAGCGCTGCAGCTGTAGGTACTACACAGGATCAAGCCAGGAGCAGTCAGTCAACATTTCAGCCAGATGTACAAATTGGTTCCCGTGCGTTAAAAAGCAAGAGAGGAGAGATGAAGGCGGAAGGGCTAAGGAGTGGGAGGAGCCGTTGGGTGTGGATGTGATCAAAACATGTATGAAATTGTCCTAGACTGTTGAAAAGATATTTAAAAAGTCAACGTTTCTCAACTGCTTATGAGACCTGCCACTGTGAGCTGCACCAACACCAACGCTTAAAGCTCACTGCTCAGACGAAGGTGAAGGCAAAGGATTTGTAAGCTGAGAGTTGGACACACTGGTGTGGCAGAAATGAAGAGTAGAAGGGGAGAGGCTCGCACAGTCTTTGTCCTTCGACTGAGTCTTTGTCGGCTGTAATGATGGGTAGAAGCCATTGCACCCGAGGTCCAAGCTGGAAGCAGATCCCGCTAAACATGTCTTGGTCTTATTGCAGAGATTCCGAAACAGGATGATTTAGAAAAGATGCAAGTTAGCCCCAGAAGTTAGACAAGGAAGGTTGACAGCTCAAGGCAGGCCATCCCACAGTGGGGTGGCACAAGGCCGAGGGTCAAAAGAAGGAAGAGCAAGAGAGACCAAGGGATCCGAACCCATCTTGACAAAAAACCCCCACCGTTGCTGAAGCAAAAACTCACTCCCTGGGTCATGACTTCAGTCTGTGCACAGGGGGGAGAGCCCTTCTGACCCAGTCAATTCTTAAATGTGGTACTTCCCAGCTTACATTGGAGTTAAATTTCTGACACACGCTTATGCTTTGGGGGGCACATATTCAAGCTATAGTTACACCTGTGCACTTTTGGGGAGCAGATGTGGTTATAGTATCTTTGGTTCTTATGATGGTCCAGTGTACAGTGCTCCCCCTTTCTCCCAGCCCGTCAACTTCTCTCCTCTTCTCTTTTCCTTCTTTCCTTTCCTTTCCTTTTGAGATGAGGTCTCCTGTAGTCCTGGTTGACCTTGAACTCGCTTTGTAGCCGAGGAAGATCTTGAACTTCTGATGACCCTTCCTTCCAATCTCAAGGGCTGAGACTGGAGGTTTCCATGCCTACTCCTTTTGAAAGCCAACTCCACCTCTCGCGGTCTCTTGCCTTCTGCTTCCAAGTTCTTACTTCTCTTGGCAACACTCCTATGACTTTTACTCTACTTCCATTTGCAGAAGACTGTCTAGCCAGAAGGCAGGTCTGTGATGATATTGATTGGAAGCTATTTACATAATGAAAGCTTCCTCCTCCAATAGGAAGAAGCTATACATTTGAAAAGGAAACACATTTCTTGTCCGCAGTCTGGAAAGTCTGCCTGCTGAAGTTGGAATGTGCATGCTAAGTGGCACTTTCTCCTTTTCCTCCTTAGAAAGCTGTCATTAACTTGATGGTACACCTTATAATTGAATGCCTCCTCTGCATCGAGCCATTGCCAAGTTCTTCCAAGTTGGCTCTTGCCAGTGACTCTGAGTGAGGCCCCATGCAATCTGAACAACACAAACAATCATGGCTTTTTATTTTCTTTCTTCCCAATAGAGTCCTAGGCACCGCGCTACGGACACTGTGTTGTCGTTATCTTAATTTTCCTCAGCAGCTCACTCCTAAATTCACTGTCATCTGGTTTTCCTTGAATTCTCCTCCAGTGGGCACCACATGTGTCCCATCCTCCATCCCTCATGGGCACTGATGTCCCTAGCATGAAGAAATGGTCTCAGCATCTTACATTTCCTTCACACTCCCCACAACCTCTTCACTCTAACTGTTGTTTCTCTACCAGCCTCCTTTCATACTGTCCCTCATAGTGCCCCTACCTCACTCCAACAGCAACTTCCGCCACTTTGGGAGGATCCTGTGAGTTCTTTCTCTTCACCTCCCAGATTATTCTGCATCCTTCTGTTCCCTAGCCTCTAGGTCCTACTACTGCTGCTGTTACCAGACTGAGAGACAGAAATTGGTGGAGAAGACAGTTTTATTCAAGTCCAGGCTTGGGAAAAGGGAGTAAGAGCCGCACAGTAAAGCACTCCCCCCCCTTTTGAAATGGGGCTTAGGTTTAGGGCTTTTTATACAGCCAGAGGGAAGAGTCCTGTAGCTGGGCAAAGCGCTCCACAGAGAAGCTCTTTGTGCTCCAATGGAGGTGTCCTTTGCTCCTCGGAGAGAGGTTCTTAGAAAGGTCTTTTGGGATGTAGGCTGTCTTTGCCTTCTCCGTGAGAGTCTCCTTCAGGCCCAAACCTCCTGTGGTCTTGAGACAACTGGTGATAGGGAAAGGGGCCCCTTTTCCGCTCCCCGGATGAGGGACAGGAATAGCTTCCCTTTCTTCCCTTTCCTCAGCCACTGTGTGTACCTCTTCTCCAGCACCACAGAGTTTAACCCTGACTTTCTGCTTATATTCACAGACACTTGGCTCTTGTGGAAGATGACTTCTTTGTCACATCTCACTGCAAGCTCATCTCTTTTCTCAGCAAATCCTCCATCTTCGGCTGTCTCAGTGGTACCTGGCATCATTTCCTTCCTATTTAAAACTATCTTCAGGACACCTCATAGCTTGTTCAGATTCTCCTGCTAGCATTCTAACATGGTGGCACTGTGAAAAACAACAACAACAACAACAACAACAACAAAACAATGCCCCACAGAAACACCTTAAGGGAAGAAAGGCTTGCTTTGCTTCATAGCTTCCAAGGGCTTCAGTCTGTCACGGTAAGGAAGGCAGGAGGAATCTGTGGCAAGTTCACATCACAGCATACCAGGAGGTTGACCGTGTGACACAAATGGTGGGCTGTGATGATTTTGAAGGGTCTACCAACAGTGACCTCCTTCCTCAGGCTAGACCCCACTTCCCAAGGCCATCTTTTAAAGAACATGGACAACCATGCCTACAGAGATCAGTCACGTGCAAACTGTAACTCGTATCTTCCAAACCATCTATTCATGTCTTGCCAAGAATTCAGTACAAGACTTTGCACACTAGTGCATGTCGAGTTCACTAAATATCTTTATCGAAGATATGAAACATGGTCTTGTATGCAGAGTCACTTCAGGTTTAACTTCAGCCTGAATCCTGAATCATGCATAGCATATTAGGCCATCTACCTTTACATACACTCAAACACATACACAGAACACATTAAATGTGTGATTATTTACATGCAAACAAACATTTATATCTGTACACAGTGCTTCAAAACAAAATCTTGGGTTATTTTTATGGGGAAAACTGATATTATAGCATGCTAATAGATTGTAGCATTTGTCAGATATGGACATATATTCCAAATACTTTATATTCGAGTTATAATCCCTGGTTTCAACTGAATTATTGTATTTTCACTTAGTTCTGTTGTAAGTGTTGGAAATCATCAGTTACTTTGGCTTTCCTATTTCCAGCAGATTTGATCTTGTCAAAGAAGGTGCCTCTTAGTGTCAGTTAACAGATCTTGTAGATGAAGAAGGGAACAGAAAAGGTATGCTTGTTACAGGATAGCTTAATGCTTACTTTTGTGATCCTGAAATTTCTTAGTGACCCACCTTTATAGACCTTGAAGTTAGATTTTTTTTTGCTACATTGGATAAAATAGATTTCATACATATTTATGTATATTTGCATGTTTGTGCATATTTATGTGTATGTATATTATATAAGTATGTGTATATATACATATGCATGTATGTCTACATAAATACATGTATGTGTTTTTGTTTTTGCCAAACTGTAAGTTTTTCTTATTCAACTGGTAACAGAGCATGTGTTCACAAAACGAGATACACTGGTTGGTACCCAGAGACCCTAGACTTGTATCCTTGTCCCCAGGAACATTGTGCTGTAATTTCTGGAAAACTGCCTAAGAAGTGAAAACAAGCAGAAAGCAGGAGTCACCGAATCATCTACTTTGTGGATACAGCTAAAAAATGCTTGCAGTTTAGGTAGTTCATCATGGAAGTCCAAAATACTGCAGGGGTGGGGAATGCTGGTCTCAGCATCAGGTCTGGAAAGGATCTAAACATCTGCAGATTTCTGCAAGGCCATGTGATTCACATGCAGACATTACCAGACTCAGACTTTGACCCTTCGTCTAAGGGCAAATGATATAAAGACCTCATTCCCTCCTCCAGTCAATCTGTAGGGTGGAGTTATGCTGTCATAATTAAATTTCATCCAACAGATGGAGCCTTGTGAGTAATGGGTTACCCCTCACATCACATGAGCTGTGGGTGGTACCCTCTTCCACGGGTTGATGGGAACTCCAACCCCTTCCATCACCCTCTACTCATGAGAGCATGTTGGAACCTGAAGGAGAAAAAGAGGTATTGCAAAAGGGATAATTTTAAATTCACGAAGTATCTTCTAATTTCACTTCAGCATGACTTTTAATAAGATGATGTTTGGGGCTGGTGAGATGGTTCCTCCAGTAAAGGAGCCTGCTGTGCAGGCCTGACCACCCAAGCCTGATTCCTGGAACCTACATGCAGAGGGAGAGAATTGGCTTTACAACGTTTTCCTCTGACCCCTATACATGCACCATAGCATGTATGCATCTGTATGCTGACGCCTTAGAGCCAGATGTGTGGCTCACATCTGTAATCACTGTACCCAGGAGGCTGAGGCAGGAGGATTGCAGCAAGTTCAAGGCCAGTCTAGATTATACTGTGAACTTCTGCCAGCTTGAGACCTTGTCTCAAACAAATAAACGAACAATGACCAAAACTCAAAAGAACCCACAACCAACTCCAAAGAGCACATGTTTGGTTGTATGGACCCATTTCTAGTTCTGAAATTTAATTTATTAGCTCTCTAGCTTTGGGGGTTCAGGCACTTAGATACCACATACTTAAACTTCACATAGAGAGTAGAGAAGCAAGAGTGACTTTGGTACCAGTTTGCTAAAAAGAATGAGATATTTTATATAAAAGACTTCATTTAACACAGGTATTGGAACACAGTAATGACTTGGGATATGTCATAGGTTACTTAGGGAAAAGTTTTTCAAAATGTCCATAGCATCTACTTTATGGCCCCAGGTGACTGCCATGGCGCCTAGTCAAAGGTCGCTGGTATAGACGTGAGCTGTCTTTGTCTGGCTTGAAACAAGTAGAGGAGCTCAAACAGTTCAAATGTGAGTCCAGCTAAAACTGGCCTCACCTGGACCCACACCTGGGTCCCAACATGACCATCGGTGCTCCTGTAAGATCAGACTTTGGCACATCTGTCCATCTTGGCACTGCTTAAAGATAGTTGAATGGAACTCTGCTAGAAAGAAACTCTTGACCAAAGAAGAAAAACTTCATTTGAAAAAAAGTAAAAAAGAAAAGCCAGAGATGCTGCTAGAGCCAGGAGTTAACTTGAATGATAGGATCTGTGAGCTTGAAGGCATGGAGGCTTAAGAGCAGGCCTTGCCAATGGCCGCAGTGCCCATGTGGCCATGGTTATTTTAAAGGCATTTTCTAATCCCGTGAGAACGTTTCATCCATCTGTGTGATTTTTGATTTAAGTGACCAGCTGCTTGAAAATAGACTAAGCATATGACATGGGCACTCAGTACATCTTGAGAGGCAGGAGGAATTTTATTTATTTAATACCCTATTTCCTACATCGGTCCTCTCTGCATGAGCTTTCATTAAAACAGCCAAGGTTAATAGAAGGCTCCTGCTCCACTCAGGCCCTCCCCTCCCCAAATCAGCAGCACCTTTTTTTTTTCCTCCCTTGCTGGTTTCTGTAGGCTCCTTTGCATTGCTTTCCTCCCCCACTTAAATCTGGGTGGCTTTTCACCGGAACTGCAGAAAATAACAAGAAGTTTTGCGCATGGCCTGCCTGCCGAGGTGTCTTGCTTTGCAATGCAGGTGAGCAAGTGCTTCAAGAGCTCAGGACCTGGCTCTGCCCTGGCTTTCTAGTACCTCCTAAAAGGCAATCAATACAGTCAGCCTAGTTAGGAGATGAGTAATTTCAGAGACTCAGGAACACTTCAGGCTGGAGCAGGTTATTTAGCACAGGTGTTTTAATGATTGTAATATATTGGAGGAACCTCGCACTGCTGGGTGGCCCTCAGACTCACAGTGGCTGCCTCCTGCTTGGGCCCCATCCTGCCCTTGAAGACAAGGAGAATTGTGAGCCTGCAGGATTTCAAGCCATGCCTGGGATGGGATTGGCTAGTGTTTTGAATTCTGGCAGCCGCTACACCTTTGTCTGGGCTGGGCTGAAGCCTGCGTTTTCTGGAGGCATTTCTTTGTATCTGCATTTACAATTAGCTCTTTGAAAGGGAGGGCTGGGAAGGGGAGCCTCTACCCGATGTGGGAATCAGAGAGACTCCAGCCCTCCACTCATTGCATTTTTTCCCCCCAAGAAATCTCGGGAACACACAAAGCACAGGTGGTGACGTGAGGGAGGGGAGGGCGAGTGTAAGGGGGGTGATAATTGATGGGGGCCGGGAGTCCAGACCGCAGCTGTCCCCAGGTGCACCCAACTGCATCTGTTCTGTGAGGTACTACACAGCAGCAGGTTTTGGATTATTTAAGCAGGGGAAAACAAACCAGGAAAGTTAACAAAGCTCTGAGAGGAGGAAGGTGAGAGGTGTGATTGCCATGTAGGCGGAAGGAAGCTTCAGGGAAGGAATAAATTGGTCCAGGAGCTTTGGCACACAACACCCGAGATACCTGTGTGGAATGACATGTGAACTCCGGGGCTCTGATAGGGGTGAACAGGTGGAGGCAGCAAACTCACGATTCCACACTGTCCCACGTATGAGCAGGTGCTGAGTCTCGTCACAAGCGGGGGATGAGCAAGAAGCTGGAAGGAAAGGGCGCTAAGATTAGCAGGAAGTTCTCCTCTGTCTTCATCTATCTTTCTTTCTTTCCCCCATTTTTATTAGGCCCTACAGGAAGGAAGTTGCTGTATCTTTAGCTACCAGGAATGGTCTACCAAGCCAACACCCCCCACCCCCATGTCTCCTCGATTCAATGATAATAGTAAAAGAAATAAATTCATTTACTGGATATGATGCTTAATGCAAGCCTGAAGCTGGAGTCCCACTGTCTGTCCTGAGTCAGTGAGGAGGAAGGCCAAATTGACAACATTGGGATGATGGGAAATCCGGGCCATTTGTCATCCGTAATTCAGATCCTATGATGTATTTAGAGATTCCTCCTGACACAGTTTATTTGGGAAGTCTTGAAAGGTCGTCACGATGTAACACTGAAGCTCTCACAGGGAAGGAAGGAAGGAAGCTGGGTACCAAAAGGTGTCTGTTCCTGATGTAACTTTCAAAGATGGTTCTAAGAATTTATTTAAAAAAAAAAAGTAATTATAAAGACAAATATGGTCAGATAATACTTGGGCATTATCTTACTTTTTTTCTAGGTTCCCTATACCAGGTGACGTAGGTGGGTCATTGTTCTCTGGAGGAAGTGGCCAGCAGCGTGGAAGCTGAGCTGCAGGAGAGGTGGGACAGACCTATGTGTGTTAGGGTGTATGGTGTGTGTGTGTGTGTGTGTGTGTGTGTGTGTGTGTGTGTGTGTGTGT
>OU015751.1:26375268-26395084 GCA_907169655.1 Acomys percivali | reverse complement strand
TGTGTGTGTGTGTGTGTGTGTGTGTGTGTGTGTGTGTGTGTGTGTGTATGTCTGGCCATATCTGTAACTGCAGGGTGTAGGAGGCTCAGGCTGGAAAGCAGTTCTTTTCGCTCTAGTGTGGGAAGGAGCTCATGGATCAGGCTATTTTCAAGGACAGAAAGGCACTGGCAACAAAGGGTAGATTCTGGTACTGGCCCACAGAACACTGGAGCTCAAGCTATTTATTTATTTATTTACTTATTTTATTATGACACTAAGAAAAACCAACCGCTATTTCTGAGCAGTCCAATAACTGTGTGGTAAAATTATAACTATTTCACACAGCTGTACGGAGAAAAAAATTTAAGGCTTCTATTTCAAAAGAAATGAGGCTGAACCAAGAAAACCCAGTCTTTGGGACACTTGAAATAAAGAGAGATCCTCTACATAAAAAAGCAGTACTTTTTTTTATTTTTTTTTTATTGTACACCCTGGGCTATCGAAGACTTGGTACTGATGTGTGGGAGGCATTCCTGACTGACCCTGAGTGGGCTCTCCCTGCGGCTGCCAGGGAGCATTTCTGGCTGCGAGTCACTAGAGATACTGTTCAAACTGAATAGCATGAGTATGTTTGCTCAGGAAGCAGGATTGTAGGAAGTTCACAGCTCAAAAGTTTATTAAACCCATGGCCAGAAAGGGTGTTATGATCCAGGTTCTGTTTCTCTGTCTTTCCTCCCACATCCAGCTTGACAGCTCTCTGTTCTGGGTCCTTACATAACCACCAGGCAGAGCGTCTATGCAGTGTCACCTTCATGTTCTTCCCTGCAGGTCTAATTGGCCAGGGTGGCATTGCATGCTATTGCACTAGCCAATCCCCTGCAATAACCATGGGGACCACCAAGAATAGCTCAACCCATCTTAAGCGCCTACAAGGGGTTTTGATATAACTGCTTCTATCCTGGAGATCTTTCTATATGCAAAATGCTGACCCTAATGGGATAAGTCTTAATTTAAAAGACAAATCTAGTTATTGTCCCTCTGAATCACTGGGTTCTTTACTCATGATACCGGCAAAAAACAAACAAAAACCCTAAATATTCTTATGTCTTTATTGAACACACACACACACACACACACACACACACACACACACACACACACTCACTTTTCTTTCGTTATTACCTAAATAATTTAATATCACAGGATCTAAACAGTGTTTACCTTGAATTAGGCAGTGTGAACTAGCCATATGAAGTACACAGAAAGATGCGTACAGGATGCACACAAAGATGGTACCATTTTGTATTAAGACAGCTAGCATCGGCTTATTTCAGGAACTGAGGGGCCAGGGTGTCTGTGAATCCCCTCTGGGGATTTGGAAGGTCCCTTGCTTTTTATAAAAATCTATGCTTTCAAAGGAGGAAAGAACACCACCTAACATTGGGCACACACTTCAGTGTCACTGTGTTAAACTCTTAAGTTTCATAAGCATAGTGCCTTCATGATGTATGTATGGAATGCAAACTAGCATGTAGAATAAGTCCGTGGCACAGAATGACCCTCATCAGCATTGGTGGAGGACGGATCCTCACTCCTTATCCATCCTAGGGCCTTATTTGGTACCCTCTTCAACACTCTGATGTTCCAAATGCCTCCTACATAAACTTTCTTCCAGCCCTGGCTGAGTGTGCAGGCTACACCACCATATGCCTTAGCAGGTTCTTAACCATGTTTTATCTCTGTCACCATAGCTGATGATCTCTCTTTGTCATGCCCTAGCTCCTGAAACTAAGGGACATGACCCCATGTGAGCATCACATTACAGAAGGTTGGGCACAAACATGCTGGCAGCAGTTTCGTGACTGCCTAAAGACCAAAACTTAATTCAAAATCAAGCATTTGATGAGTCCAGGGTGTTGCTGACATCACAGGACTTCCCTGCAGCCTTGATTCTGATCTGTCACACTGATGGATGCTGTGACGTATAATGCCCACAAATGCTACCTGAAGCCCCTCAGCTCGGTGGTGAGACTCTGAGCTCTGACTGCAAGGATTTTAATTGTACACACCAAGTTTCCTGTTTTTATAGAAGCTTAATGGTTTAATTGTGGGAAAAAACTTGTAATTTTTTTTCTTGGTAGGTAAGTATTAAGTTAGTATATCTTTGCATTGCACTGTGTTAGAATATTTGATTTTAAAAATTGTTGTTTGAGTGAGTGGCTGACTTGAGTTTCATTAAAAATCATTTAATGAATTTTGGCTTGAGTAGAACTGTGGTTCCTACAGTTTCTCAAATGACTGTGAACATACTTCTAATATCTTATACTATACAAAGTGCCATCCACAGCACTGATGATTGTAAAAGCAAAGTATTGATCAACTCTGAAAAACACTGAAGATATTTCACATACTACACTATCAAATATTTGGCCAATATTTAATCTTTTATGTAAAAATAACACACCCATCTCATTAGCATGCATACTTTTCTCTCATTTCAATAAATCACAGAATTCTATGAATACCTAAGAATTACTTTAAATTAAAATTTTTTAATGATTTCTTATTAGTTTTGTTTGATTTACATATCTGTTTTATATACTTACATAGCTGGGGTCAATTAAGCATTTCTCAGGCAAGAGGTAGGAATGGTTGAAGTGATCATGTCTGCCTACCGCAACTACTACCTCCTTTCCATCCCCAAAGCAGCGTGGGTGTCAGTGATAGTTCCCTCCTCAGTGGCATTTTACCTATGACATCACCGAGAAAGAGGTGTTTCATGTTGGCTAGAGCCTGGTGCCCATTCGGACACACCTAGTACCTGTTCTGGGGGTTCCCTGGATCTCCAAGGTCTCCCTCAGACTGCCGGTAGTCACCATTGTCTTGGGGCTCAAGGTGTTCCAGGTAGAGTTACAAAGAGAGATCAGCTTTTTATGTAAATGCATATAGACAAGGCTTGGATGCTCAGTGTCTCACAAAATTCTCATGTGATCCAAGTTTGGTCCCAAGTGCAATGTTCAGGGTGAGACTTTTGGGGAGTGACTGAGTCAGGAGGCTCTGGCCCTCATGAGTTAATCTACTGATGTCTTCATAACGGAATGTGCCATTGTAAAGTAGTGGAGACTATGGTGGGGCCTGTTGGATAAAGCAGGTGCCTGAGGGAATTTCTTGAAGGGTCCATCTTGTCTCCAGCACTCCTTTCTTTTCTCTCCCCATGCTTCTCAGATGTGTGAGGAATACTGTCTCCTCTGCCACATCCCCCAACCCTCCCTCAGGATATTCTGCTTTGTCTCCAGCCCAAAGCAATAGGACCAGCTGACCATGAATTGAAACCTCTGGAAAGATGAGCCAAAAGAAGGTTCCAGAATCCCCTATCAAAAAGAATAGACCCCTCACTGTCTAGATCCCTTTTCATTTCACAGCTCTATGCTTTGTTAGTGAGATGCTTGACTGCTGTCCTGGGAGACTACATGCTATTTTGGCATTCTCCTCTCAGCTCACACCTGAGGAGACTCATACAAGGCAAAGCCTTTCAGAGGTTAGCTGATAAACTCTGCCAAACGCAATCCTTGGGCTGGGATAGTTCTAAGATATGCTATACCTGATTTCCCATCGTTCCTTGGGGAGGCCGTGCCTGGCTTATCTACAGTGTCTGCTTGACAATACCTCCTCTGTTGGCTTGATCCCTCTCTGCTCTTGCTTGGCTCCCCATTCTTAGGGTTCCCCAGGATCTTATTCCAGATGGGCTGCATGTTCTCAACTCTGATACGTGGGTTTGCCTCTGGGAAACCAATCAACACACACAACCTAGCACATTAAGTCTATCAGGATTAATTTTGAAATTTCTCACTGTCAAAAGTACTCAGATTGACACTGGCATGGCACCTGTATGACAGACCAAACTCAAGGGAATTCAGAAGGATGCAATTTGTCTTTGTTAGTTTCAGCAAAGGGCACAAGATATTTTGGAGCAAAGAAAGTAAAACAAGCCAATGTGAACGTGAGTGTTTCCCAGAATAATACCTGGAGTTTTTAGTGACATTTTCTCCCTTGTTTGTAAGAAGTATTCCTACAACATAAATGCACAGGAGGTTTTCTTTAAAAATTTTGACTTTCTTATGGAGGGCTTCTGTTGTTGACAGTAACTCCAACTGCCTCTTGTTTGCTACTGAAGTTCATACAACAGACTATGAGCCAAAGTTAGTGATTAACTGTTTTGGAAGAATCTCCTAAAATACACTTGTTTGTAATATGTCTTTCTTTTGTGTCTCAGGTGTGAAATAATTGGTATTTTGTGCCCAATTTGGCTTTTGCTTGTGGCATGTTATCTACAGCAGGAATTTGGTGCTTTTGTTGGACACGTTTTTGAGCACAAGTTCCTGTGTTGCAGCAGTCAAGCCTCTTGAGGGAAGACGTCTGTCTCCCATCATGATCTTCCTTTTTCAGATCATCATAAAAACATCTTCCTTTTAGGGCAGAACAATCCCATTTTAAATGTAGCAGTTAATAAATTCTATATTACCCTCAACCGCCTTTCTTTCTTTCTTTCCTTCTTTCTTTCTTTCTTTTGAGATATAACAGTGTGTTAAACAACTTTTGAATAAGTTACCCATTGTTTGATTTTCTTTTGGTAAGTTTGACCCCAGAGAAGCCTGTCAGGGCACAATCAAATTGCCTTTATGGAGGGGCATATATTTATATTAACAATACATATATTTGACTAGCGTGATGGCGCATGCCTTTAATCTCAGGCCTCAAGAGGCAGAGATTGTTCTACACAGTGAATTCCAGGCCAGCCAGGGCTACACAGTGGAACTCTGTCTCAAATAAGCAAAAGTCAACCAAACAACAACAGTAATAAACTCTTCAAATATGTGTTTAATGTTAGTTTTCATGCAAAACATGCCCTGTTTGTGTGAGGGCCAGAGAAGTCATGGGAGGGGGTGGATACTAGATTTCTGGAATTGGGGGTCCAAATTTTCCTGTTCCCTTAAAGGAGTGGACTGTGAGTTTGTCAGAAACTTGCTCTGACTTGAGAAAGGTCTGATGCTGTATCGGATGCCTCAATAATCATCTGTCAGGAGTGAGACTGTACTAACTCGGGACATTCCCTCCCATGGCTTCTCTGGCCCTCACTCTGTGCTATCGCTGTGGGCTCAACCTCTGCCCAAAGTGCCCTTTGCTGAGACTTTGGTTCTTTGGTTGTGTGGGGCTGCATTTGTTAAAGATTCTAAGCCATTGGACAGCACAGGTGCCACAGGAGCACTGTCGCTCTGTTTTGTTTTAGATGGCCTGACATAGAGACACTTTGTATGTTCCTCTCTGGCAATCTTTCCGATGACATCTTCCCATGAAGTGATCTACTTGCCTGCTCCCCTTCCTCTGTCTCATCAGACAAAATAAGGTCAAGTTCAGTTTGTTTTCCTCTGTGGAGAAATTCGGTGGAGCTTTTCATCTCTCGCTTTCCAGTAGCCCACCCAGAGATTTAGTACCTTGGGAAGATTTTGGTATGGGTAGTTAGGATGGTGGGCTTTGCTTTCACTGTCTGCACAAGAGTTTCATAAGGTGTTTGCACATCTCGTCCAGTTTCAGAACAGATTCCATATGCTTTTAAATGTAAACTTCACCTTATTATTGATTTATTGTTGAACACCTTCCCTTTATTCTTCTTGTCCCAACTTTTCTATCTCCTTTGCTGGAAGCAGGCAACAGCGCTGCGGGGAACCTTCTGGAATTATCTCCTGAATAATAAACAGCTGAGTCTATGATAAGGGAAGAAAAGGTGTCTGGTACCCAGGTGGAAATGGATTGCAGCTGGGGGAAGAGAGCTGATAAGCAGAAAGAAGGGAGCACGGGCATGCACGCAGGACAAGGCCCACTTACTCCACAGGGCAGGATTTTGTGCAGCCCCATCCCTGCCAGAACCCAAAGTGTTTCCTGCTTAGAATTAAAACATGCCCTTACCCCTCCATCCCTTAACACCTGACTAACAAATATTCAATAGTGGTCTTAGTAGAATAAAAGTAGGTTGGGAGATGTGAGAACAGAGTCTCTCTAGAGCAGCACAAAATAAAGACCCAAATCCCAGAGGACATGGTCATTGAGAGAATGACATAACGAGCAGGTGTCATCAGCAGTACCAGACGCTGAAGGTTCATGGGTAGTAATACCCCAAATCACCCTGAGTATGGACTTGTAACACCGCCTGCCCTGTAGAAGGAAGCAGATGCTTATCTTCTAGCACGAGATAGCTACTTCTGGTTAACAGTCTCATTAGACTAGAAACTTACAATCATTGCAGTGTGACAAATGCAAAAAGAAAGTGAACCTTACAGGAGAGAACAAGCAAGGGACAGACAGCATACTTGGAATAACACATACAGCATGTTACTGACAGGGAAGACAAACACAGGGGCAGGCATTAAATGTGAGGCTCAAGATGGACGCGCGTTGACGCAGCTCACATGTTTTAAAGCAAGTCCACAAAGGAAGTTTACTGTAGAGAGAACGGTCTTTCCAAGAAGTGGCAAGGGAGAATCTGATAGCCACATGTGAGAAAAGAGTTACATACATGTTGACAACTGAAAATGGATCATTGACTTACATATAAAATATGCAACTGGAAAATGGCTACAACAAAACTAATGTAACCTTGGGTTTGCCAAAAATTTGGTTGTAAATTCAAAAGTATGATTTAGAAAAGAAAAAATAATACACTGAAGCTTTACCAGTGCTATAGAAAAACACCATCCATAGAATGGAAATAAAAGACCAAAGTTTAGAATAAAATATTTGTAGGATACATTTCTAATAAGATACTTTTCTAAAAAGATACACACATGAGATGTTTTTTAACATCTTAAAATTCAACACACAGGACCTGAAAACAAAATCTTTCAAAAACTTTTCTTTTTTTTTTTTTTTTTTGAAACAGGGTTTCTCTGTGTAGCCTTGGCTGTTCTGGACTTGCTTTATAGACCAGGCTGGACTTGAACTCACAGAGACCCTCCTGCTTCTGCTTCCCTAAGAGCTGGGATTACAGGTGTGCACCACCACACCTGGCTGAAAACAAACAGTTCACTTAAGAATAGCTAGGGTTGAGACTCTAGTGCAGCAGACCAATGCTTCCCTAGCCTGTGGGAAAGCCTAGGTTTGAACCTCCCTGCTGCTTGGGGGAAGGAGTTGCACAAGACTGCAACCAGTACACCATTGAAAATGACATATAAAAGGTAAATATAAGAATGTGCCCATAACTAGCTGTTAGAGAAATGCAAATGAAAACCAGGAGACAGCACCACTATATGAAGACAGCCAAAGGAACGTGAAAATGGTAGCCCCAGTGCCATGCTGAGATGAGGGTGAGCAGAGAGAACTCTAAGTTGCAGCATGCAACATGCACTTTGGCGAATAGTTTATGAGTTTTAAATATTAAACAGATACTGGGCACACGACTTACCAAACCTACTTGGGATTAACTAAGTGACTTGAGAACTGATACTCACGTGTACACACATATGCAGATGTTTATAACAGGCTCATGTGTAATCACCAGCATCAGGAAAATGGAGAAACACATTTTATTTTGGCTGTGATAATACTCGCCAGTAAGAGGAAAGCAACTGTTGACATGTGTGACAACATGAATGAATTCTAGATGCATTTTCTCCAAGAAGAAAGGCAGATACACAAATCTGCATATGTATCTTAACCTTTTTTATATGATAGTCTGGAAAAGGCAAAATTGCAGCAAGAAAAAAGCAGGGCAGTGGAGGGGCATGAGTGATAGAGGCTCCAGACCACAGCGTGAAGGAATGAGGGCTGAGTTAGGAATGATACTTAGTGATGGGATATGGCTCACCGAACTATAGACCCGCGCCTCACAAAGGGTGGACTATTCATCCAAATGTCAACAAACCAAATATTGGGGGAAAAAAGAGAAGGAGCAGAGGCTGACCAGCAAGTGTGGGCGCTAATAACAGCAAGTGGTACTGTGTATAGATGAGGTGGAGACACGCAGCGGTGTAACTGAGCCGTACAAGTTGGAGCCAAAAGGGATGGTCCATAAGCTGTTCATCTCGTTTGACAAATGTTTCCCCCAGTGATATTGATTAGCGGTTCTGTAGGATGGCGTGTATACATACACACATCACAGAAAAGAACTGGGCATCTTTCTCATTGAAAGATAAAGAAGTTTACAAACAAGCAAGAGAAGATCAGGAAGCTGGGAACTTGCTATTTCCCGCCTTTTCCACTCTAGATCCGAAATGACTCACTAATTCCTGCCTTCATCCTATGGGAGAAGAAATATGCCTGACCACCTGGCAGGGAGGCGACCTCCCTCCAGAGACACAGGGAACCACCATAGCAGCTGAGAGTGGGGAGAAATTAAGGTGAGGGCAGTGCTGTACTAGATTCTGAGAGATCAGAATGAGCTCACATTTAATAGTGATAAAGCTGGTCACAGGAATTAAGATATGTAGATGTCCGCCGTCGTTGATCAGTGCACATGTACCGCTGAGAAGGCCTGGTAGCAAGGAGACATTTAGTGCCTAGTACTTGATTGCTAAAGAGCATTCCTTAAAGAAAGGAGACAGGGGTCTCTAGAGGAAGAGTTGAGCTTGCCTCACAGCTACAGCAAGTGAGCAAGTAGGAGAGGGAGAAGAGTCAAGGCCATAAACACAAACTCCAAAGGCTGAAGTGATAACAGTTTTGAGCCACAAAAAAATAAAGAGCATGCTGGGCATGGTGGTGCACGCCTTTAATCCCAGCACTCAGGAGGCAGGTGGATCGTCGTAAGTTCGAGGCCAGCCTGGTCTACAAAGCAAGTCCAGGACAGCCAAGGCTACATAGACCCTGTCTCGAAAAACCAAAAGAAAAAACAAAAACAAAAAACCAAAAAAATAAAGAGCACTCGTATTAAGTAAAAGCTCAGAGAATACAGTGAATATCCTAGAGTCCATACTTATACACATAAATAGATAAAACAGAAAATTCCTTCATTAGAGGAAATTTAATCAATGCATTAGGAGAAGGCTGAGGAGAGGGCTCTGTGGTTAAGAGCACGTGCTGCTTCTCCTCCAGAGGATGCCTGCTTCTTCCCAGCACCACACTGGGTAGCTCCCAGCCACCTGCCACTCCATCTCCAGGGCCCCAGCCCCCCTCTTCAGGCAGACACATACACACAGCCATACATAAACACAGCAAGTTGAAGAAAACTAAAGAGAGAATGAGGGAAATACATAGACACCAAAAGGGCACACTAATGAGTGTGTACATTTGTGACAAAAGCTTAAGGAGACATTTGTGCAACACCGTAGTGCTTAATTTCTCCCCAACCATCCACTGATGTGGTGCTTCCATTGTCTCTGGCGTCTCCCCCTAGGATGTCAGGCATATTCCTTCTTTCATGGGATGAAGGTGGGAATTAGTGACTCGTTTCTGATCCATACAGTAGGAAAAGGGAAGAATAGGAGCTTCCAAGTGGAGCCATCTGGCAGAGCCATCATAAAGCCACTAAGGTTGAGCTTCCTGGCTATGAAGGACTTTGAGACCATGAACCTGTGAGCACACACTCTGAGAGACACTGTGCTTCTGGGAGGCTCTCCTTCCGCCTAATTACAGCCTAACTGTGAGAGAACAAAAGACTCAAACATTATATACTCACTTATATCTGGACACTAGCCCAAGGGGCATGTCCCATGAAAGTCTTCACTTACCAGGAAAGTAGAATAGAGGTGAGGACATCCTAATGAGACTATAGGTGAGAGAAGCATGGGAGAATAGGGAAATAGATGGATCCAGAGGGTCCTAGAATCCTACAAGAAGAACATTATGATAGGCAGATCTGGGCCCAGGGGTCCTGTTCAAACTATGGCGCCAGCCAAGGAATTATATATGCAGTAAACTTCGAACCCCTACCCAGATCTAGCCAATGGACAGGACATTCTCCACAGTTGAGTGGAGAGTGGGGATTGACTTTCACATGAACTCTGGTGCCCCATATTTGGCCACGTCCCCTGGATGGGGAGGCCTGGTGGCATTCAGAGGAAGGATAGCAGGCTACCAAGAAGAGACTTGATACCCTATGAGCATATACAGGGGGAGGAAGTCCCCCTCAGTCACAGTCATAGGGGAGGGGAGTAGGGTGAAAGCGGGAGGGAGGGAGGAATGGGAGGATACAAGGGATGGGATAACAATTGAGACGTAATATGAATAAATTAATCAAATACTAAAAAAAAAAGTTGGCTTGCTCTCCCACTCAAAAACAAAACAAAACAACAATAACAACAACAACAACAAACCAAAAGGCAGGCCCCAGGTGCTCTGCAGATTACCTGGCCAACTCACTTCAGCAGGCCCCTGTCAGAAAAACCAATGACGCACCGATGAACCTCCCAGATTGGAGGAGACAAAGATGACACAACAACTGTATACAAGGTACAACCCTGGAATGAATCCTAGCACGGAAAGAAGACACTGCAGAAACCAGAGCAATCAGCATGGCGTGACACCAACATCAGGTTCTCTCTCGATCATCGCACCATGGTTATATAAAAAAGCCATTTTTCTTTCTCCCAGAGACCATTGATCTTGATGTTTGAATAATCTTAGCACCACTAGTAACAACAATAGCAGTTTACATTCACCGAAGGCTCTTGTTTCTGCCTGGCATGAATTCTGTAAGGAAGCTCTGTACAACCTTATAAATGTGGAAACTGAGGCAAAGAAAAGTTACCCGCAAGACTGTTGGGCAAAATAGAATTAGGATCACTTCACACATGTGGCTCCAAAGCCATGCTGATAATTTTGGCAGCTAATATTTGCACCCTTTTGTTAATGGTGCTATTTTTGCTTAATCCTTTTGAAATAGTGCCATTTTCATTGGTGGATGTTGATTTATCAATTAGAAGGTGAAGCCTCCCTCTTAAGTGCCAGGGTTCAGACCTCCATGCTTGGCTTCTGTCTATAGCCTGTCGCACTTCCTTTATCAAGAATGCCTTTTTTTTTCCCCACTCCTGCCGATGGGGCGCTACACAGGAATACATTTTTTTTTTTTTTTTTTTTTTTAATGATAAAACTCTGTTCTGTGGTTCACCCTGATTCCAATTGCTTTGAGATCAAAATGATTTAAGATTGTTCCTTGTAAGTGCCACGAAGCCCAGGATGCAGCTGGAGGATGCACTGGTCCTCTGGATGCCAGGGTATGGGCTGCACATGCCACCGCACAGCATGGTACCATCTAAAACCTCCCCACCCACCAGCCCCTGTTGCAGGCAGTTTTTATGGACATAAATACTTAGAACTCTTTATGCCAGAGTGCTCCTCTTTTGAAAGGCAAACAACAAAGCAACTCAGCAGTGGAATTGCTTCCTACATACACACTCTGGAGTGAGCCCCAAGGTTAAAACACTACCAGATTTTTTTTTCTTTCAGGAAAAAAATAAATAAATGAATGGGTGAATGAATAAATACAAACATAAATAAAAAGATAACCTCAAACAAGCCAGGACAACAGGAGAAACATGAAAAGAACCTTCCAGAGTAGATAGGTAGAGAAATTGCTAAGGTATTGGGGGCGAAGATCGCATCCTTACCTTGAACTTGAGGAAGACATTGTGCACAGGAGGGCGTTAGTACACCCACAGTGTCATTGATATTGATTTAGCAAAACACAACCTGGGGGCCTCATCTTTATCTCTGTAGGGTGGATCCACTGGAAAATTGCCCATTGCGGAGACTAAGAAAATAATGTTGCCACATAACGGCAACCACATACCAGAAGGCCAAGGGAATTGAAAGATGATGAAACCAGCAGAAGCAAAGAATCATGGGTAAGGGTAACAAAACAGATCGGAAGATATTTCAATTAGCTGCTATCAACAACCTTGCCTCGGTGGAAGCCTTTTTCATTCAGACTTCTTATTGAACACCTTTCATTAATAATTAGATTGGACAGAAGCATTTAAATGAAATCAACCACATATAGTAACAATCTCTATTAAATCTTTCAGCAAATATTTGCTAAGCACTCACCATGAAGCAGGCATTGCGCCAGATGCAGAGGTAGAAAGCACTGTAAAGGATCCGCAGTCTTCTGGGGAAGATGGAGTCATAATGAATGATTGCAAATCATTGCGCTACATGGAAGGAAGTAACAGCTTGACAGAAGGACCAAAGGAAGATGGGATTTCATGTAAAATTCTCTCCCGTGGGAATAAAATAATTATTAATGCTAAGCAATACTTGGTAAGAGTGTTTCACAGACATCTGCAAAGGAGGGTGCCATCTATTTTCAGACTCATATCAATAAATGTGTGGTGACCTTTGTGTTTTACTTACTCTTGGCTCTTCTGTGTAAGTAGAAGTGGCTGGTACCCAATTCATGGAAGAAAAGGCTTTTTGATGTATAACTGGTTTTTTTTTTGATACTTTGTTTATTTAGTGTGTGTGTGTGTGTGTGTGTGTGTGTGTCACAGTGCACTTGTGAAGACCAGAAAATAATTAGTAGAAATCACCTCGACATGGGTTTCAGGGATTAAACTCAAGTCATCAGGCCTGGGGGCACTTTTACCCACTGAACCACCCCACTGACCCTACACTCATCCAGTTTATAAACTTACTTTCAAGGACTGCATATGTTTCTACATGCACTAAAGTTGTCCACATTCCTAAGATGTGCATCCTTGTGTTTCATGTCTATGCTCTGTGTGCAACATGTCTTCTTCTTGGATTGTAACAGAGCTCGGTCCATCCTGTGAAGGGACTCCCCTGGCCTTGCCTCCTAGACAGTGAGGTCTCCTTTTGGAGTTTATGGTGCAGTGCTCATGTTGTCTTTATCGAAGACACACAGTGCCAAGTGTGCTTCAAAACTCTGATGACAATCCTGAATGTCATATATAGTATGTTATAATCCTACACATAAAAATCCTTAGTCTAAACTCTCAAAAATTCTTCAGAAGGTACTTACTGATATCTTTAAAGAGTAATTCATTTCAGAAACACAGAAGTGCACAGACAACTTTTGTGGTCATTTTGACCAATGCAGTAGGCTACACTAATATAATTTTTTATGTGTAAACATTCAGGTATACTAACAACAGTTCCATGGGTATAAACTTTAAGCAGAAGAGTCATTAACAACAACAACAGCAAAGATCAAGAAAGAAAACACACTCATGTCACTCCACACAGTTGCTAATTGTATATACCCTACCTGTAAGTGGTTCCATGCAGTGCAAAGCAGAGGGACAGCCTGTCTTCTGATAAGCAAACCCATGGTGGCTCATCAGTGTTTATATACTTGCTCAGAGCCAAGCACTAGAGAAACTTTACCTTCCACCTATGTGGATGCACAAAATTGCACATCTGTGCTACTTAGTTTTATGTAAACTTGACACAGGCTAGAGCCATCTGAGAAGTGTCAACAGAATGAATTGCCATCAGATTGGCCTATAGGCATGTCCGTGGGGACATTTTCTTGATTAGTGAGTCATGTGTGAGGGCCCAGTCCACTGTGGGTAGTGCCAATCCCTGGGCCTGTGAGCCTGAAGAGCAAGCCAGTAAAGAGTACTCCATAGTGGTCTTGGCTTCAGTTCTTGCCTCCAGGTCCCTGCTTGAGTTCCTGTGCTGACCTCTTACAGTGATGGGTTGTTATTGGAAGCTGCAAGGTATTCAATATGAAAGCGTAAGCCTAATAAATCCTTTCCTTTCTATGTTGCTTTTGGTTATGGTATTTATCACAGCATCAGGAAGCTATCTAGGACAACATCTATTCTTATTAAGGAGATGCTCATGGTTTTTTTCTTTGAACGTACATAATGCTTACCCTTAAATTCTCAAAGTGATCTGATGTGAATCCTGATGAGTCACTCCCCACAAAGTCAAATCTAAACACAACAAACCACAGCACAACAACACATGACTTAGAACTCTTTAAAAGTTTTTTATATAGGCCTTCAGTATTGATAATAGTGCAAAGAGAAAATGGATAGCAGTAAGAGCTGCAAAAAATTCATGGTGACAATTTAAGCTAGCGGGAATGAACTAAACCTGGAAAGAAGTTAAAAAGAAAATTTGATATAATTACATATATTTCAGCGTGTCATAAGAAGAGTCCACAGACAGTGGCCTGGAGGCAGTCCATAGAGTGAGCTATAGCGTGCAGAGTCGAATTGTCAATGAATATTTACCTTTTCCCTTTTAGGGCACGACTCTCCTCATTATTCAGTGATTTTGTACATGGCTCTGTTCTTTTTGAAATGTGCTTATGATTAGATATATGCATTCCTCGTTACATGTCCTGTCTTCTGTTCTGCGCTTCCATGTCATCTGGATATGTGGACGTTCTCTCCTACTCATGCCATCATGAACAGACTACACATTGGGTGAGAACAACACTGTGGCTGGAACATCATCACCACCTGTGTCTTCTTACCCTTCTTACTTGGCACATCTTTATTTCGGAACGAATTGGGAGCTTTCTTCACTTCTTCTGACAAGTAGGAATTTAACCTATTAAGAGCTCCTCCTAGGCTGGGTGTGGTGGCGCACGCCTTTAATCCCAGGATTTGGGAGGCAGAGGCAGGCGGATCTCTGTGAGTTCGAGACCAGCCTGGTCTACAAAGAGAGTTCCAGAACAGCCAAGGATACACAAGAAACCCTGTCTTGGGAAAAAAAAAAAAAAAGCACCTCCCATTTGGACAACTGAAAGAAATACCTCTTCAAGCAGATGACACCATTTCAAACTCCAGTTTTTGCTATTGGTTTACTGAGTACTGACCTTTCTTTCCCAATTGTGTGAATTCCCCCTGCCCCAGTAGGAATTGTTTTAATTTTTGATTTCGACATTCAGTGCTTTAATCTGTGACAATTGTGACAATTGGAATCTCAGACATCAGGGGTTTTTCTCATCACTTCAGACTACAGCCATTTTAGTCTCTATATGACATAACCTCAGACTGGAGTAGGCACCCTGTCAACTGAGACACTAGATATGTTGTTGCTTTTAGCCAGGGAAAGCAATGATACATTGCTGAAAAACTTGGCTTGCTTCATAAGGCTTGCTCACCCTTGCCCAGAACCAACCACAATGGCTCAAGCTAGTAAGTGGCCCTCCTCCATGGCTTCTGCTGCAGTTCCTGCCGTGAGTTCCTGCCCTGATTTCCTTCAGGGATGGACTGTGATGTAGAAGTACAAAGGGAACAAACCCTTTCCTCTTCCGTTGCTTTTGGTCATGGTGTCTCATCACAGCAACAGAAAGCTGACCAAGGTGTCCAGGCAGGAAAAACAAATGAAGCATTAGTGTCTTTCAGAAACTGAGTAGCCTCACTTGGGTTGGTTTCCTAAGGAGAATCTTCACTGTTGGTTTGCCCACTTGCACTGCCTTCTTGGATTCTCAATCACTGTGAAAGGGGGTCCTGAATTATTTTGTGTTAAGTTCTGTGGTGTGGGTACCTACTTTAGGGGCTGGTTTCAAGATTCAGGAAAGTTACCAAGAATTAGTATACACTGACCTTTGCCGATAGCTGCGCCAGGTAGCAGCCAGACTATGCCACGTTCCTTCCAAGCTCCCAGAGGTGTTAGTTTCTTTCTGCCCTGGGCCTTTTTGGTAGGCTGGCTACCTGGAAGACATGGGTGTGAGGTGGTACATGGGTTTGCTAGAGCTGTGGAAACATGGCTCCACAATCTTGATGTAAAATAAAAGAGGCGTATTCCCAGTCCTGGAGGCTGGAGTCCAAGATGAAGGTGAGGGAGGGATTGCTCAAGGCTTCTTTCCCAGCTTCTTGCAGCTACCATCCTGGTGTGTTTTTACATTTATCTGTCTGTCTCTGTGGTCCTCCATTTTATGAGGGTGAGAGTCATGCTGTGTTAGGGCTGGTCCTAATGATGTCATTTCAACTTGATTAGCCATGTATATACTCAGCTTGTAAGGACGTGGAGATCTTCAGAATTCATTATACGGACTTTTCTTCGAAAGGAACAGAAAACAACCCAATGCCATTCAATTACTATTTTTTTTTTATTAACTTCACATTTATTAAAAGTTAACTAAATCAAGCATGGTGGTGCATACATTTCATCTCAATGTTGGGAGGCAGAGGTAAGTGGATATCTGTGAGTTCTAGGCCAGCCTGATCTACATTGCAAATTGTTGACCAGGCAGCAATACACTGTAAGACCTTGTCTCAAACAAAACAAAACAAAACAAAACAAAACAAAACAAATCACTCCAACCCCCAGAAAACTGAACTGAACATCTTATTTTCGGTGCTATTATTCAGAAGCTCTGATTTTGACTTCTTTTTCTTAAAATAACACTATTTAAAACAACTGAGATCACCTATCTCCTATACAGACTATGGTGATAGTGGCCTCTTTTCCCCCACTCCCATGAAAATAGGAAATTATACATAAAGTTCCCGGTCCCCATGGTTCCCACATAAGAGGACAATTTCTCAGGATTGGAGAGGACTCTAAAGTTACTTAATATGATGTCTTTAGTTTCCTAATGAAGAAATCCAGGTCTAAGACATTAAAATAATTTGTCCCAAAGTATTCAGGCAATTAGAGTTAGATGCATGAGCAAAGTATTACTAATTTTACTTTTAATACAGAGGCTTTTAAGTATATCACTATTTTAGCCAGGTGTGGCATGGTAACACAGACCTTTGATCCAAACACTGGGAAGGCAGAGGCAGGTGAATCTCTGAGTTTCAGGCCGGCCTGGTTTACATAGCAAGTTCGATGCCAGGCAGGACTACATAGAGAGACCATCTATATGTGCATAGGCATAAATATAAAAATCTTTGGGTTAGGGATTCTCAGATATACACCGCTTGCATTCCCTTACCATTGCTTACAAAAGGGACAGCCTTTACAGCTCACAGGAGGTAGAACAAATGCAATCTCTGACGGCACCATTCATTCCCAGCTTTCTTTCAGAGTGCCCCAGGCTTTTATGTAAGATTTTTTTTTTCAAGTTTCTGCATCTGCTTCTGGTAGCTTTGAGGGTTGGTAAAAATGTTTTGTCTGTTGTTTAAATTCTGACCTTATGGGCAAGGTCTTCTGGAGAGGATGTAAGAGTCTCAGTTTGGATAATGGTTAAAACATTTGATGTTTCACACACACACACACACACACACAAATGGGTTCGAATGTTATAATAATTTATCTACGCTTATTTTATGTGTATGAGTGTTTTCTTGCAGATGTGCCCCATGTGTGCACCTGGAGCCCACAAGGCCGGAAGATAGCATCTGATCCCAAGGAACTGGAAATATAGGTAGTTGTGAGTCACCACATGGGTTCTGGGAACTGAATTCAGGTCCTCTGCAAAAGCAGAAGGAGCTCTTGGTATCTCTATAGCCCCCAGTTCAAATGCCATAAGGCAGGTAGGCAGTCTCACAGTCCCTGCCTTATCATTTGTATAGTTTGGGACTTACCATACAATGCCACAACACTAGCCTGGAT
This sequence comes from Acomys percivali, assembly GCA_907169655.1. NCBI lineage: Eukaryota > Metazoa > Chordata > Mammalia > Rodentia > Muridae > Acomys > Acomys percivali. The sequence continues at coordinate 26,377,636 of OU015751.1, read as the reverse complement.
GTACTTATCATTTTCATCATCTGGGGCAAGATGTTTCTTAATCTCTATTTTTTTTTGATTGATTGATTGATGAGTCTGTTTTTCCTTAAAATAGCAAATAAATCCCCCATGCCCACACAAAAGCCCATCAGAGTTACACATATGCGGTACTCCATCTTTGATTTGTTCAGGAAGCAGAAAGAAACAGGGGAGTAATTTCTCTTTACTGAATGAGCGAATTTGGCCCCTGAAGCCCTTAGGCAAAGGTAGAATTCCTAGGACCTCTTGCTGGCTTCTCTTCCTCCTTCTCTTCCAGGCACTGGCTCACTGGAGTCTTTCAGCCGTTAACAGTGCTGAGACTGTGGGGAGAGACAATAGGCGTGCTTCTAATTTGATGTTTCTGAAAGCTTCACAAAATAGAAATAAAACTGTATTCAAAAGTTGAAAAAGAACATGTAAATAGCGACAACAGAAATTTGTGATTAAACAATTAACAGAGAAGAGCCCCGTAAAGACATTAAAAGTATAAAGAGGAAGGCGCTGTCGGCTTTATCAGGATGTTCGGGAACTGTTGTTTAAAACTGATTGAGCACCAGCCACGTGGGAGCTTCTCTGCCAACAGCAGGGCTGGAAATAGTAACTTCCCAGTGGTATTGTTCTTGGGGCCATACAAAAACAAACAAACAAAAACAAAACAAACAAAGCCCCAGAAAGTGTGAGGTAGCACAGATGACGATGTGGAGACAAAGGTGGAAAATGCCCATGCGCACGCGCGCGCGCGCACACACACACACACACACACACACACACATTTAGGATGTGTATTTGAAGTGAAGAAACACAGAAGATCTGAGTATTGGGGACGACAGAGAGCAGACGTTAGTTTGGGAGCAAAATAATCACATTTGAATCATTTCTCTAGTTTTATCTAGGACTGTGGGTAACTTAATTTCTCTCTTTAGTATCTTTTTGTGTGTTTTTGTTTTTGAGACAGGGTCTTTTAATGTAGCCTTGGCTGTCATGGAACTTGCTTTGTAGACTGGGGCTGGCCTCAAACTCAAAAAGATCCCCTTGCCTCTGCCTCCTGAGTACGGGGATTAAAGAGATGAACCACCCTGCTGGGCTTCTCCTTCATATCCTCAGGCTTAAAAAGTGTTCTGTGGGATGTGATGACTGTATAAAGTGCAAAAACACTTTAAATACCCCATAAAAGATGATTATGATGGCTAGCTGCCTCCATTTGTAAGTGTCTCATCATTTTATATATATTGATGGATCCTAAGAATACTTAAATGTCATAAAGCATTTGAACAAGAGGAATTTAAGGGATCAAGGAGGACTATACCAGTCAGTTAATATCAGCTTTGTTCATTTGGCTTTAAGCCAAGCACACGATCAGCTGCCAGTTACAGAGTACCACCTGCCTTCACCCCCTCTTTATCATCTTCCTTAAAGTGGCACGGTGGAAGATATCCAGCGACATCCGGAGCCCGCTTTTAATGTGAGGCTTTGAGCATCCACATTCTTGAAGAAATTCTAGTTTTGGACTTACAAAGAGCAAAGGCATTTGAAGGGGTGGTACCCAACACCCTGCAAGAGAGCACTGCTGTGGCAGAACCATTTGTCTCGTGTTTTGCTGAGGACTCTTCTGTGCACATAAAGAATGATGCTGTTTTCCCCTATGGATAATAACAGAGGCAAGCCTGAGATTATGTAAGAATGGCTTAGGAGAGATAAGCATATTTTCTTGTGAGAGATGAGACCGGTTATAGAGGAGAGCACGGAACAAAGCAGTCTCCTGCAGCAGGGGACATATTTGATGACCTGATACAAATATTATACACTTTTGAAAGTGCTTGATATCACAAGTAGCACTTTGTAGTGTGCACTTCACTCAGCACATTTTGCTATTTTATTTTAACGTGTACAATTAGCACAGACTAGGGGGGCTGTCATGAAGAAGAAATTATATAAAACATGGAAGCTGTTGTCTCTGTGTGGAGGAGCAGAATACTGAGGGGACAAGCACACCCAGGCTCCTTGGAGGCTTTTCCCCTTTATATATAGCCAAAGGAACACAATAGAGTTCAGACACACTTGAGGAATGAATGGGGCAACTTCTTACTAATAAACAGAATTTTGGAAAAGAAGATGTTTCTGGGTAAACTACTTGGCCTATAGAAGGGCCTCAATAACCAGGAACTGACTTTCATTGTCCTTCTTCTCCTTCTCATTCTCGTTCTCCTTCTTCTTCTTCTTCTCCTTCTTCTTCTTCTTCTTCTTCTTCCTCTTCTTTTTCTTCTTTTTCTTCTTCTTCTTCCTCTTCTTCTTCTTCTTCTTCCTCTTCTTCTTCTTCTTCTTCTTCTTCTTCTTCTTCTTCTTCTTCTTC
>OU015751.1:26330837-26343545 GCA_907169655.1 Acomys percivali | reverse complement strand
CCTGCAAGTGTCTAAAAACTCCTGAAGAGGGCATTGAATTCCCTATTTATAGGCAGTTGTGAGTTGGCTGACATAGGTGCTGGGAACTGAATGGGTCCTCTGTAAAAGTGCAAGCACTCTTAGCCACCAATCCATCTCACCACTCATGCTTGTATAATAACTTATGCTTTCACTTTTCAAACATTTTATTTGTAGGTCCAATAAAAGACTTATCCCATTTCACATTATACAAATATATATATATATATATATAAAACCTGAATTAATAGTAATATAGATGATAATTGATGGTGTCCTCACCTGAGCTGAACACAGAATCTATACAAGATACAAGGAGCACAAACCATGAAGAAAAGAGCTGACATTAAACTTCATTAAAATGTCACTAATAAGAAGACAATGTAGAGAGTTAATTCAAATTTGTAGTATAAAACTATAACAAAAGACTCAGTTCTAAAATATATAAAATATCCCATACGTTCATCAAGAAGAACATAACCCAAATTTAAAATGTGTAAAGATCTGTTGAAGGGCCTTTGTAAAATGAATTGTCCAAGTGGCCCAATACTCATATGGAAAGGTGCTCAATGCAATTAGTCACTAGGTGAAACAAATTAATAAAGCCTCAGTGAGATACCACACATCCATCAGAATGGCTAAAGACAACAAAACAGAAATCAAAGCTGACAATGCTAAATGTCAGCCAGGACAAGCCGAGATTCACTTGCTGCTGAGTGAAAATGTAAATTAGTGGAATCACTTTGGAAATGATGGAAGTTTTTAATGAAGTTTAACATCCACCTCTGGGCTACATCTCTATTTCTTGTTAAGGGTATCAAAGTGAATGGGGTACATACCCACACAAAAATGATAGCAACTATTGCCACCACAGCCCTGAGTAGGGAGCAACTCAGATGTCCTTCCAGGGTACAGTGGACAAATAATTTGTCATGAACGTGAGCACAGGAAGTATGGCTACACATACATTGGGATGCTCTACACTAGGTTGTAATGTAGCCACAGAAATAGATCCCATAGGATAGAAACCAAATGGAAGAAACTATGTGCAAAAGCATTCACTTAGCAATTACTTGGGAGAATGTAGTAAGCACAGAGCTTGCCTAGCATGCATGGAGCCATAGATTCAACCTCAACACCCTGAAAACAGAATCTATCTATCTATCTATCTATCTATCTATCTATCTATCTATCTATCTATCTAATCATTTATCTATCCTTCATTTATCTATTTACTTACTTATCTATGAATGATAGTTCATATACCATAGCCTTGGCTGGCCTTGAACTTCATGTCCTAACCTCCCAAATGCTGGAATTACAGGTATGTGTCACCATACCTGGATCTAGTAATTTATTTAAATTAAAAATAGGCCAAAATAATCTATATAGCACGAGCAAAATTAAATCAAGCACTCCCAGGGTCCATGTGTATATGCGTGTGCGTGTGTGTGTGTATGCATATGTGTGTACTCTCAGTGTATGGGATACACACCTGACTACAGGGGGAGGGCATGGAAGAGGCACAGGAGGAGGGAAGTTCTAACTGCTTTCCTTCTCTTTCTTATCCACATGATGTTAGCCAAGTACAATAATCCAGTCAAGGACTTAACTGCACCTTTATGGTTTGCATAGTTTTCTGTCCATATGCTACATGTCAAGATAATATTTGCTTTAAAATGCTCTATTAAAATTTATGAGGCAGGCCAAAAAAATGATGATAAGCTTTGGAGTGTGAATGACAAAGAAAGAGGTCTGGATCAATAATACAAATCTTAAGTTCCACTTGTGTGACCATGTGGTCTGGCAAAGCCATGAACTAGAGGGATACTTCTTCGTCTCCAAGGATGGTTGGGCCATTCCATGGATGGAAATACCCAGGGGGCTCATTTCTCATAGTCACCATATTCCTGAGCATGCCTATGGGGAGTATCCAGTGGAGAGGTGCTACTGTGAAGATGACACACAGCTTGTGGCCATACGAGCCCATCCTTGTTTCCCTCCTTCCCTGATTTCCCCCTCAAGTTCCTGCCAGCTGCAACAGTCTGTGGAGTTTCACAAGCGTCCAGTAAGGCAAGTGTTCATTCCCACTGCGCTGGGCTCCAGGATGGGTGTCCGTTCTTTTTCTTTTTTTGCTGCCATGATAAACACACTGACCAAAAGCAACTCAGGGAGGAGAGGCTTTACTCCAGCTCACAGGTCACAGCCCATTATTGAGGGGAGTCAGGCAAAGAACTCAAGCCTGGAACCCGATGCAGAAACCAAGGAGAAACCCTACTTTCTGGCTTGTCTTACAGTATACTTTATGGTGCTTCTTACTCAGTTATTTTTAGTACAATCCAGCATCACCTGCCCTGGAAATGCTGCTTCCCAAAATAAGCCGAGCCCTCCTCAGTTGATTGAGACTGTTAAGATAATCCTCCATAGACAGGTCCACAGGGTTGCCTGAGAAAGGCAATTACTCAACTGGTGCTTTTTCCCCAGTGTTGATAGTTAATGCTAACTGGGACAGTATCTGACTGTATGGATGTCCACAGATCTTTCTACTAGTTATTGTTCCTGTCTCAGTGCCTAGCATAGAGATCACACTAAGCAAAAGATAGAAAGAGTGAGGAATGAGAGACTCTGGCCATGAAAGCCAGCTAAAGACACTTATCAGCTTTCATCCTATTGAAGGGGGTTTTGGATTATTACACAGCAACAAATGGCAGGGATCTGTTTTGGTAAAATTTAGATGTCGCTATTATCAACCTGATTCCCTTCTCTGCTACTTGGATGTCTCTTTAACTACTGGAGATATTTGGTGAATTAAGCTACACTACCTCCTAAAGTGTAGACTTCCTAGATCACGGATGGCACATGTGTGATAAGTAACATTGGCTGTCAGTGTGACAGGGTCTAGAATCTCCTTGGAGACAAACCTCTGGGCATGCCTGTGAGGGATTATCTGGGTTAGGTTGCCTAAGGTGGGAAGGCAGCATTCCAACAGGTTGCGGTCCTGGACTGCATAAGAGGAATGGCAGCGTAGCATGAGGACCCCTCACTACAGATTCAATGTGCCTTTGCTGCAAGCTCCTGACAGCATCCTTGAACCGTGAGCTGAAGTAAAATCTTCTTCCCTAAGCTTCTCTCATTGCAGCAACAAAGACAAATAACCGACTCTGCATCAGTGACCAGTGTTCTGGTGTTTGCCTGTCTCTCCGTATCTGGTTTAGAGGAGCTGACCTGGTCTCTGTTGCAGTGGCTCAGTCACATGTCATGTGAATTCAGGTGGAGGCTACTGAGAAACAAATGCTGCTGATTTTGAAAAGGGAGATAGAGAGTTAGATTCTTAAATGTGATAGTTTCGTATGCTCAATCATTGAGATTACTTCCTGGGAACACTGGAGCCTTTGTTCTGATGACTTCATTTCCTCTGAACTCTTTGATGCTAAGTTTTCTCTGCTTGAACTGTTTTCGTGAGGTCTAATGAAACCACAGAAAAGAGCACATGCCTGCCTGACCACCCCCTGACAACCATGAGGAGGTGGTGGGTGGCAGAGGCAGGTCTCAGCTTTTGGCCTGAGATGTTAGAGCTCACTGGGAGAAGCTACAGGGCCTGTTCCCGCGGCTCCGTCTGGTTTTGCAAAGGTGATAGGGTTGGCTAAGTCACTTTATGAATTATTCAGGGGTAGATTAGCCAGATAACAGGTTAGTCAGGCTTGCGCTCCCTTTCTGCTTCTCTCACCACATCTGAGTCTTGCTCATTTCTCTCCTAACCTGGCTGCTCCCAAGGATGTGGAGAGACTCAAGAAAAGATACGGCATCTAGAGGTTCTCAGCAGTTCAGAGGAGTGAAAAGTTGACCTCATGTCTAACATCTGTACCTCTAGGGGAAAGGAAGAGGAGAAGAAGTGGCATGAACTCAGCAGCGTGGGTTGTTGGAAGGCATGCCCTCAGCTGTGTGGATAGCAAAGGAAATGAACAGAAAAGCAAGTGGGTACGGAGGAGTGAAGAGAGTAGCAGTGCATGCCCCTCCTAGGCATATGCTCAGCGAGACTAAACCTGCATTCTGCAAGGTGGTTCTGACCCCAGTGATCCTTGGAATGGGTATTACTTTAAAAAAAAAAGTATATTAAATTGCAATGATCTTCTGGGTGATATACATACTGTATCATGGTCACTTTTCACTTTACATTATAGTAGCCCTAACAGTAGCTTAAAGTAAAAATTAGTTGTTGGATACAAGTTTGGAGGGAGGGACTCTAGTGGAGGTACAGTGCACCAGAGACGTCATTAAAAAGTCCATGATTGGAAACTAGCGAGATGGCTCAGTGGTTAAGAGAACTTGCTGCTTTTGCAGAGGACCCAGGTTTGGTTCCTAGCACCCACATGGCAGCTCATAACTGCCTATAACTCCAGTTCTAGGGGATATTATAATGTCTTCAATTACTAGTCTATTTCATATCATAAGAATATGCATGATAGATGTAACAGATAGGTATGATTCTGTCAACAGATAAAGTAAAATACTTAGAGAAGGTCTTCAAAACCCTCAGGGTCCTACAGAGTACGGCATTTAAAGATGTTTATATTGTTTTAATGATTCTTTGCCAACAATACAGTTGACTCCTGGCAGCACCCAGCCTACCTCAAAGATGATGATGAGCATCAATGAACCTCCTCATGGAGATGGCTTCAAATATGGCAAACAAGCCACTGGGGCGGAAAATGGCCTTGTTTCTACCACAGACAGAATTATACCTAACACTTGACAAGCTTTTATGCAGGCAGAGTCAATGGCCAAACTCTGCCAAGACAGGGAAAGCATGTCTTCAATAGTTCCTGCCTCACAAATAGTCAGTCAGATATACTGGGCCAAAAGGCTGAAGACGATGCCTAATGTTTCAGAGAGTTATGGGTGACTGCTCAGGCAGCAAATTATCTCTGTCTTTTTTTTTAAGTTTGGAAGCTGCCAACATGCACTTCCTGTTTACTCAAGTAATTAATTTTACTCCTTCTCAACTCCCTGATGGAGTTAAAGACCAAATAGTTTAGTTTCACAGTTAAGCTTAGTTGTTTAGGAGTTAAGATGTTTTTAGGTCTAGATAAATGTTTTAAGTAGATAGAGATGAGATAGGATAGATATTGAGTTACATTCAGAATTTTATACTCACCAAGGAAAATGTTTTCTTCAAGGTTGCCAAATACAAACAGCCAAACCACTATGAATGTAGCCTAAATATAATTCCTGATTGTTCTGTGGTTCTTCTTGCTGTATGTAGTTTATTTTATATATGTGTAATAATATAATTGTGTATGTAAAAAAAGAAGTAAATAGTAAAAAAAATTTTTTTAAAGTATACCCCTTTTCAATTTTTGTTGTATTGCTGTCTAAATAAAATATAATGATTCTAAATCAAAGCCTTTTTATATGGTTTCAAATTGATGTTGATGTCAAAATACATCCTGTGGGTGTGGATAAAATAATACGGACAACAGACATTATATCCACTTTGTTTCTTGAGTTAAATTAGATTTCCCTCTTAAACTGTATTTTATTTGTGTGTAGTGTACATGTATGGTATATGTACATGTATATAGCACATGTGTGCATGTGCAGATGTGTATATGTGGAGGCCAAAGTCAAGATCAGGTATCTTCTTCTATCCCTCTCCACCATCGTTTTTATATTTTATTTAATGTGCATTGTGTTTCATTTGTGAATATATTTTTGTCCCATATTCATATCTGATGCCTGCAGAGGCCAGAAGACGATGTCGGATGCTTTGGAACCAGCGCTACAGACAGTTATGGGCCACAGTGGAGGTGCTGGGAATCAAACTCAGGTCCTCTGGATTGCTGTCGGCACCTGTAACAGCTGAGCCATCTCTCCAGCCACTCTACCCTAGTTTCGAGACAGTTTCTCTTTCCTGGATCTGCCAACTAGGCTAGGTTGGCTGGCAGAGTACCTTCTAGTACCATGAACACAGTTCACGCGGTGAAGGTTCTAGACACCAGCTTGACTTCTTTGTATTCAGCGAGTTGTAGAGGTATTGTCATCAGCAATGGGGGCCTTAGCAAAAGTTTGTGGGGAGCAATAAACAGTCTTGGCAATAGTCTGGATCATTTGGGGGTTCCCATGGGGTCCCTTTGGCTCACAACGAGATTAGATGTAAACCCATACCCAGCCCTGGAAGCTTCATTTGAAGAGGGATGTCCAGTTGGGGTTCTGCCTCCCACATTATTTGGCAGCTTTATTTAGGTTGCCTTCATACATGTACATATGTTAGGATACATGTACTGTATTAGGTTTCCATAAAACCTCTCAAATGGCCTTTAATTTTTAGCTGTCTCTCCCCAGAATCCCCCTTTCTCCCCCTTTGGCTCCTCCTCCTCCCTGTTTGATCCTTTCATTCCTGTCCTCGCCCCTGTCCATCCATAACTACCTCTTCTATTTCCTCTTCTTAGGGAGATCCATCTTTCTTCCTATTCTCTTACTAATACCTGAGCTCTGTGGTTCTCTAGCCTGCAGCCTGCGAATCAAAGACTTAACAGCTAACATCCAGATATAAGAGCACACCTGCCATATTTGTCTTTCTGGGTCTGAGTTACCTCACTTAGTTTTTTTTTTGTTTGTTTGTTTTAACATGAGTGCTGGGGATACAATCTTGGGTCCCAGTGCTAGAGCAGCCATTTACTCATTGGGTCAGAACTGCATCACAATCCTACTGCAGTAACCAGAAGAGGGGAAAAAAGGAGCATTTTTTTGGCTAACAATATCCGTAGTTCCTTAAGTCTGGGATCACTATCTCCAAGCCCAAAGCCAGTATGTACAAGAAAGGAGATCAGGAGGCCTTGCTTGTCCCTAATTAAGGAGCTATTGGGAGCTGGCAGCTGCTGAGGGATGGGGACTCATATTTCTTAGGGTTGCTCACTGATAAGTTGCCTATGTGCCATGTGATAGGCCATAACTATGTATACATAGACAACACTAAATAGACTTAGTGGTTATTAAAAATAAAAATAAAGAGGTAGACATATGAGGGAGACCTGGGGGAACTAATGAGGAAAATGGGGTGAATATATGCATTTTATGCATGTATGAAAATTTCAAAATTTTTGTAAGGGATATCTCATAATATATGCACATATTCACGGGAACTGATGATCAGGGTGAAATAATACTTCCTGTTTCTTTAATTTGCACTATAATTCAGAATTTGTGACATCATTTTTAAGATGATCTTTAAAAATAAAGTTAAATTAAAATTGTGTATCAAAAACAATATTAACAGAGTAAATGAACAGCTCCAAGAATGTTGGAAATATCCGCAAATCCTATACCTGACAAAGCATATTCAAACTGTTGAGTGAACTTCTAAAACATCAGAGTAACATAATCCAGGCAACTTGGTTCATACTGAGCTAAGACTTGAGTGAATATTTCTCTAAAGATGATATGGAAATAGCCAATGAGTACAAGAAAGATGCTTCATTAATCATGAAGAGAATGCAAGTGAACCCAAGGAGATACCACTGCACACAGTTTACAACAGTTCATCATGAAAATGTCAGGAAATGAGTGTTGGTAATGGTGTGGAGATTTGAAGCATTATGTGACATTGGTAGTGATATAAAAATCCTAAAATCTCTATGCTGACAATATTGGGTTACTTAAGAAAATAAAGAGATGCTTAGCGTATGATTCTCTAAGTTTGTTTCTGGATATTTGCTTCAAAAAATAAAGATGAGCTCTCAAAAAAAATCTGTGTGCCCAAATTCATTATTTATAATAGTTAAATTAAAGAAGTATGTAACTTTCAATGAAGTTGAAAGAATATGTGGAATATGTATACAATGTTATATTATGTAACCTCATAAAATACAGAAATTCTGTCAGACATGGTGGTGCATGCGCTTAAACATGGCACTAAGGAGGCAGAGGCAACATGATCTTTGTGAGTTTAAGGCTAGCTTTGTTTAAATACTGAGTTCCAGTTCAGCAAAAATTAAAAGGGGGTAGTGGTAGTGGTGGTGTTTTTTAGGGGGAGAAATTCTAGCATATGCTACATTGTAGGTAAGCCTCTATGATATTATGTTAAGGAAAATAAAACAATCAAGAAACAATAACTCGTGTATGATTGCACCTAATATTAACTACAGTACACAATAGTTAATCCACAGAGATAGAATAGTATCTACCAGAAGAGGGATAGAGAGAAAAATGAGGAATCTCATTTAGACATCGTTTCAGTTAGACAGTATGAAAAAAAATGATGGTGGATGTTAGGGATGGTTGCAAAGTGTTATGAATGAATTGAACTGCACACTTAAAACAGTGAAAGTAAGAAGTCCCAAATGTGCTGTCTAAAATAAACATACCTCACTGCCAAAGATGCACGCAGACCAACGTATGAAAGGATGGAAGCCCACGTGCAAAACAAGTGGAGCCCAAACCAGGCAAAAGTAGCTTTAACATGATAAAGTAGACTGCAAGTATTTAACATGATAAACTAGACTGCAAGCTGAAATTCATCAGAAAAGATAAGGAAGGTCTACACATTGCTACAGGGAGAAACTAATCCATAAGATATAATACTATAAATACATAGTCATCAGATGTTGGTGGACCCACCTCTGTAAGACAAGCAGCATGGATGTAAACGATGGGTCCAGCAGTGGATAACTTCAGTACCTTCCTCTTATCAGCAAGTAGACCATCCAGGCAAACATTGACAGGCACTTCAGAGTTGAACTGTACCCTAGGTCAAACAGACATGACAGACCGTCACAGAACATTCTTTTATCTAACAGATGTGGGACGTCCATCTTTTCAGCATTCCTGGAACTTTCTCTAGAACAGATCACATTTTAGGCTATAAAACAAGTCTTTGTAAATACAAAAGAATGAGATAATTTCTTGTATCTCATTAGATCATAGTGGAATCAAACTAAGAACAAGAGAAACCACATAAACTGTGCAACACTTGAAGATTGGAAAACATTTATCTGAGCGATCAGTGAATAATTGAGGAAACAAAGGAGGAAAAAAATTTAAACTTACCATAATCAAATGAAAATACGAGCACAACATGTCAGAGTGTTTGGGATATTACAAATGCAGTTGCTAAAGGAAAGTTAATAGCTGAGACTGCTAACACTAAAACATCAGAGAGATCTCCAGCAGGAGCTCAGAGCAAAACACGAACAAGTGAAGCTCCAAATCATGAGCTCCAAAGAAAGAATAAGGACCAGAGCAGAAATAAATAAAATGAAGACTAAAAGAACAATACAAAGGCCTAATAAAATGAAAAATTGGCTCTTACAAAAAAAAAAAAAAGAATAAACAAGATGGGTAAATCTTTATGCAAACTAACAAAAAGAGAAAATGCCAAAGCCAATAAAATTATAAATACAAAAACGAAACATTAAACAGCAACTAATAAAGTCCAGAGGATCATCAGGAAATACTTTGAAAGCTACATTTCCAACAAGATGGAAAATCAAGAAGAAATGCATAATTTCCTAGGTACAAAGGACCTACTAAAAATAAGATCAAGGAGCTATAAATCACTTAAGCAAACCTATAATGAGCAATGAGGGTGAAACAGTAATAAGGATCTCCCAGGGCTAGAGAGATGGTTCAGCTGTTAAGAGAGCTTGTTGCTCTTGCAGAGGGCCCAAGTTCTGCTCCCAGTACATGTATCAGGCAGTTCATAACTGAATGAATGTTATAAGCTTCAGCGCCAAGGGATCTGACACCCTACTCCAGTCTCCACAGGTACCCATGTATGCATATATGTGTGCCCCTCAACATTAATCAAAATACAAAAATAACTTTTTTTTTTTTTTTTTTTTTTTTTTTTTTTAGTTTCTCAATAGCAACAACAACAATAAAGCCCAGGACTAGACAGATAAACTGCTAAATTCTACCATATTCTCAATAAAGAGTAAGCAATCAATGCTTCTTAAACTGTTTAATAAAATAAAAGGAGATCAAACAACACCAAGATAATTCTATGAAGCCAACATTGCTTTGATATTAAAACTAGAGGAAAATATCCAAAAGAAAACTTTAGGCCAAGTTTTGAACTAAGACACAAAACTCCCTAATAAAATATTTGCAAATGAAATTCAATAACATATGGAAAGATCATGTAGTTTGATTAAGTTAGTGTCATTCTAGGGATACAAGGATGATTCAATAAGCACAAATCAATAAATATATAGATTAATCTATTTAGTACATTCAGAGAAGTCTTTAACAAAGAATTCTGGAGGTACCACAATATTTGATTTCAGACTATATTACAAAGCTATTGGCACAAAAGCAGCATGGTTGACATAAAAATAGACACATAAGCCAATGAAATAGAACAAAGAATCCAGAAATAAATTCATAGAACTACAGCTACCTGAGATTTTAAATTAAAAACATCTTGAGAATTTTATGCATGAGTACTGTATTTACATATTTTCCACTCTTTCCTTTCTCCTTCCAATTCATTTTATTTCTCTCTGAGTTTCTCTTAAATTCAAGACTGTTCTTTTCAAGTTAAATATATAATTAATAGATAAATATATATAATATAATAATATACATATATAATTTGTATAGGTGTGTTACTGAGTCCACTTAATTTTGGTCATATGTACATGTTATAAGGCTGATCAGCTGAGATTGGGTAACTTATCAGTAGGCTGGTCTCTGAAGAAAGCTAATTATTCTTCTCATAACAGAAGATCCTCATGTAGGGGTGCAGCCTTTTCAACCTTCCCCCATCCGTCTGCCATTTGCAGGTCTTATTTAGGCAATCACGTTAAGACTTTCCTTCCATCTCTAGAAGACACTATCTCACAGAAAGTGTCCTGATCCTTTGGCTCTTACAATGTTTCCACCCCATCTTCCAGATTATCTCTGAGTCTTAGGTGTAGGGGCTGCATTGTAGATTGGGAGGTGCCCACTCCAAGATCACTTATTCTTTGCTACTTGAGCAGTTGTGGATCGCTGTAATAGTCTCTGACTGCTGGAAAAAAAAAAAGCTTATCTGTAAGCATAAAAATAGATATTAAGAGTATGGTTAGAAATTGTTTTGGTTTAGGAAAATAGCAGCAATAGGCTCTTCTCTAGGTTCTATGGCCTCAGCAGCCACATGGGTTGTTGGCTAGGTTTGCAGCATCAGGCATAAATTTCCTCCTATTGAGCGTTCCTTACGCCCAACTAAACACTGTTAGTTACCTCCAAACTAGAAGTACCATTCTTATATGATTGGGGTTGTAATGGGGATGGCCTGCTAGGTTAGTCACTGTAGTGGTTCATGGTCTTTGCAGCTGGGGCAGAAATAGTGATTGTTTTTCTTGTTTGGCAGCTTGCATCATACCTTCTGATACTGTGAGAGCTATTTCTTAGGTAGGCTTCCACGTCAGTTTCAGCCTGAAGGAGGAAATGGGAAAATGGGCCTGGTGGGAACTTTGGATAGGGGAAGAGAAAAATACAGAAAGAAAAGGAGGAAGAAGATATAGATGGCACTAAAGATGTTTGAGAACGCCATAGGGAAATATTTTATAATCTTACTTAAAATACATATAATATATACAGTTATGTATATAGATACATACATATAGAGTTATAATACAGAGGATGATTGTGCCTCTCCCCAGATCCAGAGATTAACAAAAGCTTTGGTGCCAGACATGGGACCCCTCCCTTGGAATTATTCATGGAGGAGGGTGTCAAGAAATTCCTAAAACAATATAGGTGACTGTCATTGCCCTGAGTTGTCTCCCCGAACCTGAAGGTAAAACACAAATGATGAAGACACCACACACTTGAGCCACTTGTTTTTAATCAAGGTTCACAAAACTACCTTGGAAAAGGAGACTGTCTATTCAACAAATGGTGACATGCAAACTGGATATCCACAGGTAGACGACTGGAAACAGACCCCTGCCTCTTACTCCACACAAAAACCAAGCCATGTTGACCAAAGATCTCAATGCAAGGCATGCAACTTTGGAGCTGCTGGTGGAAAAATTGGGAAAACCCCTCAATATAGAGTCATAGAGAGTGGCTTTCTGAAAAGGACCCCAAAAGGTCAAGAAATAGTATTTCTTGATGAATTAAAAGAAATAGTAAAGAAATGAAAACTAGGATTTTATGAAATTGAGAAGCTTTTGCACAGCAAAATGCCATCTGCAGATTGAATAGATTGCTACAAAGTGGAAAAAACTTTGCTAACTGTTCATCCAATGGGAAATTAATATCTAGATATAAAAGAACTAAAAAAATTAAATACAAGAAAAACAAATCATCCAATCAATAAATGGTCAATGAATTAGATAGTTCCTAAAAGAAGAACTACAAATGACTATTTGTAATAAATATCTAAAGTATTCAACATCCTTTACTATCAAGAAAATGCAAAATCAACCTGTAACAGGCAGAATGACACACCTATATATTCAGTACTCGAGGAGAGACCAAATACAGGCAGATCACAGGTCTGCTTGTCAAAATGAAACACAAAAATCTAGGTTCAGTGAGAGATCCTGTCTCAATAAATAAGGTGCAAAGCAAAAGAAGAAGACACCCAAAGTTGACTTCTGGCCTTTCAAGTGCACATACCAGTAAGTTCATCTATGCACACTCATGCATATAACACCACACACACACACACACACACACACACACACACACACACACACACAC
>OU015751.1:26307882-26330827 GCA_907169655.1 Acomys percivali | reverse complement strand
ACACACACACACACACACACACACACACACACACACACACACACACAAGGGCAGAAGGACAACTATTTGCAAGGAAGGGAACCTTGGGGCAGCCAAATATGAGCAAAGTACAATGATAAACATGCATTAAAATGTCATAACAAAATTCACCACTTACATGCCAACTGAAAATTTATTGAAAATATAAATGATAAAAATGGTTGTATTTTATATTGTTTTTATTTTACCACAATACAAATTTGGGAAAATAAATTTAAATATCAATATTGTAGGAGTGTTGCTAGTGCTGCCTTCTCCTGCTACCTCAGATGAAACAGTCAAAGTGTCATCAGCCTTGTCCCTGAGGGGCCAGCTGCTGATCTCACACTTTGAACTGACTACAGCACCAGGTTACTCTGGGAAGCTGTGACTAACATTCATGTGTCAAACATTGCCCATGTTTTTTGCTGTAAATGTAAATGCTATTAATGATGATTATTACTAGGGGATTTTATTTTTCTTTTTGTTGTTGGAGGCTTTTTAAAAATTTGTTTTCTGTAGTCAGTTGTCACCAGGAAGATTAATTCAAATTGGTAAAAGAAGTTGCCCTTCCAAATTACTAAAACCCTTGTACTTCTGTCTCTAACTCACACATGTGAACTTTTCTCAGTTTATAGAGCATGTGCCTGTTTCTGGCAGAAAATGGTTTCTGGTGGGCAGAGGTGAGGACCCTAGAATGTTAAAAAGAGCTTAGGCATTTCTTAAGTGTCCATTTAAGTCCAATGAACTTAATTTTGTTTTTTTTTAATGAGGTCATTCGTAAGGTTAAAAATAAAATAAAATGAAAATTTCCCCATGTGTGTCAGCTCTCAAAATTATCCAAATAGAGAGAGAGGGAGAGATATGGAGGAAAAGAGGGAGAGGGGGGAGAGGGAGAGGGAGGGAGGGATGGAGAGAGAGAGAGAGAGAGAGAGAGAGAGAGAGAGAGAGAGAGAGAGAGAGCGCCTGCCTCAAACTTTCTTTTAGAAGCTATCCTACATCTCTGTCATCATTTCTGGAATTTCATGGCCCCTTGGTGGCTGTTTACCTATCATGCACTAGACCTAAGCTTCACTCCTAGCTTTGGAAGAGGTAGGGACAAAATTTTATCTTCTACAAATTTCTCTGAACTATTGCTTTCAGTCTAACTTGAACATAGTTCCTAAATTTTTCCCCTAAACTCGTTTTGGATGTTAAGTTGAGTCATACCATTAAGAGTCTGGGCAGGAAGTTTCTGAACAGTTGGACACTGGGTTATTGCAGCATTAAGAGTAATTTATTCTAGAACATTCAGAATATACTATATATTTATTTAGCCTAAATTTTTGACAACAGCTGAACGGAAACAGTTCCCAGTGAAGAAAGTAAAGAAGTTTTATTCTGGCTGGCTAGACTAGCTGACAGTTTGGTTTCCCACCAAGGTCCTCGAATATTGACATGTAATGATTTTGGTATAAATCACATACTTTCATATATACAGATGTTATGGAGCATTTTATATGAAGTAATAATATTAAATAATTTGATTGAACTAATGAGTACTTGAACTGACAAGTAATGAAATAAGCAACACTAAATCTGACACACTCATCCCTTGTAGACTTAAATTCTGGAACAGTCCAAGTTACTATTTTTGCTGATCTTTGGATGACTTTAATAACAGATTTTCTGTTATCCCAGTGGAGGGCCACAGGGAAGGAGAATGAATGAGAACAAAGTATAATGATACATGTATGAAGATACCTCAAGGAAACACATTGCTTTCTATGCTAACCTAATTAATAAAAACAAACCTTGAGAATTATCTAGTAGTGTATCTACATAATATAGATATATAATATAGATATGTCGATAAACTGAAATTACTCTTAACCATTCAATGACATTCTCTCTTTCTCTCTGTGTCTCTGTCTGTCTGTCCGTCTCTGTTTCTCTGTATCTCTGTCTCTGTCTGTCTGTCTCTCCCTCTCTGTCTTTCTGTCTCTTGTCTGTCTCTCCCTGTCTGTCTGTCTTTCTCTGTCTCTGTCTGTCTGTCTGTCTGTCTGTCTGTCTGTCTGTCTCCCTCTCTCTCTCTTCTCTCTCAGCAAGTATCAGTTGCAAACAGCTTCTTGTTTAGAAGTGAAACTTAGTGTCAACTTCTCCTTCTCAGTGCTGGGATTTTGTCTGGTTTGCACCTGTGTGGGTCGCCACAGCCTCTGTGCATTCCTAAAGGTATCAATCCTGTTGTGTCTGGAAGATGTGTCTTGGAGTCATCCATCGCCAATGGCTCTAAATTGTTCCACTTCCTCTTCTGCATAGGTCCTGGGGTCTTGAGGGGAGGGGTTTGATAAAGACAGCCTGTTCAGAGCTGAATGCTCCATTCTGTCACTCTGCACATTGTCCAGTTGTGAATCTATGTGTTAGTTACCATCTACTGCACCAGGGGTGCACCAGGGGTGAGCCATTATGTGATCTAGGGTAGAGCAATAGATCATTAGGCATCACTTTATTGCTGTGTGTATTTAGCCAAATAATAGTAGTAGATTCTCCTCTAGCCTCATGACCTATCTGCTAACAGGTTCTTGACAACTTTAGCTGTGTCAGGTATGAGTCACATTTCATGGACTTAAATCTTAATTAAGGAAAAAAAAAAACTGGGCATGGTGGTGTATGCCTTAAATCCCAGCACTCGGGGAGCAGAGGCAGATGGATTGCTATGAGTTCGAAGCCAGCCTGGTTTGCAAAGTGAGTCCAGGACAGCCAAGGCTACACAGAGAGACCCTGTCTCAAAAAACAAACAAACAAAAGTCAGTTACTCCCATTTGGGTCACTGGTGCACCAGGAACTATTACAGGGAGGTTCCTGTGGTAGGTTGAAGGGTTTGTGTCTCCATAACATTGACTCCCCTACATTAGCACACAAAGTATTTGCCAGCGCTAGGAGTCCTAGTCAGTAGAGGGGACACTTCTAGCTGGGCGGCAGTTTAATTTTTCTATGATTGATAATGTAAGTAGGGCCCTTCAACAATAGAGCCATATCATCAGCTTTCAGAAGGGGTTAGACACTGGCCAAAGAGGTCCCATAGGTCTCCAAACCCTACAGGACATCATCAGGGCTCACGGCTACTATCTCACCTGATGACATGGCCCTAAGCATGCGTGGGTATGGGGCCATCCCCCAGAGCACAGCAGATGCTAGTGGTGTTTGAGGTAGGGTGGTTGGAACTCTGAGACCTTGTAAGTTGCCTTATAGATGTCACCACCACATGTGAGTAATGGTGTGCTGTAAAGCGGCTTTTAAGGAAAGGAAAAGAAAATTTAACTTGTATTTTATGATGATTTAATAATGTTTTGGCTTCATTTCTGTTGCTTGGATGAAAATACCCTGACAACAAAGCAAGTTATGAGGGAAAGGATCATTTCAGTTGCATTTTAGTTACAGCCTATCCTGGAAGGGAGTCAAGCAGGGACTCCCAGGAGCTAGTTACGTCATCGCTTACAGTCCAGAGCAGAGCAGAGCAAGAATGAATGTATCCATCTTGCCACCCAGCTTACCTTCTCCACGCTTATACACGCCAGGACAGAAGCCCAGGGAATAGTGCTACCCACAGTGCTCTGGGGTTTTCTACATCAACTAACCTATACAAGCGGATTCTCCCCAGGGGCGCCCACAGGCTAGCCTCATCTAGCCAGCCCCTCATTGAGAATCTCTCCCAAGGTGGTCCCACACTGTGTAAACTTGATGGTTAAAAACCCACCACCACTGCTTCCTTGCTTGAAAGACACCAGGTTAATGTTAGCTACTTGTTTTAGTAATTCCCCATGCCCCTATGGTGAATGGGTGGTCGAGGCTAAGCTGCTATTCCGTCTTAGCCGAACTTCTGGGTCATCAACGAATGGGCTTTGGCATGCAATGTTTGCTTGTCGGCATTTATTATATGAATGAATGAGATCGCCTTAGCTCCTTACACTCTCAAATCCCGGTATTAGTAAAATATTCCAACTAGTAGCACCAGGGAAGTTGCTGAAGGGACTAAATGTTAGCTGAAAGAAAAAAAAAAGTCTATAAAACACCAAGGGAATGCCTGACACTCACCAGAGCACACAGGTGAATTCTTATCTTCTGGAATCTTCTTAATTGCAGTTTCCACTCTCTCATCCCTCACCTCCTCTTTCCCCGGGGTCTACTCCTCCTCCTTTTCCCTTCAGAAAAGAGCAGACTTCTCAGAGACATTCACTGAGCAAGGCCTAACAAGATACAACGAGACCAGGCACAAACTCTCATGTCCAGGCCGGGTGAGGGAAGATCAGAAGGAAAAGAGTAGAGACATCCCCAATCCCGCCAGTAGTAGGTCTATAAAAGCATGGAGCACACACAGGCATGAGAGATAAAGAAACGGATGAAGCAGGACAACTGAGGTGAATCTGGTCTTTTAAACATTTCAGCAACTCAAAGCACTTGCTTTTTAAAGAAGGGGCCTTGTCAGTTGATGTGGGCAGGCAACAGGGCATGGCCTCTGAGCTACTCTAACACTCCAGTGGTCTTGAGAAGCCCTAGACTGGGAACCATGGCAGCTCACCATCCTTCTTTTGCATTCAAATGAACCATAGGCCTGACAAAACACAAAATACATAAAATTTGCCACAGCCAGTTTGGCTGTTCCCTACAATCCTTGGGGGGATATATATATATATATATATATATATATATATATATATATATATATGATCTTTTTACACAATTCACCAAAATGGAAAGAAGTGACCTGTTATTACAGGATAACCATACTACAATTTACAGACCCAAAGAAGCTAAGTAACAAAGAGGGCCAAAGGGAGGCCGCCATGAATCTCACCCAGGTGGAGAAACAGGAAAGCGGAGGTGGAAGCAGAGAGGGAACTGGGTAGGAGAGGGTATGGGGAGGGAAACAAGGCACGTGGGTGGGGATCAGATGTGGGGAGAGTGGGAGGGGACAGGAGAGGGTTTGGAGAGGAGAGGGACGCCAAGGGCAGGGGCATCTCTCCTGCAGACCTGTGACAGGGTAGGTTACAAGGAGGAAATGGGATGTCTCCAGCTGAGACTCCTAGCAGTGGGGAATACCAGACTGAGGAGGCTGCCCTTCAGCCAGGCAGGACTCACATTGGTGGGCAGGGGACACCAATCCACCTACAAAACCAAGCAGCTTTCTCTTGCCTCCTTTTTTTTTTTTGATATAGGACAAGTGAAAAAAGTTTCTCCATGTTACTATTGACCTTGCCTTGTATAACTGGTTGTTAGCCTTGCCTGTTCATTGGAATCACCCAGTGAGCCTGAAAACAGTGACTACCACACACACAGAAACAGGCATGTGAAGGGTCAGAAATGTGGCGTGGGTACCATATAATAGCTCATGTAGCCCAGGTTTGTGTATATATATATAAACTATACTAAAAAATGCAGTGAGGAAACAAATGCATATGATTTCCAGGTGTATTTTATATAAATTATTTTTATGACCTTCATGGTTTTCTAAGTTTTTTTTTAAACAAATGAAGCCACAAATGTTTTTTCCACTGGACTTCAAATATGATTTTTAAAAAGTCATTAAAAATCCCTCAACATTCTCATCTCATGTATACTTGCATTTTAAAGCCGCTTTCTGTTTTTTTTTTTAAATGATTTCCGCTTTCATAGCACATAAAGAATGGCTTGGATTGTTACCACAAAGCCTGAATATTACATCAGCCGTCTCCCGCAGCTTGACTTCTGCCTTGCCTGTGTGCAAACTCCTACCTAGAAAAGACTTCTGTGCCTCACCTCATTTGCCACACGAGACGATACTTACCTACTTAGGTTAGGGTACCAGAGTTGATGAGAAATTCTTTGGGAAGCCAAGCACAAGTTTTTGCTTTCAACTATTTATAGCAATCAGCTGGCTTTTCCGGTCCCTCATTAGATCAATCATGGCCATTGTCTTACGGTTGAGTGGGAAATCGTTACAGGTGGAAGAAGGCACGACGCCTCTAATTCAGCAGCCCGCCCCCCCAGCCCCCCACCCCCCACCCCTCACAGGAAAGCTGCAAGGAATTAAAATCAAATGGAGGAGGACTTGGTAGGGGAGTGGGGCAGCCTCCAAGACAGGATTGCTAAGGATGCTCTGAATTTTGGCTTGCACATAAAATACAAACACAGAGTGAAACTAAAAAAGGCCCCTCCCCCTTCTGTAGATAAGATGGGATGCTGCTGTCTGTCAGGCACAAAGTGTGCTGCTGTACTTCAGCCGGAGCTGATATTCTCACATTTGGCAGGGGCTTGCCCTTTTCACAGGCCATTTATTTGGAAATGTGTTTTACAGGTGGCCCTGCTGCTGGGTCCAAACCCAGGGCTTATGTAGTGTGGGCCGCAGCACCGTCTTTGTGACTGAGCTGAGTGTCACTTACTGTGGCTACTGTTGGCCAGTAATTTGGGGGAAATTCTTTTTTTGTCTCTTTGCACTCCTCCCTGGCCTGTTGAGAAAGGGTAGTTCGAAAGCCAGCTGAAGCCATCACAAAAGGGGTAGGCAAGAGGGAAATTGCTAGAGTCTCCATTTTCGCTTGGGTTCCTAGATGGCCTCTGTGGGTGACCCTGGGAGCAGGTGGGACTTGCTTGTCTCCCTCTCCCTTTCAATGAAACCTGCCTTGGAAAATAGTCTATTTGAAGGAGTTATTGAAAGTGGTAGATATTTTCTGCCCACTGGCAGAGGGAGAAGTGATGCACACGTCTGAATAAATAACTGAAAATGGCTTCTCACTGTTCAGGAAGTACAATCAATTTGAAATTAGGATTATGGAAACATCTGCGAAAATTCAAGTGTCATCTCAATTTGGGCTCATTCAGATCCTGTATTTTTCAACTTCCCAAGCAGTGCATTTAAAATCTAATCCTAATTAACACACATAGTTTAATTATAGCCAACAAAATATTCTACAAAAATTGTGTGTGCTGGTTGGGGGGATGGGAGGGGAGGGAGGAGGCGAGGGGGAAGCCAGACAAGTGTTCCCTGATTGTAAAAATTCTTGTTTGGTTAATAATATAAACCCTCAAAATTTTAAACACACATTGAAGTTTGCTTATCATGAATCCAAGTTTAAAAAGAAGGAAGGAAGGAGAGAAGGAAGAAAGGAAGGGAGGGACGGAGGGCGGGTGGGAAAAGGGGAGGCAAGCAAAAGCCAGGCCCTGCTCTGTTCTTGGTCTTATTTTTTACTTCCTTCTCATTTCTTGCTAACCTGGACAGAACAAAAACCTTGTTAATTTGGTTCGTAGATCCTCTTCTGTGAAGACCCTTGTTGCGTTGCTTATTTTTTTCCCCCTCTGATCAGAAGATAAACCTTTATGACTGTGTATGTGTCCAAATAAAGAAATAAATCTACTTTCAGGAAGCAAAACTTTATGATGTGTTGTTTAGTGGTGAGCGGCCTCTCTGAAGATTCGAGGGCTTAGTTGAGCAGTGTGGCAAGGCGGCTGCGTGCTTTACTGGCACCCTAATCAGCGAAAAACACTGGCAATCAACTGTCTTGCAGAATTCCCAGAGCTCACCCCCCTCCCCCTTCCGAAGCTTGGCGGAAGTGGAATGTGCAAAGGGAACATCGTTTTGAAAGAAAACAAAACGAAAGTCAAGCAACCAAGAGAAGGAGAGAAAAACCGCGTTGGAACCTCACACCGTTTTAACTAAAATTGACTTTGGGAGAGATCTCAGAAACTCAGTTCAGCTTCCACGCCGCTACCATTTCGGTATCATCTCAGCCGGAAATAAGTGTAAGAGGAAGTGCAAGTTTTCCTCTTCTCGTCCTTAAGCATCATGTTTCTTTGTTGCTTAAATATGGAGAACTGGCTTCTAAGTCCTCTTAGTTACGAGACTCTCAACCTTCCTAACGCTTCGATACAGGTCCTCCTGTCTTCGCGATTCCCACCTATAAAATTGTTTTTCTTGCTACTTCATAACTGTAAATTCACTACTGTTTTGAGCGGTAATGTAAACACATCGGTGTTTCCGGATGGTCTTACGTGAGTGACCCTTGTGAAAGGTCTTAGTGGCTTCATTGCATCACTGTGAGCACAGAGAGGGCTCACTATCTTAGAGTTGGCCTCAGTGTCACTGTGGAGTCTAGAGTTACGATATCAGGCTGATTTAGAATTTTGAGGAGAATAGTTTATTTACTTTTTCCTAGGATTACTACAACTGTGCTTTCCCACTTAAAGGCTGAGTGTTGACACCTTTGCCCAAGCCTTGTTTATAAGGACGTTTCATTCCTTTGAAGACAATGTTTCCAAGAATCTACAGCAATGGAACTGTTTTCAATGGGCCAAGAGGAAGGAGTGGGTTAGGTTCTGTGTGAATGTAGTAAATTATTGCAAGGAAGACCTAGTGTGTAATGCTCTCACTTTCTCTCTCTTCTCTCATCTCCTTTGCTCTGCTTTACAGAAGCACTGTTTCTCAGTACTGCAAGGGAAGGGGTTCGTTTCCAGTACTGTCAGAATGCCTAGCCCACTGTTGGGTATAATGAGAAAGTGAAAGATAGAAATTGACCTGCAGATTGGATTCAATGTACTGTTTTCAATGAGAAAATTAGAAGCATGTTTTGTTTTTGAGGACAAAGTTGGGTATGAAATGCCCACGGAATGGTACATCATGATATCCTATTGAAAATGATCCTAAATTCTTACTTGAAAACAACAACAAACAACAACAACATTTTAGAATAGTAAAGGTCAAAGCAAATCTCAAGGTTAAAAAAATGGCAGAGATTCAGAAATTAATCAGAGTTTGCAGTGGGACCACTGGATTCCATGACTGCCTTTATCAGGTGGTGGCACAGCTATTCATTAACCTTCATAGGTCTGGCTTCCCCTCTGTGGCAGAAATGTGGAATGTCATGTCAGTGAAAATCAAAAGAAAGGATGCCTGTAAACTTCTTAGCAATTTGCTTGAAAATTAGTTTAGGATCACAACTGCAAGCAATTATTATTAGCTAGGAATATTTTTGTTTTTATTTTTTTGGCACAGCCATTTAAAGGCTTGAAGGGGAAAAAAAATACAAACAGTTGAACTGTACTGAACACCATGGACTGAAATGTCCCCAGACTCCCTCAACTCCTTCCAGATCCTGGTGTGGGTTGTTCCGTGCATCCTTCAAGTAGCTGGCCTTGCTTCCTGGTACAAAGTGAAAGCTGCTGGCTTGGAGAAAGGATTAAGTTGTTTGTAGACCAGGATGGCGGTAACTCTTGATTCCCCTGCCTCAGATCCCAAGTGCTAAGATCACAGACATGTATCACTACTCCTGGCTTCCAAATACATTTGTCCAAGAAGTATTATCACTGATTTAACAGGGATTCTGGTACTGTGCTGGTCAAAAAGGAGCTCTTAAGAAGAGCACATACGAATTAAGAACAATCCCATTTAGCATTGAGAAACTATCTACTTGCAGCTCTTTTCATTGCTGTGTCCAAACCTCATAGGGGAACAAGTTAGAGGAGTGACTTATTCTGCTCAGGGTTTCAGAGGGCCCAGCTCATGGTCCCGTGGTCCCGAGTGCTTGGGCAAAACATCGAGGCAGCAGGAGCCAGCAGCCTGCAGCCTTCTTACCTCAGACTAAACAGGAGGCAGAGAGACTGAACGGGTCTAGGAGCAAGGTGTCTCTGGAGGCCTATCTCTTTCGACCTTGTTCTCCATCTGGATTCTGTTTCCTAAGGTTTTCAAAACCTTCTAAAATAGTTTCTGCAGCAGGAGACTGAGCTTTCAGCTCATAAGCCTATGGGAGACACTTTGTACCACACACTAAATAATATAGTTTCAACTGTAGACATTGTAAACCACACATACAAATGTGCTAGGTCATGAGAAAGCATTTTATTTCTAGAGACAGCCTTCAAATAGTCAATGATAATTTTGTCATCAACACATTTACTAGCGGTAGTAGGTGGGTAAACAGGGCCTATCAGAGATGATGAGCATCAGTAGGGCATGTGACTCAGAAATTACTGATAAAATATAAGAGCCAGACGTGTGACAGAAGATAGGTAGAGGTGTGGAGGGGTGCATGGGAGGCAAGGGCTTTTTGGAACTTTCAGTAATACATTTACAACTGATGGGGAGCTATCACAGAGACTTCAAAGAAACGTTAAATGTCTAATGTTTTCATGTTCAATCCAAAATGTCATTACAAGGTCATTTGGAGACAGAACATGGTATGAGAATTTGGCAGCCCACTTAGGATAGTTCTACCCCTGTGGCTGTCTGCTTTATGGGTCCACGCATCCCATCTGTGGAGCAACGTTGCCACCAGCTTTGCTCTTTGGCCATCACTGATTAATATAAGGACAGAAATGCCTGATGCAGCTGGTGAAAGAGATCCTCTTTCCAGGAAATTTGGAGCATGAGCTGAGATGTTTAGAAGCAGGTGTCATGCAGTGGTCTTTTCATTATCCACCGCTTGTGGCTTCTGGTATATCAAGAACCTTTTCAGCCATTCCTCCATTCTCTGGGCTACTAATATTTTACCAACAAATGGCATTTCTCATCTTGCCCATTAGCTCATCAGCACTTACGTACCACCGAGTGGGCTTCTCACCCATTATCCCCTTTTTCTACAATCATAGTGGTTGAACAACCAGGCAAGGTCCCGCAAGGTCAAGAAGATTGCACCACGACATACAGACAAGTTCTTGTTTGCAGAAGCTGCTCGTGATTTATTTAAAGAACAAACATCTTGGTGTCCGCTGTGTTCAATTCCCAAGCTCAGAGAATATAAAGTAGTGTGCGGTGACTATGCAGGCTCTGAAGGTCCAATCATGTTTCTTCTGCTTAAGTATGGGACTGACACCATTTAAAGGGCTATGGTTTGGTTTCCTCATCTGACAAAATGAAGACAACACAGGGTTCTAGAAACAAAATGAAAGTACACACACATCATTTATCCTATGCAGTCACTTTCATGTGATACATTTCAATGTTGTCTTGACATAGCCCAGAAACAAGCAAGGTGGGAATTACTTTTTCCACTTAAAAATTTCAGAATCTGAGGCTCTAAAGGATGAGCTGACCTAGCCAAGGCTAAACAATGCTAAGATTAAGGCATTAGTTCAGCCTTTTGAAGTCATTCATGGATATTCATTAAGAACCTTCAGTGTACTCTACCTTAGGAAAGTAGGTTCCTTCATTCATAATTCTTACAGCCTAAAGTAGAGGTTATGTATAAGCCAGCTTTTCCAACACTGTGGCAAAATAGCCAAGGAAACAATATTAAGGAGCAAAGACTATTTGGGGCTCACAGTTTCTAAGTTCTTAATTCATTCAGTATTAGATCCATCACTTTAGGCCTGAGATAAAGCTGAACATTATAACAAGAGTGTGTGGTCTATCCTTAAAGCACAGGCCCTTGACAACTTTATGGCTTGGAGTAGGCCTCATGTCCTAGTGATTACTCAGCTGCTGAACTCAACAACTGATTTGCCTATTAATGAAATTAGTACCCTATGATTCAGTCACTTCTAATAGGGCTACCGGGCAGGGACCAGTCCTTTATGACATGAGTCATTTGGATAGACATTTCACACTCAACTTTAACATTCAACTGACTACCAATTTTGTACAGATTCAATTTCTTGCCTTAGTAAATGAAGTTTTATTGGAACACAGTCAAGTTCATTCATCTGAATCATTTCTACTAGATGGAAGATTCTGAGAGGTTGCTACAGACAAAAATGGTCCTGAAAGCCTAAAATATTTATGTCTGTTCCTTTACATGAACTGTGCCATATCATGTCAGAGTGGATCTGCGATTGACTGACCTAGAAATGTTTTTAAAGGACTAATTGGAATAGAGAAAGAAAAAAATCTTTGCATGGTATAACAAAGTTCTAGTGCTTTTTAGCTTTCATTGTTTCCCATTGAGAAATAATCCTACTTCCTAAGAAAAAGATTCTCTTTTTGTAGAGGTTGGAGAGTGGTTTGTAATGTCTCTCTATTTCTTCTGTATTTTTCTCCACAGTTAATATCAGATTACCCTCCTTTTCTGTCACTCTAGGTATTGTCCTTGCTTTTTAGCTAGTGACGAGAAATGAGATGTCCTGTTGCTCAATAAGGCTAAACTGCAAAGCTGCTCGGCAGACACACCCTTCAGCCACGATGCCCAGAAACTTCTCCCACTCACTGCTTAGGAATAATACAATGAATCATACCCACATGTGCTTAAAACATACAGTAATCAAATCATTCCAGGTTCCTGGCTTCGGAATTTTGAGTGTGTTTATACACATAGTTTTTTGTATAGTCTGTTAACTGCTTTAACCTTCCTACTGAAAGTGTACACTTTGAGGGATGTTTCAGAATTTTTTTTTTCCCTAAAAGAAATGGAAATTCTTCCTCAAAGGATGGCAGCAACAGATTACTTGAGAAACTCCCTATTCTTGCTGGTAGAGGTAGCCCTTGTGACAGCTCTTCAAACTGATGCCAGCCTTTAGATTTCCGGCTGGACTCTGACAGTGCTGCTAATGAAAGAGTGCAGAAGAAAAAAAGCCTTGTAGACAGACCGTCAGAATGCACCCAATGTGCGATGTCTGAATTTGAAGATATCTTTGGGTTTACTTTCTGGAGGATCAGTAGCTTGGGCAGATGCTGTGAAGAAGGCTTGTAAGTGCTGCTGCTTAGAAAAGACCAAGCTGAGCTGAGCATGGTGATGCATTCCTGTAATCTCAGCCCTCCCAGGGTGGGGACTGAAGCTAGAGGATCAAGAGTTCAAGGCTACCCTGAGCTAAATAGCAAAGCCACAAGAAAAACATGGATGGATGGATGGATGGATGGATGGATGGATGGATGGATGGAGGGAAAGTGAAGCAGGCTGGAATTACAGTGACCCCAAGCAGAGAGTTCAGCAGCCGATGGAAAGCACACCACGCACCTTTAGGCCTCAGCCACCCCGGGTTCCAACTGCTGGCTCGCTATAGGTGAGGTGTTGGAGGAGGGACTTATGAAACTGATGTTCATGCTTCCTGTTACATTGTAAGAAGGATCGTCCAAACACTGGGCTTACGAAGGGTTGCATTCAAGGGTCCTGAACAAGGGGAGGCTCAGTGGTGAGCCGAGCCTACTGGCGAGGAAGAGACCTTTAAATGAGAACCACCACAGGAAACACCCAAGATAGCAGGTTGTCCCGGCTTCAACCAGTTATCAGCGAAGGGGGTGGAAGGTGGAGAATGACGTGATGACTTAAGGTTTGGAATCAAAATCAAACCAGAACCGGAGTACAGACATTGCAGGGTATGAGGCAATTGCAGAGTCGTCACGTGACTCCTTAGCTGTAAAAACTTTAAAATCTGAAATCTCAGCAATTCAAAGTGGAACAGGCATCTTTTTTGTTGTTGTTGTTTGGTTTTTGTTTTGTTTTGTTTTTAGTCCTCTTGGGCCTATTCCTGACTGGTCTTGGTACTTGATCCTAACACTGGGAAGGTGCCGGGCCCTGGTCCATACTGTCCATACTCATGAGACTTAGCAAAGAACACCTACTCTGCTGGGCGGGTAGGTGACCAACCCACTTGGAAGGAAGAAAAAGTATGCTTGTGTGCCTCTCACCAGGGATTCTACCAGCCGGCTTATACTTCTGAGTCTCTTTTATACACCCAAGCAAGTGAATTTGGGGCTCTGCCCTCTTTTGAAGTAAGCAGTTCAGTCACTTCTCAAGTCTAGCCAAGGACTCGGGGTGAGGGGCAGTTGCAAAGAAATGAGGCTGCCTCCCATTGATGCTTGCTTGCAGTGCTGCTCCAGCTCAGCTCTCAACACCACTGACATACCGGCTTCATCGCTTCCTGGAGCGTAGACTTCTGGTCCCAAATGTGGACTCAACGCCTGTTTCCATTACCAATACTCTAGTGGTGTTCTTTGATGTTCTTTCCCAACGTTCCTGAAGGGCTCTGGGGAGGGGAGGTGAGTGTGTGTGTGTGTGTGTGTGTGTGTGTGTGTGTGTGTGTGTGTGTGTGTCCCTTCCTTAGATCCATTGCATTTGGAATCTGCTCTTTGCTTATTTTCTTGAGGTTGGACGTCCTTACTAGCAATGAGAACCCAGTGCATAGGGGGAAGCATTTTAGTTTAAGCTTAATCTGGAAGTTGTTTCTGAGAACCAAATCTGAGTTAACAGCTAGACTACAATATAATAAATGTGACTTTCTCCTCCCTAGTCAGCAGATCACAGAGATGATTCTGATAGGAAGGCTAGAGAGCCAGGCTTCTTTTTTAAAGGTTATATTTTTATTTTTAAGTGTGTGGGGGGGTGGGGGTGGGCAGGGTGGCGACACATTAGTGAGTGTAAGTCCTCAGAGAGGCTAGGAGATGACATTGGATCCCCTGGAACTGGAGATACAAGTGGTTGGAAGCCAGGTGCAGGAGTGCCAGGAGCTGAATCAGGGTCTTTTGCAAGAGCACAAGTGCTTCTAGCCACTGAGTCATCTCTCCGGCCTTAAGATCCAGGGTTCTCACCCTGTGTTAATAAGTGTAATGATCTCTTTCCTTGCCCACCCTTGGCTTCCCATCTGGAAACAAAACACATTTTATTAGTATTTCTATATTACCATATCTGGAGACTCATAGGGGTTCTGGACTTGACTCTCAAGGACTCCATGCTCCACGCTCCCACTCAGTCTCAAAGCCATGTTCACTGCAGGACGTGTCTGCTCTCCTCATGTGATGTTCATGGTGACAACGAATGGACTGACAGCGTGGGAACTTGGTCTTCTCTGGTTTAAGTAGAAAATACAATACATCAGTCTCATAGGGAAATCCTGTTTCCTGCATGCAATCCCTGTAGAGAATGACTATGAAGGGCCACTTTATTGTACTCATGCCATTTTGGAATTGTTCCTGTCTCTTTACTCTGAGCGCCACAACACTAAGACAGTGTAGAGGAAGATAGCTGGTGTCTTACTGGCCATCACTGGAACCTCCTCTTCTGCCCTTTCCCTCTTTTTCCCTAGTCTCTTTCTTTCCTTTGTTCACCACTATTTTCTTCTTCTCTCTTCCTCTTTTCTCTCCTCTGTCTCTTTGTCCTTCCTCTGCTCTCCTTTTTTTCTACCCTACGCACTTTGCTACTAAAAATATTTTGCTGAAAAATGTTCTTTCTCAAACAGTTGCAAAGCTCTGGGGAAGGTGATAAATTTGGGGCTGTTTGCACAAGTGGCCCAGGTTCCTTGACAGCTCACAGTGAACCTTCTTCTGTGTGGTAACCTGCAGCCCAGGGCTGCCTTTGATTACGAGATTAAAGAGTCAAAGTACTAGAAAGTTCCTTTCCTTGGCCCAGAGGCACTCTCCCACCTGGTTAATTTAAAATATTAGCATTGTGCTTTTCAAAATGATTCCACATTTTCACTCTCATGGAAGTGAAAATAGTTTCCTTCTAGATTTTCTGATTGCTAAATTCTGGGTAAGTTTATCAAGGTAGACTTTTTCTGTGGGTGTGTGAATGGGGTCACGCCATTCCTACCATGTGGCTGGTTCTCTAAGAATGTTCTAGATCTGCTAGCTAGACTGGGTGGATGCCAGGGAACAAGCTGCTGCTGGAGACGAAGCTAGTCCACACAATAGCTCTACTGTCACACTTCTGGCCAAGCACCCATTTTTCCCGAAGCTGTCTCCACACCACGGAGCTATCAGAGTTACTTGTTTTCTTCTTTTTATGTCCTTATCCACCACTATACTGCATATTCTTGGTCACTGCTATTTGATCTTGCTGGACTCAAGAAGACATATGCAGGCTAAGCTTAGTGGGCAGTTGATGTGCCCTCTCCCTCCACGATTTTCTTTTAGGGACAAGAATGTCCATTTCTAGTATCTGGCCTCATAACTATCAGCTCCTGTAAAAGCTCCTGGGTAGAAGAAGGCCTTTTTCCTCATGATCACTGGCTTTTGATGACCAGTGGCCATGGGATGTAAGATCAGACTTTCTGCCTCAGTGTGGAGTATCTGAGAAATCCCTGTACTGACAGTTGTGGCCACCTCCATCAAGATCCAGCCAAACTTGCTCTCTTCCTCTCCTGCTGATCCTAAGAGCTTTCCTTTGGAATAACAAGCCTGCTAACTTTTGTCTTAGCTTGCTTCTAGCAACACCCAGCACACAGTAGAGACTGGACATCTCGGTAACCCCTGGAGAACACTCAAGCTATAAAGACATTCCATCCTGTTACTGCCCCTTACTAGCTCCAGGTTGAGCTGCCCATTGCTAGTCAGGGTGCCACCTGGAAGAAAGGAGTTTTTGATTTTCCTTTAAATGCTAAGTGCTTCTTCATGCTTGTGTAAAATATTCTTTCCTCACTGGAAGACCTACATAGCCTATCTTACATTTTTTATCTAAAAGTTTGTATATTTTCTACTGGAGATTCCAGCTAGTGTTGATTCTATGCAATTTACTTTCCATTTTTATGAAATACTAAAATCCAGGTAAAACTAAAAAAATATATATTGCTATGGATATAAATACTTGGGACAAATTATCTATGAAAGAAAAAAGATCAATAAACACAAAGATCAGTTATTATCCCTTCAGTGAGTGGAGGTAGGGAATTGGAATTGAAAAGCTATTTGAGTCTCAGTCAAGATGGTAAGGCTATAGTAGGAGAGGTGGGTGTAGTACTTGTGGATCGCTGTGTTTACCATCAAGTACTGCCGTACCCCACACCCTTCATCTGTTCTTTTGTGTACAAATATTCTGTGCTGCTTCACTCTTCTTTAATGAATGAGAACAATGGGGCTAGAAACAGAGAAGCAGTAGCCAACAATGCTGCTAGACTTCTAAGGACCCTAGGGGCTGGGCAGCAGCTGCGGTGTGATGAGAAGTCACGAGACTGTTAAAGACACGAGCTGTTACAGAAAATCTGTAGGCAGATAAAAAAGAAATCTCAGCAGCATAAGAATAGCTTGAAATGCAGGAGAGAGAGAGAGAGAGAGAGAGAGAGAGAGAGAGAGAGAGAGAGAGACAGAGAGAGAGAGAGACAGAGAGAGAGAGAAAGAGAGGACGTTAGGAAGAGCAGACCCTGGCTTTCCTGGTGCGGCACCTTCCTCACGTTATAACACTCAGATCTGTTGTGTCTGTCTTTAGTCACTCTGAACTGCACACCTGATCTCTTTATTTGTTAGTGATTTTCCATTAATACGATCAAGCTCTTCCTAAGGTGTGGAAGCTCATGGGTGGACCTAGTTAGTAGAAATGTTTCTTTCAGACGGTGTCTTGATCCATTCTCTGTGGTTAATAACGGTGTCACAGACTGGGTAAGCTTTAATGAGGATTATCTTGGTTCACAGTTCTGGTCCAGGGTGGAGTGGTCACATTTATTGATGACCCTTTAGCCTACAGAATTTATTGCACATCAAGGAAGAGAATATGAACCAACAGCTGATCTACTCTAGCGATAACTCATTAGCCCATCAACCCGTTATTTGTGTGACTGGATTAATCCACTAGGGAAGGCTCATAGTTGACTGTCTCAAAAGCTTGCTCCTGTTTAGTCTAATGGGCACAGATGTCAACCCAAGGTTTGGACTCTTCACATTTAATCCAAGCTGCCACCTACCTGAAGGATCTACTCCTCATCCCCAAACAGCAGACCCCATTGCTAGCTGCTTTGTGTAACTTTCCTCGTCTCTATGACTAGTCCATGACATTTGCCCTTTCCTGGTTTTTTTCACTGTCTTTTTGAAGTCCTTTCTGTCTCAGGCCCTCTGCAATAGTCATCGCTCATGCCTAAGACTCTCTTCCACTGTTAACGTCCACTCATTCTCTACCCTCAGCCCGTGCAGTTCTCTCTAAGGCCAGCTCCCCAGCTAGTATTATTCATCTAGCTGTGCTTACTTGGTCCTTATTCACACCACTTCACTGTACATGTTGCAGGTTCAATTGCAAAATTATTTGCCAGTCTCCCTGAGGCATGCAAGCACAGGGAATAGTTTAGTAATCTGGGAACCCATTTGGTTGTGAATAATACCCCCCAGCACCCCCCTCCCGCTGCATAATAATATACGCGGCATCATAGCTCCTTTACATGCACGTACATACACACTTTTGTCTAAATAGAGCACCTAGCAGCCTCAGCACCCCAGGCCCTACTTGCATCTCTATATACTTCTCTCTAAACAATAGAATAAGATGTTCAATCCCATGAAATAACCAAACTTAGATAACTGCTATTCACATATATTCCCAATGTAGCCAGTGCGGACAGTAGAAATGCTGACCTGGTCTGAACTGGTTTGGGGTACACGTGCAATAAGGCAAAACTGCGCCCTCAAGTAAACTTCTAGGAGGCTCCTCTATTAACCCTCTTATGATTAATTGGGCATGTGTATAATTAAAATCAGATGCTTTATGGGAAGGGACATGCAGTGACCAAGGCCTTATGCAATTCAAGTCTATCAGTCAAATTAGAGAACCACCTTCAATGTGCTCCTAGTTACCCAAATCATTCTTGTGATCCCCATAAAAGGAAGCTCCATACAATGACAGGACCCCTTATCACACTTGCGCATGTGGCCTAATGTCAGCTCTGACAGTGTCTCTCTCTATATCTTGCACTGTTACTATTCCCTAAACAAAGTTATCTGGCCATTGCACATCTGTGTTGCAAATCTGTATGATTCTTTGGATAAGAGCCCAAGAGTTTGGACAGCAAGCCCTGGCCCTGATCACAGGTAACATCACCCCTAATTAGACAATCAAACCCCGGTGAGTGCTGGGTCTCCCTGTGTGTCCTCAGAGTGCTTTAGCGTGCTTCCCAGAGGAGAACCGGGTCTGGCCTCTTGCTGCTTTAATTCTCATTCTAGGCCAAACTGAACTTAGTAGGAGGAAAAGTTGGACACAGACTAAATGGCTTCGTGATCCATTTTTATTTCTCTTACAGTGACAGGGTTTGGTTTAGTGGGCACTCAGCTGTTTTAAGAAAAATGGACTAATTGTCAAATCAGAGCATGTTAAACCTGCAAGGGGACCAGGGTGGCCTCATGGAAAGGTGTTCAGGGTAGAGGCAAGGAACAAGCACAGGAAGCTAAAGACAGCCATTTATTGTTTAATGTGCTTGAACTACTGCCTGGAGCATTACCTGTGTGACCTAATTCAGTCCCTTCAAATTCTCTGAGAGAAGTTTCTATTGCTTTGTTTACTGTTTTAAAAAAGGCCAAAACTGCACAGTGTTACGCTCGCTCTGTCTTGATCCTACACCCCTACACCAAGTGAGTGGGGTGCCCCAACTGCAAGCCAGGTCTGCACGTTCCAAATTTTAACATGTGTGTAACTTCCTGAAGTCTCATTGAGGTAGTCCTGAGATTCTCATGTATAACAAGCCAGTTTGGGACACTCTCAGAAAATGTTTGGGACACTCTCAGAAAACCTGGGTCTATCTCAGCAATTCCCCAACATTGACACACATATGAATCACTTGAGGATGTTATGAAATGCAGGTTATGATCCCCCAGCTCAAGGGTGGGGCCTAAGGCTCTGTATTTGGGTACATTTCCTTGCATTCAGGGTGGGCCAGTTCTTCTCATTGGACTCTGGGCCTGGGACTGGTGTTCTAGTATATTCGATTGGGTGCAAGCCAATTTCTCTCCTGTGTGGAACATGCCTTAAGTGGCCAAGCTTCTACACTACTCAAGTTCAAACTAGCATTGTGGAGATGTGGCAGCCTCAGAGCTCCCTACTGCTTCAAACAAATGAAAACTCACTCATAACGGCTACGCTGTCTGGTGGAAACTGACACTGCCTTGGAAATGGATACACATTCACTAAGAATATGGCTTGCCTTGTCCAAACTCAGTGAAGTTCATTGTCCAGTAGGAGACATTAAGACAGGACATTGGTTTTTAATAGCTGAAAATATTCCATTGTGTAAATGTACCACAGTTTCTTTATCCATTCTTTGGTTGAGGAGCATCTAGGTTGTTTCCAGGTTCTGGCTTTAAAAATAAAGCCCCTATGAACATAACTGAGCAAATGTCCTTGTTGTATGGTGGAGCATCTTTTGGGTATATGCCCAGGAGTGGTATAGCTGGGTTGCGGTAGCACTATTCCCAATTTTCTGAGAAAGTGTCAGATTATTAAAAACAAAGAAAGCTTGAAATTTTCAGACAAATGGACGATATTAGAAAAGATCATCCTGAGTGAGGTACCCCAGGCCCAGAAAGACACGACATGCATGGTATATACTCACGTATACATGGATATTAGCTCAACACAGATGCTCTCTGAGAGATTCCACCCAGCAAGAGATCGGGACAGATGCTGGGACATGCTGCTGAACCCAAGGGGGCCTACACAAACTGAAGCACCAACCATGGACAATGCATGCAGAGAACCTAGATCCCCTGTTCAGATCTAACCAATGGACAGCTCATTCTCCATGGTTGTGGTGGAAGCGGGCACTGCCTGTGACATAAACTCTGATGATCCGATTTGATCACTTCCCCTTGGTGGGGAGGCCTGGCAACACATAGAGGAAGAGGAAGCAGGCTTTCCAGATGAGACTGGATAGGCTGTTGTTATATGGTTGGGGAGGAGGTCCCCTCTGTCAGAGGTCTAGGAGAAGGGAATAGGGTGGAAGAGGGAGGGAGGGTGGGAATGGGAAGATGCAAGGGAGGGGATAACTATTGGGATGCAATCTGAATAAATTATAAATAAGTTAAAATTTAAAAAACCTTACACAAAGGAAAAGATATTGAATGAAAAAAAAAAAAAAAAAGAAGAAACAGAATTGTGTAAGACCTTTAAGGGATGACTAGGGCTGTTCCCTCATAGACAGATTAATCCTTTCATGTAATGAATGAATTAATTAGTTAATGGATTATCTCAGGAGTAGGTCTGCTGGAGTAGTCAGGGTACTAGTTTTCTCTCACATGCTTTGCCCTGGCCATATGATGCCCTGTGAGCCTTGGGAATCTGCCAGCAGGAAGGTCATCAGTCCATGCAGCTTCTTGACCTTGAACCAAAACCCTGAGTCAAAGTCAGCCTCTCCATGCCTTGCCTCAGTTGGTGCTATTCATTCTTAAGAACAAAGATGGTGACACCAACACTGGTTGTTAGCCACTTCTAGTGGTGAGAAGGGCAGGGGTGGGCTAGAGAGCTCACGGGACCTCCTGGGAGGATGAGGAGTTTTTTGTCATGTGAACAGGGGTGGGAGTTATCGGACACATCAGGTTCACCTGAGCATGAGCATAAACAGGAGGCCCTCACTTCCCAACATTTCAAAACGGCGTGACATCACCAGCTCTCGAAAAACCCCAGGTTCATAATGAAACTCACTGTCAGGTGAGTCGTTGTTTTGTTTTGAGTCCCTTTACACAGTTTCTCACAGTCCTTCACTGGGTGACTTAGGGGCACACTCTGGGGGTGAATTCTGGGAACTCTAACTGATCTTTCAGGTTGACATGAAGTGGGTTTACTCCCCTCAGAGAATCTCACTGGCTTTCTTGTAAATCTTAGCTCTTGCCTGGGGGCAGGACGTGGCTTCAGTTACTCGTGGACACTTGTGGGATCTCCAGGTGTGGTGCAGGCTGTCACAGGTCCCCATCTACGGCAATGTGGAGCAAATACTGCTAAACCCTCTTCAAGGAGGCTGGGCATATTCTTGAACTTTCTATCCTAGCCTTCTAGTCCCATTGTCCATGCTAGAAAAACGAGACACAAAGTCTTTGGCTGGCTGAGCCTAGCCTGGCTTTTGCTGGGGTTTCCTTTCAAATAAAATGGGTTCCTATTTATGACGAGGCTGCCAAGGTGAGGGGTACCTGCTGCTCTCACCCACAGTGGCAAAGGAGAAAGAGGACTTGTCTGACTGATGTGAATTTTAATTTTGTTTTGCACAGGGCCTTCCACCTCAAGATTTGTTTTCTCTTCTAACTATGGTGCTAAAATGAGCATCCTACTGTAAGGCAAGGGATTAGATTACAGGGCATGGGTTAGAAAGATGGCACTGTGGTTGAGCGCATACTATACTACTCTTGCAGAAGAACCAAGTTTGGGTTCCCGGATCCATGTCAGTTCACACTGACTGTAACTCTAGTTCCATGGGATCCAATATCCTTTTCTGCTCTCCACGGGCACTTCCATTCATATGCCCCACCCCCACCCCAACACACACATACAAATATACACATAATTAAAAAGAAAGTAAATCTGTAAAAACATATTCTGGAACATAAGCCAGGCACATTGCACCTGGAGGATAGGCTGGACCCCCGCAAAAGTGAGCCCCTCCTTCCCAATGTTTTAGCCTTCACTTTGTAGACTGTGAGTGCTGGGTGGAAAAAAAAAGTGGTCAGGCTCTGGGAGATGGCAGTTTCAAAGTGTTCCATGCCAACGTCCATTTGGGATCCAAAATCCTCCCGTCCCGCTGCTTGTTTCTGTGTGCATACTGTCTGGTGTGTATCTACATGGCTCTGTGATTGCACACGGCTGTCACTCAGGGAGCCAGAAGATACCAACAGATTCTGTCTCACCAGCTGATGGCCCAGGCCGCCTCGGCGTCTGATCAACAGAGATTTCCTTGCAGACCTGCAGGAACTGCTCGTGGCTAACTGTGTTTTAAGAAATTGGTTTGCTTTATTTACAGAGTGATCCCTCGAAAGGTTTCCCAGCAGGACCTAAATTGGTGCTTTTGTGCAGAAGAATTAAAAAGCAGGTTCCAGCCGTGTCGTTTATGGAGGTCTGCCGTGTACACAATGCAGACAACGCGAGGCCTTAATGTTTTATTAGATTGGAATCATTTCTGGCATTTAAACATTTTGATGAAATTTGTTCAGTTTTCTGGGTGTGTTTTATATGAAAAAATTAAATGTTTTTTGGCAGTTCTATTAAATAGACACTGGCAAAATCTCAACGTAGTTTAGTGATTTAGAAATCAATGATAAAACATTTTCTTTAACCCACCAATTGAGAGCTTTACTGTGATAATTCTCTTTTCTTCTGGG
>OU015751.1:26292676-26303952 GCA_907169655.1 Acomys percivali | reverse complement strand
AACAACAACAACAACAACAACAACAACAACAACAACAACAACAACAACAGTCTGAACTTGGAAAGCAGCAGGTGTTCATCATGTTTTCACATGTTACTGACAAAGAAGCCTCTCCCTTTTCTGACATCAGCATGATGCCTCTATTGTGAATCTGATTTTCTCTGGAGTACTCAGCCCAGTCACTAGAAGCTCCTAGAAGTTAAGAGGGGGAGACAAGGTCTGCTTCTTGAGAATCCAGCATCTAGGCGTTAGGGGGGATTGTTCCAATAAGTCCCAACAGGTTTACCTCTGAGAGTGCATCCTCCCCAACCCCCCACCCCCGTCTCTTCAGCCTCGTTACTCGCACCACATCTTGCTCTTGAGTTGTACAAGATGTTTAGCTGTCCAAAGGCTCGGGACACGAGTATATTCTGAATGCCTTGTGATGCGGGTTTTAGCTTGACTTTGAACTTATTGACTGAATGCCTGTGTTCCCAGGCTCCTGCACAGGGAAGACACATGATTGTTCTTGATATATTGAAGGTGAAATAATGTCACAGACGCTGTGGTTCTTTTGTTTGTCTTCCCTGAGTCTTTTCTCAGGGGCAGCGGTTGTCACGTCTGTGAGTCAGTGGTACCTGCTCTGCTAGCAAACCTGTCCTGATGGATGCTGTGTGTGGTAACCCAGCTGAAAGTGTTCCTCTTCCAGCTCTGGCTGAAATTAATTACACTTATTGCTTCCCTCCTCATCTATCTTCATGTCTAGAACAGTGATAGAAAGTTCTAATCTTCCTTTTGTGGTAGTTACCAGTAATTAAAGACACGAGACCCATCATAGCTATACGATTGGAGCTGGGTTGGGAACCCAGCGAACAGGAACTGTCTGCTGTTACACGGTGCCTTCCTAACTCCCTCTCTGCAACAGAGACCCAGTTGGCACCCAGTAAGTAATAAATAATAATGATAAGTAGTCCTGACTTGTGCTTTCCAGAATGGTGCTGGCTTCTTCTAATTTTGTAAAATGGCTTCCTGATGAAGTAGAGTGTCTGTGTCACCATCGCAGAAAATATGGATGGGTCCTCAGTGAAATATTAATGATTATCAACTCCCTGGCTTTTCCTCTGTGAGGACAGGAATAAAAGAGGAGACGGTTCTCTTTATGTATTAAAACATTACTACTTCACTGGTGGTTGTGGTGAGTGCTCACGTTCTTCTCTTAAACCCCTCCCTCCTCCACCTCACCTCAACCCACTCTCCCACTCTCACTCCTGACCCCTTAGATGGAGAATTTTCATTTTCCCATAGTAACCTAATGCAGATATTGATGCTAGGATAGGCAAGAAATAAGTCCCGTGTCCATCTGGGCCCATTTTATTTTTTATGCACGGAGAGAGCTAGCTAGTCTGTTGAACAAGAGTGAACAATGGCAGCAGCAATAATGTACTTTCTATGTCTGCAGTGAGGATTCATGAAAAAAGAAGGCAGGAGCGGGGGCCTCAGGACAGTTGACTCCACACGGTGTTCCACCATGCCAACATATTCCCAAACCAAGAGGCCCACATGATAAATAAACGCAATGGCTAACAGTCGGGAATTTTCAAAGATGACAAGAAACATGCCTTTTAAAAAGCTGGGTGTGGCTGTTAAATGTTTTCCCTGGTAACTCTCTACCTTAGTTTTTAGGGTAGGGTCACTCACTGAACTCAGAGCTTACTTATTCAGTTGAGCTGGCTGGCTACCAAGCTCCAGCAATCCTCCTGCGTGTGCTGGGAACTGGGACTCAGCGCCTCATGTTTGCATGGCAGCCCGTTTGTCCACTCGGCCCCTGCACCACCCCAACAGCTTCTACACGTCTACCTGCTGTTCCCGAGACTCCCAAACCACACCCCCGCCCCCTAAAAAAGAAAAAGAAAAAAAATGTTGTCTGTAATGGCGACTTGTGTCTGCAGTCGAAGCTGTTGCGAGACCAAGGCAGGAAGCTTTCCAATTCTCTGCTTAGTAATGTGCAGGCTAGCCTGGGCTACAGTGTGAGAGTGAGACTGTCCTTTTCTTCTCCCCCAACCAAGTCCCCAAAGTGAATTTTATTATTTTATAGAGGTAGAGAGCGAGAGGTGGGGTGTGTGTGTGTGTCAGACTGTCAAAACCCAAACCTGTCGCTGTGCCAAGGAATCTGCGTGGGTGCTTGGGCAAGAGCTGTGACGGAGCTTGTCTGGGAACAAGGAGTGCTGTGGTGAGACCTGGGACTATTTCTTGTTTTGCCTCAGCTTCCCAGAGCCATTTGATGGTGGGATCTACCCAGGAGCTGCCTCCCCCACCTGAGATAGCCTGAGAGCCGAAGTCCCAGGATTCCTCAGCATCCTGAGGAGAGGTGGTTTGACTCTGAGAAGGACATCTTCAGGCTCAGCCTTTTTCTTCCCTGTAATTGCCACCTGTGGCCGCCAGCTCTGCTCCCTCTGTGCTCTGCTGTCCCACCCTCTCCCCAGGCTGTCTGCAGCCTTATCTGGAGAGCCCCAGAAAGGCTGAGGTGAGATGGAGCGATAAGCAGGAAGTGCAGTGGAATTTCATTCCTGGAAAAAAAAAAAAGAAAGAAAGAAAGAAAGGGACCTTGGCATCAGTAGCTGAGCAAGGGCGCTGGATGTTAATCACTGCTCCTTTTATCAGACAGCTTTATTAAGATCAATGTTTTTTGTTGCCAAATTAGAGTGGACCTAGAGCGAACTTCCCAGCAGTTATTAGCACAAGCCCACATTTGCTGGAAGGATCGGGTACCTCCACGTGCTCGGCCGTAGCTGGAAGTTACACAATATCTATATCATTTTTCACAGCTTTGTCATTAGCTGGTAATGATTTGATTATTTTGCAGATGAATCACGATATAAATCTCTTTCACAAACACTACCTCCAAGTATTAATCAAAACCATTAAGGCAGAGCAGTCGGTGCAAATTAAAAAATTTGCATGTCTAAATTAAAAATTACAGTAATACATCATAAATAAATCTTTTAAATTCTCTATGGCCTCTATGCACATCCTTTCTTTGGTGTGTGTCCTATAACGAGGCCCTGAGTGCACAGCCTTTTCTCTGCGCGTGTGTGTGTGTGTGTGTGTGTGTGTGTGTGTGTGTGTATGTGTGTGTGTGTGTGTTATATGTACACAGAGTGGTCTGGGATTCTGGCTTTAGGTGACCCCTGGTGCTGGGACAGGAGAGGGAAGGGGCAGTTTTTCTTCTTCTTTACTCCACTTCTGTCTTTTTTTTTTTTTTTTCCTGAGCAGAAGATTCAAAGGCAGCGCACAGGAGGAGAGAATAGATTATTCGCGGCAGCGTCTTCTCTTGTTGCAAAGTAAATATTTGCGAAAGGTGATGCTTCTTTTTCAAATAACTTTGAACTGTGAGGAAAATTACCAAGTTGTGTTTTAGGTAATATTTCATTTTGGAGCTATTAACACATTACTTGCAATATGGGAGGAAATTAGAGGGTTTTGAGTGATGAAAGCCACCTTTGGCATTAAAAAACTATTATTATTCCCTTGAAACGCTGAAGCAAATTAAAACAGGAAAATGAAACTTTCAAGTGCCCTGGATTTGAAAAGGCATTTTCCCCCCTTTCATTTGTCAAGAAAAAAAAAATTGAAATGACTTGTTTCACGGGAAACCTGGAAGAAATCATTTAGAAGGGAGAAAAGTACTCTTTTCAAAATGCCTTTGCCAGAGCATTTGGGGCCTGCAGCTGCCCTGTGCTACTCTGGTGTTCCTGGAGTAAACTGGCCTTGGAGGGACAGACTGTGGACTTGTGTACAGGTTCAGCACAGCCCAGGGTAATGGGACAGAAGCAGCAATTAGAAAACACTCTCTCTCTGCCCAAGATTTAACCCAATTA
Source organism: Acomys percivali (assembly GCA_907169655.1). Lineage (NCBI taxonomy): Eukaryota > Metazoa > Chordata > Mammalia > Rodentia > Muridae > Acomys > Acomys percivali. Next base: position 26,300,095 of record OU015751.1, on the reverse strand, counting down.
ACCTATCAGTAACCTATTAACCTAATTAAATAGAAGAGCTCTTCCTCGGAGAAGAATGCAGGACTTGACCCGTTTGTGGGCGGAGGGTAGGAATGAGCGCGCTGTGCAGGGAGTCTTAGACTTTGGAGGGAGACATTTTTGACACAGAACTAAGGCATTTGGGCACAGATCTAAGTGTTGTTTCCTTAACAGCAGCCCATGGAATTATCTAGCATGTTAGTCGTCGTCAGCGTGGGCCAGCATGCTTCTCCACCATGTGGGCTTTGACCTTAGAGCATTTCTTACCTACACACAGAGCCCTTCTGCCTAAGGCTTTGCTCTCCACCTGCCCATGACGTCTTATGAGTCTAGTGAGCTAAAAATCTAAAGCTAAATATGCATAGGTCAAACCTGTGCAGACAGTGAACTTTGTGGCTGACCAGATGCTGCACACCACACCCAGGTGTGGATTAAAGGGCTGAATGTGCTTCTGGCCTTTCTCGGACCCTGTGGACTCCATGAATTGGCTCACGTCTGTAGCTCTCAGTTTGTTTATCTGTGTCAAATGAATGAGTTGGATGAGATGAGCTCAGAAGGTTCCCCCCCAGTTCTTGAAAGCTTGTTGGTTAAAAATAATAATAATAAAATTGCTACTTCTCTCTAATTTCTCTCCTTTTGATTCTCTCTCTCTCTCTCTCTCTTTTTTTTTAGCAAAAATAAACAACAGTTCCTGAGTGATCTAGGCTAGGACTGCACCATCTAATATGGCAGCCGTGTATCTGCTTACAGTGCAATGAACTAGAATGACACTCGATGAAAACACTTCAGCTCTTTAATCACCAGCTCAGTGGCCACATGTGGTCCATGTCTATCGACTCAACAGCCCAGATGCCTAACATCCTCATTACTTCGAGAATGATCTATGTGCAGGGTACACCTGTAGTTGAGTTATTGGGTACCCTGTGCGTGCTTGATGCAGGTGGAGCCAGTGATGGCAGGTGAAGACAGACTCATCTGTTTAACTTGGCAAATACTGCGTAGCATCCACAGTGTTTAATGAGGTCCCAACCTACTTCCTAGCTGCACTGTCATTGTGGACATAGGTCAGTATTCCAAGTCCCTCTGTCCCCTTGTGTAATGGGAGATGTTACCTGCACCTATGTGGATCTGGGTAAAATAGCTGCCATGTGCTGAACTGCAAACGATACATAAAGAATGCTATTGCACATATTCCTTTCATAGATTAACAAAGTCTCTCTTTGTACTGTGGGTTAAGTGTATGTGTGGTATATAGGCATTTATGAATATATTGGGGGACACATGCATGTGTATGCCTAGAGGGCAGAGGTTGATGTTAGCCGCCTTCCTTGATTATGGTCAACTTTATTTTTTGAGACAAGGCCTTTCGCTGAACTTGAAGCTCACTAATTATCTAGGCTGGCTGGCTATCAAGCCTCAGAGATCCTACAGTCTCTCTCCTTTCCCAATCCTGGCTTTATAAGGTGCTTACCTCTGCATACAGTTTTTGCATAGGGAACGTGAATTCGTGGTCTCATGTTTGTATGGCAAGAATTTTTCCAAAATAGTTATCTCTCCATCCCTAGATGAACTTTTAAGTATTAAAAAAAAGACCAGGCTGAATATGAGAGGCATAGAAAACTATGAGCATGTGTGTTTTGCTTCTAATAAAGATACCAGGTTAGAAAAAGTTAGTGTGTGGGGCTGGAGAGATGGCTCAGAGGTTAAGAGCACCGACTGCTCTTCCAGAGGTCCTGAGTTCAATTCCCAGCAACCACATGGTGGCTCATAACCATCTATAATGAGATCTGGTGCCCTCTTCTGCATGCAAGCACACATGAGGGCAGAACATTGCATACATAATAAAATAAATCTTAAAAAAAAAAAAAAGAAAAAGTTAGAACAGGAGACGCTGGACCTCTGAAAGGAGCAGACCCCTTTGATTCTTCTTGGCTGTGCTGTCTTGCCCCACATCCCACCCAATATGCAAGGTCCCCAGTCCGTTTTCTTTCCTTTGCATTTACACTTCACCTAACTGAGCACAGAGTTACCTAGTTCTGCTGGTGGCTCCACCTTAGCTGGCTGCTGGGAGTTTGCCTCTCACTCAAGAAACTCTAGAAAGTGCTCCCTGTGTCCAGATAAGGCTTCTACTTCTCAATTCTAAGGTCACTCTGTTGACTCTGTCAGAAGGGTGTGTGCATCAAAGCATGGATATTATGTTGTCATGAAAAATGATGACTTTCTTATGCTTCAAGTGAATGTTAGGGAAATCTCCAGAGCCAGTGACACCAAATCTTTATTGAGGATCAGGAAAGAAGGAGAATAAATGGATGTTTTAGGAATTTATTTGAACATGAACATGTTCTTGGGTTCCCACAATGCCTTATTTCTTTTGTTTCTTAGTAGAAAGCATCTTTGTAATTTCCATGTTGAAATAATTATTTAGGTGAGTGGATGGCTCAAAATGCTTTGCAAAGGAGACAATTCATGTTTCAAATCTCTCCTCATCAGTGGGTATGGCATGAGTTTGAGAGTTTGAAGCATCTTTTAGCCTGGGTGTCTTGGTCTGTTTTCTCCCCGCACAGCTGTCTCTGCCTTTTATAATATTTATTACAATGATCTTACAATGCAGATAACCTCTGTTGACATTTAAAATTTTTATGATAGGAGCACATGAGCATATTTAGAAAACTCAATGCAGAAAGGCATAAAATAGAAAAAAAAAATCTCTCCTACAACCACTGACTTCACCGAATCCTTCTAAGAAAGACAAGGGTCACTGATGAACCATGGTCTGATTTTCAAAGAAACATGTGATGTCTTTAAGTGGCCGCTCAGGTATGAACAACTGAGTGTTTGAGATCCTGCACCTGAACACATGAAAGTTTCTTGGTTTTTAATTGATGGCTATACAATATATGACCATAGGGCTATTCCATAACACACTCAAGACTTCCATACTTGATGGGAATTTAGGTGATTTCCAGGTCTGCATTTTTGTTTTTGGTTCTTGCTATGACTGAGTGTGACTTGTTTTTATCTTTCTTTTGCAATGTATCTGTCAAATCAAAATCTTAACACTGTACTTGCCAGGTCAAAAATGACATGCATCTTTAATATTTATTGCTTAACAGCCATTTAAAAACTTTGAACTTGTTAATACATTTTTTCCCCCACTGGTGAAAGAGACCTCTGCTTCCTGCAGCCTCAGATACAGGAATTTAACGTTTCCCTGACTGTTGAATGGGAGATGGTTTCTTCTGACTGGTTCTTAGGCCTTTACCTGTGAGTAAGATTGAGCATGGTTTTATCTACTCTAACCATCTGAGACCCCACCCTACCCCTTCCACTGCCTATGTCACTGTTTCTTGCTAATTTGTGAGAAGTTCATCTTTTCCTCTTGTTCTGTTAGAACATTTTCTAAATTCCCCGTGTGTGTTTTCCAAACACACCCAATTGTCAGGTTCCTAACTTCGATTAGGAACTATCTCCTACACTATCAGAGTTTTCCTTCCATGTGAACAATCCCTAATCATTTCCTTTGGACAGTCTTGTACTTGTGGTCTTCAGAAAGCAGAAAGGAAAGGTGTGGGAAATGAATTATCCCAAAGAAATAGTGAAAAAAAAAAACACATTTGTTTCACTTTCAGTAGTAGCTGCTTTTCTCCAGCTGGGAGTCTTTCCCGCGCCCACTTCTATCACAAGGCTCCCTCCTCGTCTTCTTGAAACAGCAGGGCTTTGGCAGAAAGTTGCCAAAGTGCTTTTGTGAGGCAAACAAAATATGGAAAGAAGCCCACAGGTATGGGCATTCCATTCATTTATTTGTTCAACAGGATGCCCTGACATACCAATCCCATTCCTGGCAATAAGAGCAATTCAAGGACAAACTTATACTCTAATAAGAAAGGGATGGGAGCCACTGCAGGGAAAAGAAGTGCGCTTATCTGCACTGAGAGTCTCAGCTCAATCCACTTCTATGGCATTGAAATGCAGATGACTGTCTGGCATGGGATCCCCAGTGAGAATCCCCTTCCAAGCACAAGCATCCCTAGCAGGGAAGGACCATTTAAGTAACTGGTTATGAAGAGCACACCCAAAATTTTTTGTTTTCATGTGACTGTTTAAATTAACGATCAGGTCTCCCTTAGAGGCTCAGGTAAAACACTACTTGGTTCTTAAGGACAGATAAATATAAAAGGTACCTGGCTGTGTGATTACCAGTTTCTTGTTGCAAATGAGTCTTTCTTATAGATTGTCTTAAAGAGAGATGCCCTTTTCATTTTGGCCCATTATGTAGTCATCAGTACTCTTATTTTCCTTTTTCACTCTGTACCTGACAACCAGAGCGAATGATGATCTTTATAGAAAAACAATCAGAAAGAAGTACAGAAAAGTAAGAGTGAATACAAACAAAATAATTTTTGTATCTTCTTATAAACAATTGATGACTAAAGAATATTCTTCTTTTATGGACTAGTGCCACTTTTTAAAATTCAGTATGTATGCCTTGTTGTTTTATGTATCATTTTTCTTTCAAATATAAAGAAAAATGGAATAAATATTTCTCTATGACCAAAAAGCCCAAATAGGAGACATTTCTAGAAGAGCAGTTACAAGGTAGGGCAGTGAACTTTCAGCTGACAGTTCCTGCTACTTAACACCACAGTGTTGTCTTTTGCTGTTAGCCTGATTCTGCAGTCATATGGCGCAGAAGACAGGAATACAGAGTCAAACCTACTGGGGGCAAAGCAGAGAGAAAAGCTCTTGACATCCAAAATCTCTCCAATGTGAAAGGGAGATTCATTTCTCTCTTTCACGGTGTAAACTGTCATCCTGCAGCACAGAGCTGAAGCCATCTAAGCTCCCTGATTACTTTTGTGCAGCGCGTGGTTAATGCCCTTGTATCTGACGATGGGTCCTGGGTCAACACGGCTAAAGTCATTAGAGTTTATCTTTCCAAGTACTGCTTGAGAATTCCCATTTGTGTCTCTGTGGTTCGCCTTCCATTTACTTTCTACTTTCCCCAACTCCCTGGAGGAAAATCTGGCCACATTTTTTTTTTTTTTGTACTATTCTGAGAAACAAGAAGATCCAATAACATTTGTAGCCACTGCCCATAGTGTGGCCTGGGAAGCATAATTTGGAGTTTTTAAGGGTGGGCAGGATTTAGGAAATGAGAGCTTTGTATTTCAGTGGGACCGAATGGCTTGAGTCACAGGGATGAAAACCTGTTTGGCGAGGCTTGAGAAGGGACAGATTACTTCTGACAGGTCTAAACAGCCCAGGCAGATAGGATCATTTAACTATATTTAACGAACACTGACAATGGAATGCTTGATTAATGTCCCCCACCCAGATACCCAGGGACTGGCAGGTCACCTTCTCAAACCAACAGGCAGTTGACGAATCCTCCTTCACCATGCACAACTGCAGGCTGCATCAGATGGTCTGCTGAGCGCATGCTCCATCAAGATCTCAGCCAGATCTTCCTTGATTTATTGGCGTGAGCTGGGAGGCTCCCTTCATTTGGGCCATAGAATAACATGCACATATTTAGGCCCAAATGACACTGATGATGTTAAGACAGAGTGAGTAAAAACCAAAACTTGAAAAGTTGGCAGGGGTTGTGAGTTTCAGTTTTTTAAAAATTTGGTAAGCGCCCAGGCCCTGAGCAGTGTGATGCTTCTGTATTTTTTGTTTGTTTTGTTTTTTGTTTTTTCTTCTTCTTTTGTCTCTCAAACTATCTATGCATCTTAGGTACCTTTTCGTTGCTGTGATAAAATACCCTGACAAAAGCAATCTAAGAAAGGAGGGTTTATTTTAGCTCACAGTTCGATGATCATGGGGGAGGGGGTTTGAGGGCGGCAGGAACTCAAAGCAGCTAGTCACAGCATATCCAGTCAGGTAGAAGAGAATGCTGAATGCTAGTGTTAAGCTCATTGTCTCATTTTTCTCCAACCCAGCCCAGCCCAGGGCATGGTGGCACCCACAATGGGTAATGAATGGGTCTTTCCACCCCAGTCAATGAAATGAAGACAATTTACCACAGGCATGTCCAGGGCCCATGTACCTGTGATGCTAGACTGTTTCAACGGACAATTAATACTATCTACTTCATCCCTTCTGAAGCAAAATGCATTTTAAAACCCTAGTTCTAAAATCCACAGGCTAATTCTTCATCTGATGTAGATAATTCTGGAAGTCAGAGTCACGACTCCATTTCCTATTACTAATAACATTGCTCAAATATTATAGCAAAGAACAGAAGACAGTTAAATTCTCAGCCATGTAGATTAAGCTCCAAACATTTGCCATTCTTCTATTTTTATAAGGTTGCTATCCAATGAGCACCTTGGTTTTTGGTACTTTGAGACTATCGCATCTTCTAAGATTATAACAAGTTCACAATTTTGCTCTTCAGAAAAGACCACGATCAAATAAAGCTGCTATTTTTGCATGAAGATGAACTCTCATTTCTCTCCACCAGCAGTGGCGTTACATATTCTTTTGTTTATGGCTGCCTTTAACACTTTAGCACTTAGAACAGGTCCCTGCACATCCGAGGCGCCCTCAGTAAACACTTCTTTGAAGAAGGGAGCCGGTAACTGTGGATATGTGGTGGCAAGAGACCCCAGTCAGAACCACTGGCTTCATGGAACTTGTTGGGAATATGACTAAGCCCAGTTGTCAGAAGGACATATAATAGACAACAGACAATGCCATGGGCATGCATGCTAGACTTGGAAAATAGGATGAGGGAGGAAAAACAAGAATCTGTGGGAAAACGCTCACCCATTGAATCTCAACTAAATTCCTCAATGTTGCTTTTTCTGACCTCTCTCACTACCCCACCAAGCTTAGGACTGCATGATTTTTCATGCCTGCTAAAACAAATGTTCACAGACTTAGTATTTTACAATAGCAGATGAAGTTATTTTCTCACAGTTCTGTAGGTGCAAGTCTGGTGTGGTCTCACAGGACTACAATGCAGTGTCACTTGTCTGTTTTCCTCTCGTCTGTGTCTAGAAGAGTTACCATAGCACTCTATGGCCATTTCATGGTTTGTGGCCCTCTACTCCCATCCTCAAAGCCTGCAGTGGCAAGTTGCATCTTCTCTGCCCTAGGAGACATGGGCATTGCCTTTCGATTCACTCCTGAATCCTCAGTGCCCTTCACAGTCCTAACAAATTTTTGGTGGATGAATTTAGTTAGGACTTCATCTGTTCTCTACAGAATTATTTTTAGTTGGACGATTTGGGTTTCAACCACACTGAGTAGAGGCAAATTCTCCATGTGGTTAACAGGTAAACAGTTTAAATCATACACTGGTTCCCTGATGCTATTTATACACACTGGAAAAGACAAAGATTTTGTGTGTGTGTGTGTGTGTGTGTGTGTGTGTGTGTGTGTGTGTGTGTGTGT
>OU015751.1:26282125-26292666 GCA_907169655.1 Acomys percivali | reverse complement strand
TGTGTGTGTGTGTGTGTGTGTGTGTGTGTGTGTGTGTGTGTGTGTGTTTCAACCTCTTAAAAGTTCTGTTCCTTCATGCCTGCACTGACATCTTGGGCTGGTGTACTTAGTCATCAGGACCACCCAAATCCCAAATGAATTTCCTCCCCAAATCCCATCCTAGTGGTTAGCCTCCAGGAAATAACAGATAAATATCTGCTGAGTCACTTGGTGATTGGTGGAAGCTGGCGTGCCTTGTGGACTAAGGGGTTTGTGTTATGAGAGGATACTAGTAGCATCTATGATGCTGTTGCCTTTATCTTATTTCACAAAGCAACTGATAGAAACATAGATGCCTTCATGAATTTATAACATCTAAAGTAAGCGATTATTTCTAAACCCAATACTTATTATCACATATAAGTGGTATCCCTGGCTACCTGTCCTGATGGATAATTTATGTTGGAAATAGGCAGCGCATTGGAGGGACAAGAGAAGAACAGAGAGTTAGGCACATTTGCTTTGTATTCTTGGAATTACTAAGGACTGATTGTGAGAACCTGGACACGTTATTCATTTACACCAACTTTAGCTCACATTTATGAAATAGATATGTCTTTGAGGTTTGAAGTAAATAGTTCATGTGGAAAGTACCTAACAAAATAACTGGTTATATAGATATTATTTCTCTTTATCCTTCCCCCATCTTACAAAAGGTGTCAAAGAGTTAATTTTCTTTTGTAAACGTGTTTCCAAAAAGCAACTGGTATTCTATACTTTTCTATGTTAACATGTTAAAGAACAGCCAGTGCTAATTCTTTTTCTTTCTAAGTCACTGACTAGATAGAGAATAAAATGACTGAAGAAGTGGAATGGGCCTGGTGTTATACACCTCACCTCACGGAGCACATGTGGCCAAGGTGACCAGGAACTATGTAAACACTAGTGGATAAGTACCTCAAACCTTACTGCCTTGGAGGAAGTGTACCATGCCTTCTAAGTCCCCTGGCCAGGAAAGACACCCTGAATTTTATTCAGTGGCTACCCCATGCCCAGTAGGATTTTGGTGTGTTTATTAAGACATGGCTATCTGTATAAATCAGAGTTTGATCAGGGCTTAAGACCTGTGAACGAGCTCTTTGTCTGCCTTCCTGAATAGGTGGACACATGCTTGTGGCAGTGTATAAGTGCCTGAGGAAATAATTACTAATGGGTGAGGTGCATAGCAATGAGAGCTGGTGAATCCACTGTCTACTTGTGTGAAGGAAGAACAGAAAATGCTACTAATTCCAGGGAGCTGAACTTACAGACTACAGAGAGCTGCCTGTGGAAACTGAGAAAGAAGAGCCATAGAGAACAAATCTCAATCTATAGGAATGAGGAATGGAAACTAGGTTTGCACAATTGAACTACAGCCCCATTGGGTATGTTAAGGTTTCCAAAGAGAGTACAGCCTAAAGATGGTGTGAGGGTGGTCGACAATGATGACGCACACACGTGGACTAACAAAACTCTGCTTCTGTGTATAAAAACACCAGGAATGAATTAAAAGATCCAGCAAAACAAGAAAGGCCTTAAAATATTTTTGAAAAAATACATTAGTGCCAGAAATACAGTAAAATGACCATCAAGAGGGCATGGTGAGAACAAGTAAGTACTAGTTTGATGTGGATTATATGTGGTAGTGATAAAGGGAAATGTACATCCTCAAAACAATATCTCTTAGTGGATTAAGACACCTAAAGATGATAACCTGGTCCTTTCCTATGTGTTCTGCTCCTAAGTAGCATTGCATCTTGGGACCACAAGACAGTTTATTGCCACTTCTTACAGATGCTCTCCATTGTCTTCCTCCTGCCCAGCGACACTGGATAGCTTCCTTCTTGAATCACAGGAACTTTTATACTTGGTACACTTAAGGGACACACTAAGCAATGCCGTGGATCTTCTGTGTTCTTAAATTTAGCTTCCCCTTGCATAAGCTGGTCCAGTTTGGCTGTTTCTCTTTCCAGGTGCATAGTCATCTGCCATTTTCCCTTTGGCCCAAGAGTGCTCAGTCTCTGAACTACCCTCCCCTCATCACAGATCTGGCTGGGCCCTTGCCTGCCTACTCCTGAAACCTGAAAAGATCTCAGGAACTGTGCCAGAGCATTACGTGGATGTGTTGTACCAGAAGTGCTGTCTGGGATTTCCCCTCTCTGGGAGTTGCATTTTGAATGGAATATAATGTTAGAAAGATAATTTACAGAAACTACATCTTAGAAAGAAGTGAAGAATGTAGGATTTTAAAATCAAGAGTGATAATTCTAACCACAGAACATCCAATTCTTTAAAAAACATTTAAAAACCACATTTATTTGTTTGTTTGTTTGTTTGACTGTTTGTGTGTATGTATATGTGTGTTTATAAATATGTGTGGAGGTCAGAGGACAGCTTTGGAGAGTGGGTTCTCTCCTTTCTTTATATGGATCCCACAAATCCAGCTTGGCTGCCAAGTTTGGAGGCAAGCCCCTTCACCTGCTGAATCATCTCATTTACCCCTAGACAAGAAGTTAATAAATTTTTTTCTTTTTAAAATGTATTTATTTAGTCACTTTACATCCTGGACATAGCCTCATCCCTCCTCACCTCCCAGTCCCTCCTTCCCTTTCCTCCCACCCCTCCCCTATTCCTCAGAAGCCCCCTCCATACCAACTCCAGCTCATGAGGTCTTATCAGGAAGGAGTGTGTGTTCTTCCCTTGAGGACTGGCAAGATAGTCCTGCCAGGGGGAACTAACTGAAAAGCTGGCAAAAGAGTCCGTGTCAGAGAGAGGCCCCCACTCCCCTTACTAAAGGACCCCACGTGAAACCTGAGCTGCCCATCAACTACATCTTTGTAGAGTCCATGCAAGGTCCTTGGTTGGTGCTTCAGTCTCAAATAAATCTTAACTCCATGTGAGGGCAATAGAAAAATACAAGTCTGTGTGTATAAACTAAACATAAGCAAACAAAACGCACACCTTACCAACTGAGGTTACATACAATAATACCCATTTTTTATTTTCCTAAATGATCACTTATGTATTCATAAACCCAGATGTATGTTTGTGTATGTGTGATATACATATATACTAGATGCATATCTTTATATTTACCTTATACATATGTATAAACATAGCTATATGTATATTTGCATATAAGAATAAATTTACAAATGCCTCTACTTATGATGGTAAGGAGGGGAAAAGGAAGGAAAAATAGAGAGAGGGAGGAGTCGATAAATTGGCATTATAGGTTTAGGTAAAATTGGCTCATTTTTAGGAATCTCCTTTCATACATTTAGGACATTCATATTATTAAAGGTAATCTCTTTTAGTTAAAGCAAATTGATCATAATTGTTAGTCATGTCTATAAAATGCTTTGGTAGAAACATGGTATTTATTTCCCCAGTTGGGCGGTGTTATAATCTCACCGGGTGGATACATGAGCACACCATTAGAGGAATAACAAACAATAGCTAATTCTGGTTAAGTGTACCTCCAAATTTCTGTGATTTTCTGGGCTTTCCACTCTTGCCTAAGCCCACTGGGCTTCCTGTCTGTAGCCTGGGGAGCAGGGAAGAGGACCACTCTCTAGTCTCCCTCTTCCACAGCTGCTACTCATGCAGCTGTGTGGTCAGCTGGGGGTGACTGTCTCATCACACACCCCTGGGAAGAAGTCAGCCATTGCTCAGACTGTAGAGTTGTCCTCTGTGTGTGTATCAGAGCTGTGTTCATATATAGGACTGTAAATCCAAGGCAAGATTCAATGAATCTTTAGCTTTACACAGATCCTGAATGAAACTTCCTGAGACACTCCAAGCTATTGTATTTGCCCTCCATCCAGCATCTTGTTTACATGACCTTTCTCTTAGTGACTATTAAGGTAGTCATCCGTGTTTCTAGAATAGCTGGTCTTCTAGGGGATTATTTCTTTCATAAAGCTTTTTTTTTTTTTTTGTCTTTTAGTTCATAGGTCTATTGTACCCGTCCCTTTCCTGGTTCTGAGCTTTGTGTCCAATGCATTATTGGAGAGACAGCTGAACAGGGCAGGAAGGGCTCCAAAATTCATGCTTGAATCACCAAGAAAGACCATGTTCCTATTTAGGGAAGCAGCAGAGATCTGCTAGTGTCTACGGCAAAGGCCCAAGGAGCTTCTCCTCTAAATATTTAAACAGCCTTTCACCAGGAGGCTTGCTACATGGAGACATCCGTGTGATGTGGTGCACACTGTAGTCTGTCTCTGTGTTGTATGACCTCCGATAGCACAGATCCTGCCTTGTATTGCAGAACAGTATGCACGGGAGGAAGAGCTGATGTTGACGCTATCTCATGGTGAGACGTTTTACTGCTCCAAGTCTGGAGGAGAACCTGTGTGTATAAATAATACATACAAGGACTTCATACTTCTAAACAGCCCCAGAAAATCTATAAATCTGATTCCCCGTCTCAATTAATGGAGTCACTTCCCTCACCAGATTGCTGTCTGTATGCTATTGTTGTGAAGTTTGCTGAAACCCTCTGGAAGAGCCATGCCATTTCCATCGTAGGGAGTTTGTCCTGTTGTCCTTGGCTAAATTTTCTTTGTAGCCTAGTTAAAACCTGGACACCTGGGAGCTTAAATTATCCCTGAAGGATATTAGTATATTAGCTACCTATAAAAATGAAATTTATATGAGGCATCTGTTTACATTGAGCATTCCATAAAACTGCAGCCGAGAATTCAAAGGAAAGGCTTTTGAATGAAGGTTTCATAGCCAAGAGCAAAAGGCTCTGGAGAGTGGCATCTAGACAGCTAATTTCCATTGTAGATATTAAAAAGAATTTTTAATAGACAAAGCATCCCCACCTCCCCACAGTGGCAGTCTAAGATATACAAAAGACTTCAAGAACCCATCAGAGTTTACAGTAGACATTTTGGTGTTATTTATCTTATCGTTGTTACTGTGTTCGGTAAAAAATGAGAGAACAGCCTTTTAACATTCGTCTGTTGACATACAACTGAGAACTTGGTGAGCAGAAGGAAGACAGATGCAATTGCATCTAATAGTGACAGGTTGTATCAGTGAGTGTGTGGGGGCAGAGAAGCTGGAGCCAACACAGGGCATGAGGGACCTCTCTTTCTTTTCCTTTCTCACCCTTCTCTGTTCAATCATTTCTTTTCTTCTTCCTTTTTCTTCTCTACTTTCATGTGTTTGTATGTGTAGTTGTATATACAAGTGTACACACACACACACACACACACACAAGTGCGTAGATTCACATGCATGTGTTGTTACACTTGCACATGTGCGCATGTGTGTGGAAGCCCCAAACTGATGCTTAGACTCTTCTTGGTTGTTACCCATCTTATTATTTGAGGCAGAGTTTCTAAATCAAACCCAGGGCTTACAGACATGGTTGGCCTTCCTAACTGGCTTGCCTTGGGGGCTCCCTTGTCTCTTGTTTCTGATGCCAAAATTATGGGTGGGCCACTATGTCCACCACCCAGCATTTATATAGGTTCTGGAGATCTGCTCTTCAATCCTTGTACCTGCTCAGCCATGCACAAAGTGCTTTAATTGCTGCCCTACCCCTCAGACTGGTCTTGCTTTCGCTACGCCCTTGCCTCAGTTTCCTATGGGTTAGGGTTGCAACTATGCTCCACTGTGTCACTCAAGAAGTCTGTAGTACCAACTGGATTTGAGGACTAAACACTCTATTTCTGGCATGCTTGGCTTGCAAATGCATAGAGACGCACCCAACTTATGCAAGATGAAAAGACAAGGCTAGAGAGTTATTTTTTTCAGATCTACAAGTCAAGATACAACAGACAACAATCAGAGCAATCTGAATGCCATGATGCTATGTTGAACAGTGAGTATAAAACAGGTACCGACCTTGTAGCCTACATACCTGTATAGCCAACTGGCACAAAGATGTCAGAGCTTACTAAGTAAAGAATGGCCCTGCAGCTGGCAGCTGACTGTCTTGATCCCCATAGCAAAGAAACTTTGGCGACGCTTTCACCTCAGCTTCTACAGGAAGACTTGGTCTACACAGCTGACATTGCTTTGCTTGTAGCAATGAGCCCCTCTACCACCATTACCACGCCATCAAAACTTCTGTCACCAGCCATTATCTTCGTATTGCCTCATTGTGATGAAGTCCTAACACATGTCCTTGGTAAGCTGCAGTCACGGCTCACCGTGTCCTCTTACACGTCCTCTCTGAGCTAACTCTACTGTGCTTTCTTGGACTTTTCTGTCACTTTACTGGTCCTGAGTCCTCTTTCTTTTCCAGCTCAACTCACTTGCCTGTTAATTTCATCTAGGCTCCAACACTGATGGCTTCTGACCTGAAGCACCCATATAAGATGTCTTCTTCAGAATCCAGGGTCACAGGTCCAAATGCTCCCTGATCTCTTTTGTTGAAAGATGAATGGAAACACGGAACGCATCATTTCTAAGTAGAATGCCCGAACTCTGTCCTGAAACTTGCTCAGCCCATAATGATTCTCGCTTCACCCATGAAACTTCTACGTCCCAGTTGCCATGTTCAACCTCAGTGTCTCCCCCTGCATTCTCTTCATAGCTTACTCAACATTCAGTCCTCAGGACGTCTTGAGGGCATTGCCTTGATTTGGATGTACCCTCTCACAGCCACCCCATGCTCATCAGCTGCTGTCCCCCCTCCCTCTTTTCTGGTTGTCTATCCTATTCCTACTATCCTGTGCCCTTGCACATAAACAACACAACACAACAACCACAGAACCCTTCAGAAAAACTCAAATCATGCCCCTGCCTGGCTTTAAACTTCTTGAAGGGTCTCATTTCCTTCTGCCTAAAAAGCCAAAATCTTCACAAGGACTAAACCTAAATCCCTCTAGCCTCCTAGCTCCTCCTCTTCCGCTTTCTTAGTTTCTGAAGTCTCCCCACCACTGGCCTCTTGTTTTGGGGGCCCCGGCTTAGCTGCCATTGCTTGCAATGTTCTCCTGCCTGTTGGCACTTGGTTGGTTTACTGACATTCTTCAAGTTTTTTTTTTTTGCTCAAGTCCAACCTTCTCAATAGCTCATCACTTTTAACACTGCAACACGCTTTCCCTTTTTGCTCGTCCCCCAAATGTTCTGCTAACCCCCACACCTCTCACTTCTTTCTCCTATGGTATTTGTGACCTTATATGCACACTATTGATCACAATTATTATTTAGTGTCTGTCTTTTCCTACTACAACTAAAACTGTCACGAGCCAAAGGTTTTTGCTTTGTCCTCCGACATGTCCCCAAGTGCCTGACACAGTAACCATGAATAAATATCATGTTGAGTGACTGCAACAATACATTGAATAAATGAAATCATCTAAATGCCAGGAAGTGGCAGGTGCCAGCTTATGTCCATTTTGAGAAGACTGGGGCTTAGGTGAAGGATCCCATAGTGCTAGGGCTTAAGTGTACTGCTGGGCTTCTCAGCAGTTTTATTTACCATTAAAGCCTTTATGCACACTGCGTGCTCAAGCTCATTATGTGCCCTTGTGGCATTGATCTTTAGGGGTTTTTTTTCAACCCAGAAAATTTTCTTTTGTTCTCTGGTTTCCTGACAGGTGGATTGAGGGTAAAGAGAAGCAGTATTTGGTCTGATATATTTTCTGAAATGTAATTATGATACCTCACAAATTCCAAAATTGACTCTTTAGATTATAGTTCACATTTTTTTTTTTTTTGGCAGTTAAGTGATCGGATCTGATGTTTAAAATTTAGAAACAAAACCCGGGCTGGATAGATAGCTCAGAAGCTAAAGGTATTGACTGCCTGCCAAGCTCAAGAATCTGAGTGTGATCCCAGGACACACACAGTTGAGGAAGAGACCCTGCTCTTGTGCATTGTCACACATGCATTTGTCCCCCACCCCCATGTACACTAAGCAAGTAAATAAATGTAAAACAAATCCAGGAGCTTGAATAACGCCACTCTATTAAGGGCATAGCGTTTTGAATGCACTTCAGCATTCCATAGGATGACCTCAGACTCTAACTACGGGGTGTGATGTCTGTATCCTAACTTGTGAAAACTAACGCAGCTACTTCTTCCTAAGACTTGTACAGAGTTGGCGGGAAATGTGAGCATCTATGGGGCAGCAGATGTATTTGATAAAAACAAGGCCAGAAGAGCCTTGCTGGAATGGTCTATTGGGGGGTGAGGGGGGGGAGGGAAAGGCTCCACCGTGCCAACGAGGCAGTCCAGAGACACACGTTTCCTTAAAACAGAACTGCAGTGAAGTTTTCTACATGCAGGAAGGAAATGTGAATTTGGGAGTTTACAAATAACGCCTTTTAAATAAGGGAGTTAAAAGGATTGGGAGGGAAAAATCCATCCTCATCCAGGCTTCCAGGGAAAAAGTGAGTAAAGTTTGCTTTGTTTGCCTGCTCGCGCTCTCTCTCTCCTACTCTGCCTCTTGTTCCTTTCTCAGATACAGGTGACGTTCAGGTGCCACACTGAAAGGCCTCAACTCCTCTGTTGTATCTAGCTTTTGTCACACATTTTGGTATTAGCCTTGCTGGTCTCCACCCCCCCCTCCCGCCCCCCATTGCACCTCTCTTCTCACTCACTTCCTGACAAAATAAAACCAGTTTTCATTCTGAAACTGTTCTTAACCCTGCTCACTACTGCCAGTAACTCAAAGCCAGTAATTCCCCGGACTGCTTAAATTCAGGGAACTTTATTAAAATGTCAGCTTGCTACAATATTGTCTTTGAGAAATGTGAAAACAAGTGTTCTTGCCATGCTTTTCTATGGCGAGAACTGACGCCTTAGAGTGATATCTGCCATCTCAGCAAACTGTTACCCTCTACACAGGCCCACCGGAGTTAATCTCAGCTCTCTTTTTCCTGGCCTTGAACTCAGTGACCCGAAACTGTCTAGACTGAGGAGGCTTAGGGACCCTCAGACAACGGTCATTTTGCTGAGAGGAAAAAGATTTAAGCATTGGCCAAGATTCGGTTAAAAGATATATTTAAAATATCGTACCATCTTTAAGTTGAGGCGTCACAACCATGCTTCCAGTAGAATAAACGTCAGTAGGCAGGGCTGCTTCCCACTGGGCAAAGTACAAGCCAGTGACAGCTACATAGTTATGCTGTGTGCATGGGAGCGGTCAGCACCTTTATCTGAGTGGATGAACTCATGCCTTACATACTGTCTTAACATCTGTTCTGTACCACAGAAGAGGGAAAAAGAAAGGAAATGAACCCCCAAGAGTAAATTAAACAAAGGTAGGAAAAGACCTCTATAGTGAAAATTGTAAAACACTAATGAAATACATTGAGATTGGATGGATGGGCACACACTCACACGTCATCTGGAAGAATTAATATTGTTAAAATGTCCACACTATGCAGTCTGATGTACAGATTCAAAACAATGGCCATCAGAAAAACAATGGCGTGTTTCCTTGACACAGGAACAATGATAAAGAAGTGTGCACTACAACACAGAAGATGGTGAATAGCCGAAGCAACACTGAGTGAGAAGAGCACAGATGGAAGCACACTGTGTCTGACTCTAAGACACACTGCAGGGCCTTAATAACCAAAGCAGCTTTTCAGAAATCATGTGCTAGAGAAAGGACAACAGCTTCACTAAATGTGACCAGGAGAATTGGCTATCCATGTGGAGAAAACGGGAAGTTGACATCTTTCTCTCATCTTGTATAAAGATTAATTCAACATAGAACACTGACCTAAATATAAGATCTGAGTTATATTAGAAAGAAACACAGGGGGCACACTTAGATGATTATTTGGATATGGCCCTAAAAATATAGGAAGCACAAACAAAATTAGACAAATGGGATTACATTTCACTAAAAAGTATCTGAACAGCAAAGGAAATGCATACAGCATAAAAACACAACATATAGGTAGGAGAAACCATCTGTCTAATGCTTATCTGACAAAGGATTAATGTCTAAAATATATAATGTACATAAAATATTAGTAAAACCAAGTAATCCAATTAAACTGGGCAAATTACCTAAATCTATGCTTCTGGAAAAAATACAAATGATCAGCAGCTATATTTAAAAGTTCATTTTCAGTGTCTATCATAGAAACAGAAATCAATGCTGTCTACAGACAGATATTGCCTAGTGAGAATGGCTATTATTAAAAGCAAATGCTGGTGAGGTGTGGAGATGTTGGTGGGAACATGCGCTAGTACAGCCAATATGGCAACCATTACAGAGGTTACTTAAAACATCAAAAATAAAATTAGCATGTGGCCCTATACCTCACTTTCAGACATAAATGAAAGGGGTAAAGTTGGCAAGCCCAGGAGATGCAGATGTATGCCCATGGTTACCTACTCACCTTGACCAAGGTATGACATGAACCTAGGTGTCTATCAGTGGGTGAATGGACAAAGAGAATGTTGTCTGGAAAACCATTCAGCCATGAAGAAGAAGAGGTGGAGGAGGAGGAGGAGGAGGAGGAAGAGGAAGAGGAGAAGGAAGAGAAGCAAGGAAATACTGTTTGAGGAGAAAAAATGGGTATAACCAGAAAATAATACTT
>OU015751.1:26236162-26273782 GCA_907169655.1 Acomys percivali | reverse complement strand
ACACACACACACACACACACACACACACACACACACACACACACACACACACTCTCCTTCTGGAACTTTCTATCATCTTTTTCAACCTAAATATGTTTGCCTTTAAGACCATCGTATGGTCCTCTTAGAATTCTCCGTCATTCTCAACCTCAGCAACTCCCTTGGAGGTCTTTGCCTGATTTAGCCAGCTGACATGGAGTCACCATTAAGATGAACTTAGTAGCTTCAACTTGGGGCCAGTGGTTGGTGAAGAAAGGATGTTGTCTGCTCAGTAGTCATCCCCAGCTTAAACCTCACATGGGTGAGAAGTGAACTTTATTGTATGAGGCCACCAAGAATTGGCATCATCATCTCCCTGATACCAGCTTTCCTGGCTCAACCTTACTCTTTGCTGTTTGCCTATCCACCTTAGCAAAGTAAAGCATAGGAGTCAAGCCATGAAAGAAGTTCATGCAACAGCTACAGCTTTCCTTTTATTCTTTGTTCCCTTGTAGACAAGTAACTGGCTGTGCTGAACACCACAGGGAAAGCAGGGGAATGCATCGAAAGACCACAGAATGCTTATTCCCTAAGCAATGGATAATAACAACAATAACAGTAATACCATTAATGGCAATAATAATCAACATTAATCTTTCTTCAGCAGGCCTTGAATGGAGTTCAGTGGCCCAAGGGCCATTATGACTCCGGCATGACTAGGCCCTGCTGTGGGCCTTTTCTAAGGCGAAGGGTCGGGGGCTGGGGAACACAAACCTCTGAGCTTGGTACACAATAGACCATAACCTCCTTCTCTCTGTTGCTTTTCATAAGGAGCCAGTGGAGATCTGTCAGTGCAAAAGCTTTCTGCAGAGCCTCCTAGAATGAGAACGCCTAGTGCCCAATGCTTTTACTGGAGAGCACCAGGCAGGCAGAATGAAGTCAGTAATTTCTCCTGCCTGCAAGCCTTGAATTAGGCCACATGGTAGAGCTTTTTAGGCTGATTGGGGTGGGAGAGAGAAAAAAAATTCACAGAACCTTAGAGAAATGGTAACGCCTTATTAAATTATTTGAAATCTCTAGAGTTGCACGTCTTCTGGCTCCAAATTGGCATACCTGTTAACTTAGAGTGTTCAAATTCCTCTAAAATATTATTGTATTTAAGACAGAGTGCCATCCCAAGCTGCACATGAATTACAGAGCATCAGGGGAAGAGAGAGACTTGCCGTTCCCCGGCTTAAAAACCTTTACCACAATTAGTAGTTAGTAGCTTTCAAAAACATTTGCTGGATAAGTAACCATGGTCGAATCGCATAATTTTGCCCCACCTCCTCCTCTTTTCTTTCCTTTGATTCCAGGGTTTTGAGTGCCTGTCTGAGAGCTATAATTTCATCTTTAGGCATATTTCTTTAGGCATTCTTAATGAGACATTTGAGGTGTCCAGTCCTGCCTTCCTGAATTCAGCCTTTTAGGGATTCGGGGTTTGGAGAGTGTGGGAAAAAGGGGAGGTGGAGTGTCCAGTGCTGAAGAGGAAATGTGATCTAAGGGCTCAGGGAGATTGAGAGGCACCTTGGCTCCACTCTGTGCAGGGCTATATCTGAAAGTATAGCAGACACAAAATTTTCCATTCTCAAATATTTATTGCACGCCTATTGGGCGCCGTGCATATTCTAGGAATGGGAAATGCACAAATGAATTGATGATCATGTTTTCAGAGAGCTCTCAGGTCTGTGTCTGAACATAGCCTAAGTGAACTGAAAGTTCCACTTCTATTATTCGGCAAACTTTAAAAACAAGAAAGAAAAATCGTCTTCGGTGAACTAAAATTTGGCTATGTTGTCTTGGTTCTGGATACCTTCAAAATGTCCTCTACTTGCCCTGTAAGTGAAGAGTTGTAGGACATACGAATCTTTAGGTAACTCTCTCATCATTGAAGAAGAGGCATGCTGAAATGAATGAAACATGGCTGACAAATGGCAGCACTGCCACAGTAAAGGGATAAAGTGCTTTTTCTGCTGGAGTGTGTACAGTTAGCCCCTGGGTCTGTGGGTGGGTCAGTTCACTGGATTTTCTGCTCAGAACCCAGAATTCTGTGTCAGAGGAATAGGCATAGGTGGGGTTTTAATAACACAAAACCCTATAATACAGCTTTTCCATAGCTTATATTCTACTTTGGGTGCACACATGGATGAGTAATAATTTATATTCCCATGTTTGGTTTCCATATGACTCCTCTCCTACCTTTTTAAAAAAGATATTTTTAGTACAGGAATTGAATTTAGGGGGTCCTCACTCATGGTAGGCAATTGCTCTGCCACCGGGCTGTATTCTCTGCACCTTTTTACCTTTTGTTTTGAGACAGAGGTTACTAAGTTGAACAGGTTGCTTTGAATTAGCAATTATGACCGTATCAATGTTTACTTTTTAGTTTGAGACAGACTAGTACTACACTGTCTAGGGTGGCCTTGGATGTGCAATCTTTCTGCTTGATCCTGTTAAGTAGCTGGGATTAGAGATTTGAAAACACTCGGCCTATGAGAAAGAAATACATTTCAAGGTAGGAAGACTGTGAGGCCATGGGCATAAGTAGACTCAGGTGAGATACAGAGATGACTTCTCAGCTCTCTCATTTTGTATTTACTTCAGTGGGGCACAAAAATATTGGTAATGGTGTGAAGCATTAAAATGTACTATTTTCTTCTTCTTCTTCATTGTGTCCTATTGAGCTCTGCAAGTTGACTGCAAGACACTTGCTACCAAGCTTAACTACCTTTATTGGCCTGAAGGCAACATTGTGCAAGGACAGAGCCAACACCTGAAGGTTGTTCTCTGACCTCCACCCATACACCAAGGCTCACATGCTTAGCCCCTCTGTTCAGGTGCTCATGTGTGGGTACACACTAAAAATATATAAAAATAGTTATTCAGGTATACTGATCAAGATACTCTTTCATTTTGAGTTCACAAAGGAAATAATAGGCAGGGAATGAAATGAGCTGATGGACTTTCTGAAGTGAGTAGAGCTGTATTGGAATTAAGACACCATAATGCAAGAAAGGGGGAGTAATGAGTGAAAATCCCAAGTGGCCAGGAGCCTGTCATTTGCCCACTTAATTCCATTAAGGAAATTAAAGGACCAGGTGCTGGTAGAATAGCAAGAACTCACTGTGAGTGGCTGGTGGAAGCAATCTGGGTATCTTCTGCAGAGCACAGCCAACAAGCCCCATGCTCAGAAGTGAGGAAGCAGCCACTCTATTAGTTCACTGGGAAAACGAGGAAGACATTTTAGTGTAGGCAGGGCTTCTTGGGCTGAACATCAGCTTTCTTTGCTCTGGCTCAAAAGAATGTGTTGGGAGCATAGCAGATGACGTAGATGGTCTTGTCCAGAGTAGGAGGTTTGGTGTGTTCAAGGAACAGAAGGGAGATTTAACTTTGGAGGAACCAACATTTCCTAGAAACAAGAAGCTGGGGTATGGGGTAGGCCTTTTGTCTTGTGCACAGGAAATTATGGCAAAATATGGGTTCTCTGAGGAGACAGTCTGTGGGTTCCAGGCTTTAACATAAACTGTGGTGGCCCTGCAGCCAATGATAGGGCTTCTCGATGCAGGTTCTGCCAAAGAGAGTGTGTTGTGAAGATTCAGCTCGCCTGCCTTTGTTGGGTTGGTGTAGATCCCAGAAAAGGGCATACCAGATAAACTCCCATGAGCTGAAAACTAAGGATTACCTCAGTGTGTCTGGGTTGTCACAGATGTAGATTTCTTGGAAGATTTCAAGTGAGGGGAAAACCTACTCTCCAAAATGGCTGAGGCATCTCTGATATACAGGGATCATACTACATTTAATGTAAGTTAGAAAATCAAAAATTAAATTTTGTTCCTGGATGCTGTGGCATGCTTGTTTTGGAATTTTACTTCATGCATAGCACTGTACAAAATATGTAGACTGTTTGAGTGTTTTCAGATTTTGTATAAATGGCATCATACGGTTAGAGGAGTGGGGCGAGTGAATAGAGCCGTGTGTGTGTTGTGATACTTTTAAAAAGATCTGAAGCAAATATAGTAAAATGTTAACATTTGTTAAATCTGGATGCAGGATATACAGGTGTCTTATAAATCTTTATTCATCTACATTTACGTGTGTTTGAACATTTGGTAATTAAAAAAAAAAATAAAGGTATGGTGCGGGGGAGGCAAGGACAAAGATAAAGCCAATAAGATGTTCCTGGACTCTGAGAGTCAAGGAACGCTCACTAATGACTTCATTTGCAGTGCCTGCAAATAGTTTTATGGAGATTCCTGAGGTCACTTAACCATTTTTATTGAAACCTTGCCCATTTGATGACCTTGCCAAACGAACATGTCCCAGATAACACCCTCAACCCTGGACTGCCAACTCCGTTTTCCATGTTTTAGTGGAGTCACAACTACTCATTCAATTATTTGGCTCAGAAATCTCCTTTTTAACCTGCAGGGAACTAAATACAAGCCGTTGATTGTATCACCGAATGCATGTTAGCATACTGTTAGCCAACTATTTTTATTTTGGGTTCCTTTAATCTCTTTCTCTCTCCTCCACCGCAACCCCTTCCAACACCCCAATACCTGGTAGGGGAGACAGAAGGTTAGTGGGGAGGGGGGTCTGGTTTTCCTTAGTTGCGTCTTGTGGTTTAGGGTCATCGGGTTCTTTGGGGCAAGCCCAGTCTTCGTTTCGGAATATCTCTGCCTCTTTCTTGTCACCCTGCAGCAACAGCAACCAGGAGCCTTCTTCTTGCTCAGAGCCCCCAGTCTCTCTTTGTGTCTGACAAAGACCAAGCCCTCACAGGAGGTAGTTCACAGCAGACAAACATCATGTGCCCCCTCAGCAGGCAGTTATCAGCTGTGGACAAACTGGAGCAGGCCCCATATCCCACACCTGGAATAAAAACAAAAACATGTTTACATAGAAACCAAAACTTCCACAACAGATGTATACGTTGGATACAAACCTTTACCCAGTGACTGCTGTGACTCTATTAGCCCCTGACACTTCCTTCCCACAACTATTTCTCTAGAAAGTACCAAAGTGATTTCATTAAAAAAAAAAAAGGGGGGGGCTCTGAGGTTAAATAGGTTAAATCTCTTTTTTTCATGTGCCTCAAACTAGCAATGGCTCTCCATTATGCTTGGAATAAAATACAAACCTCTAACCACGCCCTATGAGGCTGTCCCTATTTTCATATTCCTTCCGTGTCCCTCTTGATTGTTGCAGCTACCTTTAGTGGTGGCATACACCACACTCCTTCCCACCTGGAAGACCTCAGCCTTACTTCTTCCTGCTCCTGTGACCACTTTTGTGGAGCTGGCTTCTTTCCCTCTTTAGGTCACAGTTCCTGGGCTTCCCTTTTACCTGTGGTTCTCAATCTGTGGGTCCTGACCCCCTTGAAGGCCTAACAACCCTTTCACAGATATCCTGCATATCAAATATTTACGTTATGACTCATAACAGTAGCAAACTTGTAGTTATGAAGTAACAACAAAAATAATTTTAGGTTTTGGGGTCGCCACAACATGAGGAACAGTATTAAAAGGTCACAGCATTAGGAAGATTAAGAACCACTGCTTAGCCTGAGAGCAGCAGGGCATGTCTGTAATCCCAGCACTTGGGGAGGCAGAGGCAGGTGAGTCTGTTTAAATTCAAGGGCCATCCAGTCTACAAAGTGAGTCCAGGACAGCCAAGGCTACACAGAGCAACTCTGTCTTGAAAAACAGCAACAACAACAGCAACAACAACAGCACCCCAAAGCCAAAAAACAAACAAGCAAACAAAGTACTGCTTTAGACTGTAAAATTAAAGTGGTTTCCTTCTTTTATTCTTTCTCAACTTCTATTTTGCTTCTTATTTATTTTTAGGTTTTTCAGAACAGGGTTTCTCTGTGTAGCCTTGGCTGTCCTAGACTTTGTAGAGCAGGCTGGCCTTGAATTCACAGAGATCCACCTGTCTCTACCTCCCACGTGCTGGGATTAAAGGCAAGCACCACCATACCTGGCCTATTTTGCTTCTTTTACAGAAATTATTATAAGTTACTGTACAGAAGAACTGTACAATTTTCATTTCTCAGTGGTTTTTGGCTGCTTAAGATCTAAGTATTTGGGAAATCTTCAACATAATGAAGCAAAGTCAACTAAAAATAGTCAACACTTTCTTAAAGTTTCCTGTTTTGTGGACATATGACTAGACTGTGCCGTTTATATTATGTGCCCCTGACCTTAACCTAGGCAATAAGGTGATTCACTGAATATAGTGAAAATGTCAGTGGCTGCAGATAGGTGATCAAACCCATTTTCCAGAAACTTCTGGGCCATGGTTATAGAAGAACTTATTTATCATACATCTCTCATGCAGGGCCAATCAAAGTTCAGTTGTGGCTCTAAAGAGGAAGCTGGGACCAGAATTTTGTCTTTTTGGTCCTGTGGCATGATTACAGTCTTATTTTTCATTGCCTAGTCTCCAAGCCTATTCCTTCAGCAGTCTGTGATTCTGGGAGTTACTCAATAGAGTGACTTTAAGAAATACCCTTTTTTTGGGAACACTCCTCATTGCCAGTAGGAGTAAAAGCTTGTACAACCACTTTTAAAATCAATCTTAGGCTTTCTCAGAAAATTGGGGATAGTGCTAGCTCAAGACCCAGTTATACCACTCCAGGGCGTATACCTGAAAGATGCTCTACCATACAACAAGGACATTTGCCCAACTCTGTTCACAGCACCTTTGTACTTATTAGACAGAATCTGGAAACAACCTAGATGTTCCTCAACAAAGAATGCATAAAGAAACTGTGGTACATTTACACAATGGAATACTACTCAGCTATTAAAAACAAGGAAATCTGGAAAATTGCAGACAAATAGATGGAACTAGAAAAGGTCATCTTTAGTGAGGTAACCCAGACCCAGAAAGACACACATGGTATATACTCACTTATAAGTGGATATTAGACCAACATAGATGTCCTCTGAGAGACTCTACCCAGTCAGGGATCTGGACAGATGCTGGACTCCCAGATGGACTGAGTGCTGAAAGTGGTATGGAAGAGTGGGGTGGAAAAACCCAGAGGATTCAGGAGACCCACAAGAGACCATCAAGGCCTGTGGATCTGGACCCAGGGGGATCTGCACAAACTGATGCTCCAATCAAGGACAGTGTATGCAAAGATCCTAGACCCCTGTTCATATAGGGCTAGTGGACAGCTCCTTCTCCAAGGTTGTGGAGGGAGTGGGGACTGCCTCTGACATGAACTCTAGTGCCCCAGATTTGATCACTTCCCCTTATCCCCCTCCCCCATCAGAGGTCTAGGGGAGGGGAGGGCTGGAGAGGGACAGAGGGTGGGAATGGGAAGATACAAGTGAGGGGATAACAATCAGGATGTAAAATGAATAAATTATAAGAGAGAAAAAAAGAAATACCCTCTCTTTCTAAATTAGCTTTTGTTTTTGTTTGTTTGTTTACTTGCTTGCTTGTTTATTTTTTCAAGGCATGGTTTCTCTGTGAAGCCTTGACTGTCCTGGACTTGTTTTGTAGACCAGGCTGGCCTTGAACTCACAGTGATCTGCCTGCCTCTGCCTGCCTGAGTACTTGGATTAAAGTCGTGCACCACCACACCTGGCTTCTAGTTTGTTTTTGTTTGACTCAATTTAACAAGGATGTGGCCTGTGAGGCTGTAGATTGTAGCATTTAAGAGTCTGGTCAGGAAGGACCAGTCTTGCACTAGTATGACCGTGGAAGCACATGCCTTCTTAAATTTGTACACAAGATGTTTCATTTTCTTTACTCTAGACTCAGTAACAAAAAGAATATTCAGTTTTATCAAGACCTTGGAGTCTGTAGGTAGGTGATAAGTGACCCAACCATAGCACTAAGCAGTAGAACATGTCGCAGGACTGTCACTCTCTTCTGTTCTGCATCACAAGGAAACAACAATAAATAGGGAGTTAGAGATGCTTGCATAGAAAAACTAGAAAAATTGCTCATGTTTTACAAGTTTCTCCTCCCAACCAAGGATGTGGAGGGCGTCATGTTTCTCCATCTTCTCAAAGAGTAGAGCTTTGAAAGAAAGATCCAAGATACTCAATTTATCTGCTCTATAGGCAGAGCATTGGACCGGGACTAGCTCCTTGCTGTCAGATGATTGATAACCTTAGTACCACTGAGATTAACCAGAACTTTCTGAATTTGGCAAGACAATTAATCCTGGAGACACCAATCAGACCTGTACCTTCAAAGTGAGAGCTAGTCTGTAAACTCTGTTCTGCAGTCTGAGCCACCATATGGAATCCTAGAAGCATGAAGGGTGGACGAAGTCCCTAAGGGCCACATGGAGGGCTTTGACCCTATCAAGGGAAATGCAGGTATGTGATTACCAGCAGCAAGTAGTATCAGAAACTCCACGAAGGCAACCAAGGAGTAAATCAATCAACAGGTGGCATGTTCCATACCCACAGGGCATTTTTTTTTTTTATGGGATAAGAATTGCTGTTGTTCCATAAAAATTCATTGCCCTAACTTCTTACTGCTAAGTAGTAACTTCCCCTTCCTCTCTCTACTGGGCCTGTGCTTGAGGACTTGAAAATCAGACAGTTTGTCATTCATACTATCATTTGGGTCAAGCAATCATTTCTTACCTCATTTTCTGCAGTCATTTCCTAACTGGTCTCCTTCCTCCTGGCTTTACCTTTTTCACATCTATCTTCATCACAGGATCCAAGAAATCTTGGTAAGTGCTGTGCCAAACCTTGGCTCCCTGTCTTTCTCCCAGTCTTGTGTCTGCTCTTCTTTCCACACCTGTGCACACTGCAGATGTCTGCTGCTTTTTTTTTTTTAGTAATCCAGGCCATGCCCATTCCCTAGAGCTTTTGCTCTTCTGAATCTTGGATCTGGAAATTTCTTCTCTGGTTATTCATGACTCTGTTCTCATTTACACTTAAATGTCATTTTCTCTGGCTACACTTACTAAGTAGCTCTTTTCTTACACTTGCTGACTACCTAGCCCACTAAATTCTTTACTCTAGAAGCCATCACTATGACATTACATGTTTATCAAGTAGCAGGATGAAGGTACAAAATGACTCTATTTTACTCATTGCCCCATCTATAGCCTTCTAGATTAATGCCTGATAAAATAAAATTTAATAATGCCTTGTTCCAACAATGGAACAGTAGTGGGTGGGAATGGTAGACTATCCAGACAGAGAAAAACCTAATCTTTTCTCTATCTCGCATAAACGTACTCTAATGCTGTCTTTCAAATTCACCATATGACACAAGCTGGTATGGGCTGAGATTTTAAATCAGTGGAGCTTGAAGTCATGGCGTTAAACTATATTAAGTTATTAACTATGCAGATGGACTACTGTTACTTGACAATGGCATAGGAGTTATGAGAAACTCCAACGTGTCTTGTTAGGGAGAAGAAGTAAAGACCAAGGAAGGGTTTGGACACATTCCATAGAGTCAGGGTCTCTACTTTCTGGGTACATAAAAGAGCTGCCCATCTCCTTCTTGTGGCATTTGGCATGGCCATCACCTTCCTTTGCCATGAAATGTGGGTGGAAGTGAACATCATCACTGCCAGGCTGAAGCTTGGAAGGCAAGCCTGTAGTTTGCCACCGTCTCCTTCTATTATTGTGATTATTGTGAAAACTTACATTGAGAAAATGCCTCAGCTGGAGTCTCTGAGTGGCTGCAAGAAAGAAACACCAGAAGCCAGCTCACAATGGGCCTGTAGCAGGAGGGAGGAACAAACCAATTTTTTTTTTTTGACAAACCAGTGAAATTTGGGGAGGGGTCTTAGCAGTTAAGAGCACTAGCTACTCTTCCAGACGATCCAAGTTCACTTCGCTTCCCAGTACTTGTGTCAGATGGTTAACAACTATCTGGAACTCCAGATCCAGGGAACCGAATGTCTTTTCAACTCCACAGATACATGGGACAGACAGGCAGACATTTGAGCTCCTCTTCCTCCTCCTCCTCCCCCTCCTATGTTATGTTCCAAAACCAGACCTGAAAGAAAAGAAAAAGCAAATTAGTGAGATCATGAGTGTCTATGGCCAGCAAACAAGAAGGTATCTTGCTATAGGCTCAAGCAAGCCTTGAGTGGGCTTGCAAGTGGGCTCCCAAGACTAGTGTAAGGGAATGTTGGCAAAAGGCCTGAAGCCAGAGGTCTTCATAAGAAACAGAAAAGAGAGAAAAAGTACTCAGCAGAGCAGAAGGAGGTTGTAGAGGGGTCAGGGTCAAGTAGGGAAATGCTGTTGCTTTGTTTCCTTGCCCGGTGTCCAACTCCTTGGTGGCTGGAGCATTCCAACTTTAAAGAGATGGCGAGGTTGCTTATATTTCTCCACTTGATTATACTCTTATAAATCACTTTAAATAAAGGTAATTTCAGTGTTTAATATGGCAAAGGTCTTTTTTTCAAGACTTTTTGTCATGTTAGAGAAGATGATCTATTGAAGAATGTTGTGCTCAGATGAATGATCAGAGAAGAAAATCTAATAAATAACCTGCCTTAATAACAATTGCTTAATAATTGTTCTGCATAGTATGCTGAATAATCATATTTCATAGTCTTTTCACCATAGAAACTGCTGAAAGTTTTAAAAATATAAACATGTTCTGGGTGTCTAAAGGATTCCTCGTGGAGGTTGACACAGTGAATCATAGGAAAAAGCTGGGGAGTAGCTGGGGAGATAGCTGGTTCATATAATTACCTTTAAGTACACAAAAGGAAATAATTTTGAAATATTTAACAAAATATAATTTTAAAACATGGTTTAGGAGTTCCTTGGAATGATTGTTTTATTATTATTATTATTATTATTATTATTATTATTATTATTATTATTATTATTATTATTATTAATTTTACTTATTTATTTTACATCCCTATCACAGTTTCACCTCCATCCTCTCCTTCCAGTTCTTCACTCTCCCCTCCCCTCTCAACCATCTTCTTGTCCTCCCTTTCACCTCAGAAAAAGGGAGGCATCCCATGGATATCAACCCATCTTGGCATATCACGTTGTAGGCGCATCTTCTCCTATTGTGGCTTGGCAAGGCAGCCCAGTTAGGGGAAAGAGATCCTAAGGTGGGCAACAGAGTCAGATACAACTCCTTCTCCTGCTGTGAGGAGTCCCACATGAAGACAGAGCTCTACCACTGTTATACTTGTGCAGAGGGCCTAGATCCATCCCAGGTATGCTCTCTGTCCAGTGGTTGAGTTTCTGTGGGCACCTATGGGCCTAGGTTAGTTGTTTCTCTATGTTTTCTTATGGTTACCTTGACTTCTCTGGCTCCTTCAATCCTTCATTCCCCTCTTCCATAGAAATCCTCTACACTCTATTTCGCTGTGGGTCTTTGCATTTCATTTGTTTCCATCAGTTGCTGGATGAAGCCTCTCAGATGAGTTATCCTAGGTGCCTACCTGGAAGTATAGCAGAATAGCATTAATAATGTAGGAGTGGACTCTCTTACAAAACAGGTCTTAAGATGGGACCCGCATTGGTTGGCCATTCCCTCAATTTCTGTTCCATCTTTATCACTCCACATCTTGTTAGCAGGAGAAATTGTGGGTCTAAGGTTTTATGCTTGGAGTGGTGTCCCAGTCCCTCTGCTTAAAAGCTCCAATTTCAGGCTCCATATCTTCCATTGTGCTAAGTGAATGTATTAACCATCAATAAAGCGCTGTTTAGCCAATCAGCTGGGCAGAAGGACAGGAAGTAGAAGGCGGGACTTCCTGGAAAGGAGGAAAAAAAGTTTGACGGTTGGAGGAGAGGGTGTTTTGGACCGTTGGAGGAGGACGGTGGAAACTGGACATGGACCGGCCCAGGGGTCATAGTGGCAAGTGTTTGGAATATATGTATGTTATAAGGTTTAGAGTAGTTTGTTTAGTTTACAAGTAGATTAGAACCAGTTCAGACTCTGCCCAGCGAATTGCTGGCAGCTTTAAAGTACGTTTTAGTCTCTCTGTGTCAGTTATTTGCTTTGTAGGCCGAATAGATACAAAATACTGTAACAATATACCATGTTTATCCTTCTGGGTCTGGGTTACTTTGCTCAGGATTATCTTTTCTGGTTCTATCCATCTATCTGCAAATTTCATGATGTCATTATTTTTTGTTACTGAGTAATATTCTACTGTGTAAATGTGCCGTATTTTCTTTATCCATTTTCAGTTGAGGGACATCTGAGTCATTTCCTGTTTCTGGCTATTATGAATAAAGCTGCTATGAACATAGTTGAGTAAGTGTCTTTGTGGTATTATGGAGCATCTTTGGGGTATATGCCCAAAAGTGATATAGCTGAGTCTTAGGTAGAACTATTCCCAGATTTCTGAGAAACCACCAAATTGATTTCCAAAGTAGCTGTACAAGTTTGCAATCCCACCAGCAATGGAGGAATATTTTCCTTGCACCACATCCTCACCAGCATGTGCTATCACTTGAGGTTTTTTGTTTGTTTGTGTGTTTTTTATCTTGGCCATTCTGATAGTTGTAAGATGGAATCTCAGAGTCATTTTGATTTGCATTTCCCTGATGACTAAGGATGTTGAACATTTCTTTAAGTGCTTCTCAACCATTCAAGATTCCTCTCTTGAGAATTCTGTTTAGCTCTGTTCATTTTTTAACTTGGTTATTTGGCTTGTTCATGTCTAGTTTGTTGAGTTCTTAATTTATCTTTTATACTAGCCCTCTGTCAAATGCAGGGTTGGTGAAGACTTTTTTCCAGTCTGTAGGCTGCTGTTTTGTCCTTTTGATAGTGTCCTTCACCTTGCAGAAGCCTTTCAGCTACGTGAGGTCCCATTTATTAATTGTTGATATAGTGTGCATTTCTTTAAATCTATTTTTATTTTGGTTTTTTATATCTTTCTCCCTTCTCCAACCCAATCTCTTCCAATACCTCAACACCAGGTAGGAGAGGAAGAAGCTTAGAGGAGAAGGAGCGTAGGTTTTTTGTTTTTTGTTTTTTTAAGCTACTTTCTTTTGTTTACGGTCATTGGGTTCCTTAGGATAAGTCCAATCCTTGTTTCAGGGTATCTCCAACTTCTTCTCATCAAACTACACCACCAACAACCAGAAGCACCAACAGCTTCTTCTTTCTTAGAGCCCCAAGTTTTTATCTGGGCCTGGCATTTATTACAACTCACAAAAACTAGGCCCCCGTACAAGACAGTTCCCAGCTGACAAAGATCACACGGCCTCTCATGAGGCAGTAATCAGCTGTGGACAAACTGGAACAGTCCCCACATCCCACACCTGGGATTAAAACAAAAACATATTTACATATCAGAGTTTGTTTTTTTTTTTTAAAGAAACCCAAACTTCCATTACAGTTGATCTTAGTGACTGAGTTGTTGGTGCTCTGTTCAAGAAGTTGTCGCCTGTGCCAATGTATTCAAGTCTGTTCCTCACTTTTTCTTCTATCAGATTTAGAGTATCCAGTTTTATGCAGAGGTCTTTGATCTTCTTGACCTTAAATTTTCTGCAGGATGATAGATATGGATCTATTGCATTCTTCTATGTGCAGACATCCAGTTAGTCCAGCATCATTTGTTGGTATGTGGGTTTACTTCTGGGTCTTCAATTCAATTTCATCGATCAACCTGCCTGTTTTTATGCCAATACCATGTGTTTTTAATTACTATTACTCTATATTACAGCTTGAGATCAGGGATGTTGCTACCTCCAGAAGTTCTTTTATTGTCCAGGGTTGTTTTAGCTATCCTGGGATATTTATTTTCCCATATGAAGTTGAGAATTGTTCTTTCAAGGTCTGTAAAGAATTGTGTTGGAAAATTGATGGGAATTTCATTGAATCTGTAGATTGCTTTTGGTAAGAAGGCCATTTTTACTATGCTAATCCTACCAATTCATGAACATAGGCAATCTTTCCATCTTCTGATATCTTCTTCAATTTCTTTCATCAAAGACTTGAAGTTCCTGTCATACAGGTCTTTCACTTGCTTGGTTAGAGTTACATCAAGATATTTTATAATTTATGGCTATTGTGATGGGCGTTGTTTCCTTAATTTCTTTCTCAGCCTGCTTATCATTTATATATAGGAGGGCTACTGATTTTTTTTTTAAAGTTAATTTTGTATCCAGCCACTTTGATGAATATGTTTATCAGCTGTAGGAATTCCCTGGTGGAATTTTTGGTGTCACTTATGTAATACTATCATATTAGTTGCACATAGCAATACTTTGACTTCTTTCTTCCCCATCTGTATCCCCTGCATCTTTGACCAATGTGCTAGTTTCTGCTATCGTGTCTTCTACACCTGAGACTCTCTTCCATCTGTTACATTCCATTGGCGATGCTTGCATTGGTAGTTCTTGTTCTCTTGCCTAGGTTTTCCATCTCCAAGATTCCCTCGATTTGTGTCTTCTTCATTGCTTCTATTTCCATGTTCAGGTCTTGAACAGTTTTATTCATTTCCTTCACCTGTTTGTAACTTTCTGTATTTCTTTAAGGGATTTATTCAGTTCCTCTTTAAAGGCATCTATTATCTTCATCAGACTGGAATCAAGGTCATTCTCTTATGATTCAGCTGTGCTAGGATAGCTGGGGCTTGTCTTCGTAGAGTAGCTGGTCTCTGGGGGTACAATATTGCCCTAGCTGTTGTTGATTGTTTTTACACTGGCCTCTAGCCATCTGGGTTCTGCAGTTATTATAGATTTAGATGCTGGTTTCTGAGTGTGGTTCAGAAATGGGTGGGTGTCTTTTGGATATTTTCCCCCTTGTTTTTGCTTCCTCTCTGTCTACTAGCCTGAGTGGCCTGGAGTTCGGGTGACTAGCTAGTCTTCAGGTCCAGTAGGGTGTCTCCTCTTAGATTCTTATGATTGTCATGGTCTCTGGGATTTTCTTTGCCTCTGGGGTCCCTACTACCCACATGACCTGGGACACCTGGTGCTGAAAGGCCTCCAGGAAAGCAGGCCAGCCTGGAAAATGGAGTCCAGGAGGTGGAGTACAACCTTTAAAGATGATGTGTGTGTTTTAGGGAAATGTGGCAGGCTTGGGGCAGGATCTTACCTGTTCGTCCCTAGTGACTGCAAGCCTCCAGGAATGCATGCAGAGTTGTCAGGTGGGAAATGGAGCAGAGAGTGCAATTTACTGCTGTCGGGGCTATTTTTAGGGGAATTGGTGATAGGGTCTTAGAGGGGGATGGGCTTACCTGATGTCTCTGTTGCTGGCAGACCTCCAGGAAAGCAAGCAGAGTTGTCGGGCTGGAAGTGGAGCTCAGGGTATGGGGTGGAGTCTACACCTGTTGGGTGTGCTTTCAGGCAGATATTCTTTTTCAATAAAGTGAATCAGCACATGTTTGAAATAGGCAGGGACATGCCTGGAGTGGGTTTTAAATAATGGGAATTTCTCACAAGATAGAATAATACTGGCTACTATGAGACCATTCATGGAACAGGGAAATTTCTAGGACGATAAGAGATTCGGCATAGACAAACTCATGAATGTAGAGTCAGCTGGTAGATAGTCCATACAGGTGCACACAGCCCTGCTCTGCAGGCCAGCTAAAGACACTGTTCTCAATCAAAGGAGTTAGACAAGGACTGGGAGGCACAATAGGTAGCAAGTGTAGGGTCTATGTTCAGGGATAGGAGGGAAGAGTTTGGAGACATCCTGAGCTACTACTACTACTACTGATTTGAAGATAGAAATGAAAGGCTCAACAGTTCCTTAGCAGAGAAGTGTCAGTGGGGTAAAAAAAAAAAAAAAAAAGCAAACAGTCAAATGCCATGGGGACAGAATCAACAGGTTTCAGGAGCCTTGGGACCTTAGTTCGTATCAAGAGAACAGGGGTAAGCTTGTGACGCTCTGTTACTTCTCTCTGAATCTAGTGGGGAAAAGTGCCACATGAAGTGTCACATAATGATTGGAGCCAAGAAACTTTGTCCCAAGATGCCAAGCATAGCTACCTCCCTTCCATTGCATAGTGACTTGAGCTTCTGGGTTTTTCTTATTGAAGTGTAGCCCTGGGCTCACTGTCCATACAGGTGTTTTTAGGAGATGTCCATGAGTTTGACAGTGGGCTAGGGAGGCTGCATTCAGGTATTAAAAATTGGTGGTGCCCACCCTCAGTCCCAGCCTTCGGGAAGCAGAAGCAGGCATATCTCTATGAGTTTGAGGCCAGCCTGGTCTACAAAGCAAGCCCAAGATAGCCAGGCTACACAGAGAAAGCTTGTCTCAACAAAACAAAACAAAACAAAACAAACAAACAAACAAATCTCTACCTGACAGCTAAATAGGCTTGTTGGAAGTTTAAGAAATTACTAAAACTATAGTAGTCAGTTTCCTATTTATCCACAAATTCAAATTCCATGTATGAAATAGCATATTCAACTTTATAGGACTTAAAAACATTGCTTTTTTATATTGAACATAAAAACTGCAGCTAAAATTAGCTATAAAATTCTAATTTCTAAAAACGTTCTGAAAATTTTGAATTTTTGATGCATACTTGGTAACTAATAATATATATTTTAAGGTATACAATATGATATTTTGATATTGTTACACATTTTAAAATAATTTTCACAATCAAGCCAATCGACACACCTATTGTTTCATCACTTATCTAAATATAACACTCACTATGCAACACCAAAAGTATAGAAGAAAAAGCTCCAGTGTTCTTCCAGCTCTGGGGCTATAGAACACAAGTGCAGAAAAAAATGTATTTGTGTGATGGGGAGGGCAAGAAGGAGGGATGAAGGCTTCTAAAACTTCTCCATCAGAAGAGGTAAGATTGGCTTCTGAACACAGGCTTGTATAATTGGGCAAACCTCTCCTTTGGGGGGATAAAAGCCCAGTCAATCAGACTGACTAACAGAGGATCTTCTGAAAGGGAGAAGGAGAAACACTGACTCCTAAAGACACTTATTTGGGTGTCACACAAAGAAAGCCTCTCTTCCTCTACCCCAATAAGACAACCTTAAACAACTAGGCCATACTGTGAGAGGCTCTCTCAATGCAGTCTGGATGCTGCAACAAAACCAAAGAAATGGATGGTATAGAAACAACAAAAGCTGATTTCTTACAGTTCTGAAGGCCGGAATGTTCGAGATCAGGCCATTTCATATCTGGTAATAGATGCATCCTGCTTCACAGATGGAAACCTCTCCTTGTGTGGAAGGAGTGAGATGTTCGATGAGGTTTTTTTTTTTTTTTTTTTTTTTTTTTTTTAAAAAAAGGCATTAATCCTGCTCACAAGGAGTCTTCCTTTGTGAACTTACTGGCTCCCAAAAGCCTCCCAGAGAACGCTGCCAAATGGGAGATGAGGCTTCACCCAGTTAGCTTGGGAAAGCCACATGCCTTCAGTCTGTAACTCAGACAGTATTGAGACTCATAGCATTGACAATAGCCAATATTTAAGAAGAACTTACTGTACCCCAACCCTTAGCATGTATACTTAATCTCTTATTTAGTTCTCATATGGTCTTTTAAAGTGGATAGTAATGATAGTGCAATTTTAGAGCTGAAAAGAGGGTGCAGTAGTTGGTTTTCTAGTGCTATGACAAAAACACCATGACCAAAAAAGCAAGTTGGGGAGGAAATCGTTTCCAGATCACAGTCCATTACCGCAGAAAGTCAGGACAGGAACTCAAGCAGGGCTAGAACCCAGAGGCAGGAGCTGATGCAGAGGCCATGGAGGGGTGCTGCTTACTGGCTTGCTCCTCATGGCTTGTTCAGCCTGCTTTCTTATAGAACCCAGAACTTCCAGCCTGGGGATGGCACCACCCACAGTGGTCTGTGACCTCTGTCATTCATCACTAATTGAGAAAATGTCTACAGCTGGATCTCAGAGAGGCATTTCCTCAGCTGAGGCTCCTTTCTGATGACTCTAGTTTGTGTCAAGTTGACACAAAACCAGCCAGTACAGAGGGGTTTGTAAATTATAGAGTCATAGAACCATGGATACACCAGAAGTACAATGCACATAATCAGGATTAAAATTTCAAGCTTGGGCTAGGGAAATGGCTCAGCAGGTAAAAGTACTTGCCTTCAAGACTGACAAGCCGAGTGTGAGCCCTAGAACCTGCATGATGATGGGAAGAAAAAAACAACCCTTAAAATTTCTCCTCTAATCATTACACATGCACTGTGGCATGCTTGTAAGTACACACACACACACACACACACACACACACACACACACACACACACATATACACCCCCCCAATCATCATCATCTAAACATTTAAAAGTTCAAGTTCTTCAGTACTGTATTCTCTTTTTTTTTTACATTTATTATTTATTATTATGTATACAGAGCTCTGCCTGCATGTAGACCTGCAGGCCAGAGGAGGGTATCATATCACATTATAGATGGTTGGGAGCCACCATGTGGTTGCTGAGAATTGAACTCATGACCTCTGGAAGAACAGTCAGTGCTCTTAACCGCTGAACCATCTCTCCAGCCCCTGTACTGTATTCTTTTAATTAAATGTTTTAATTCTTTCCTTTTTTAAAATTAAGATCTTTGATGGATGGTCTGCCACGTTTTCATTAGGAATGTTTTCCTCTTTGTATGGTACATCAAATCACAGCACATCTTACAATTCATTGTTTCTTACACTATACAGTATATTACAATGCTGCTTGACCTTTGCTGGCTGCTCACACAGCATACACATGTAATTAGGTGGGATGAGGGGGCCTGGCTGAGGAAGATGCTACACATTAAGGAAGAGGCTTTCCAACTTTCTCGCAGAGCAGAGCACATTATGCAAACAAAAGCTGACACAGAACTCGAATATGTAAAGCAGAGAAGAGTGCTATTGTATTAGTGTAAAGTTCTTCATGGTAGAACATCAGAGTGGTACATGGCTCATCATGGTACCAGATTTTGTCCATTGGAGATTTCTAGTGGCTTTAGCCGCTACTCAAATATGCTAACATTTCTTTTAAATTCGTGCTTTAAAACTATTTGGAGACGTATCAAGGCTTTTGTACCATTTTTCAGATCAACCATGTGAAAGGTTCAGGACACACCTTTGTGAATCCATAGCTTAAAATCACCCCTACAGGTTGCTCAGTCATCACAGGGCTATTACCTTCTCAAGGTCAACAGGTTGGTCGTGTTTGCTGTTTTCTTTTTGTGGGGAGCACTATTGCTCTGGGAGTTATTTTGGGATGATTTAACCACTGCAGAAACATCCTGGCTGGGTCATAGATCATGAAGGAACATTTCACGTCTGTGGGTCATCAGCATCACTATTACAATCAGTAAGTGCTCTGAGCAGTGCAATGTTATTGCCTAGGCCAATCTCCCGGGTGTGACCCCCAACTCAACAACATACCGTCTATATGACCCTCCCCAGCTTTGAGTTTTTGTCAATAACAAGGAATGAAGATATCTGTACTGTATAATATTGTTTTAAGAAGCAAATAAAACAATAAGAACAAACCACCACCCACAATAATCTGGGCCATAGTAAGCAGTTAATAGATTTTAGTCTTTACAGCTATTATAGAGCCTCTATGAAGAAAAGTTTGCTTCGGATGGGGCTGTAGACAGTGAGATCTTTGAATAGTAATTTCTGATATCCATAAGGCCTTGAGATAAGTGAGTTCAAAAGTAAATATTAATGAAAGCCCAAAACCAGCCAGAGTTACATGAATGCTAGGACTTATTTAAGGAGACTATTGCCGTATATGCATGTATGAGAGGCAGCTGCTCAGATGAACACACAGCAGTTGTGACAGCATGAACAAAACCTGTGCAAGCTCAAGCCAGACAAAAATCCCAGCACGGAGAAGGGAGGTGGCAGGAAGTTGCACTCCTAGTAAGGAGCTATTGGCAGTTGATAGCTGCTTGCAGAGGCAAAGTCTATGTTCTTTATGAATGTGTCCCCTGGTCAGGTGGCCACATTCCACTGTAAGGCCACATATCCAAGAACATGTGGGCAACAAAATTGGGATGGGAGGTGAATCTGGAAGGAACTGTGGGGATGAATGCAATCAAAATGCGTTGTACAAAATTCTCGAAGAACTAATAAAAATACTCAGGTTAAAAAAATAAAAGGGCAGAGAAAGTGACAAGTTGTAACTTAGAATCTGTGGAATGTGTGTAAGCTACTGGTACTTACACTGGCCCACAAAGTCTAGGAAGGTTTTGAGCTGACTTTTGAAGATTAACATAATTCACATAAGCATTCGGTGCCCAGTGTGTTTGACACTTGCCTTGTTGTTTTGGTCAAATACCTGACAAGTGAAACTTAAGGAAGGGACCATCCACCACAGAAGTCATGCAGGCAGGAGTCTGAGGCAGCTGGTCAAGTAGTAACCTCCGTTAGAAAACAAAGGGAGAAGAACGCTGGTGCTCAGCTCACTTTCTCCTTTTCATGTGGTTCTGCACCCAGCCCAGGGGATGCTGCTGCCTATGTGTAGGATGGATCTTCACCTCTAACCTAGAAGCTCTTCACAGCCACGCCCAGAGCTTTGTCTCCTAGGTGATTCTAGAGAAGAGTCATATTAGCTCTTGCATTCAGGCCTCCTTTCTTTTTTTAAGCAGCCTGCAGGATATACGTGTGTATATGTATATATATATATATATTTTTTTTTTTTTTAATTTATTTATTTTTTTTACTTCAGACCAGTCTCTCTTCTTATAATAGAATGTTCTCTAATGAACCCAGGCCTTATCAATCTCTGTTTCTTCTCCAGGACTGACTAGGTACCACTTTTTTTCCACTGTCACAGGCTGTTGTTTTCATTGTGGTGGCAGCTCTACTTTGGACCACCCCCTTTGTTGATGCTATTGTTACTATTCATGTCTCCTGGAGACAGATGCATCTTCTTCCTGGCTTCCTTTCCTCTCTGTGTCTGTCTGCCATTACCTTGTGGTTCTCTAGACTGAATGTTCTGTATACAAAGTAATACTTGAAGAATGCGCCACTGGAAGAAAATCTACAAGCAACTAAGTAATAAAGAAGTAAACACGAAGCTGTTACAGAGATCAGAAGAGGGGCTTGGTCTCATCAGATCTCACTGGGAGTCAGATTTTGTAGCAGGCATGGGTCCTCAGGCTAGAAGGATGATGTTTGGATAGGTAGATGCCTGAACTGTGCAAAATAACAGTTGCCTAAGACCCTTGATGTGTTTCACTTGCTTCCCAAATGTAACCACATCAACTCGAGTTGATGAACTCAAGTTAAGAACTTGTAGTACGTGCCTGTTGCCTTTGAGGTAGAATCCAGGGCCTGGATGAAGCTCCATGTAGTGTGTGCACTACTATACTCAAACCTCACTCTCACAAGGACTCTGTGAATTGAAGGAAGAATCCCTTTCTTTGTGATGTGCCCCCTCAGCTATCTTCCTAGGCTCAAGTTGAACAAGGCTGATTTCTCACTTTAGTTGTATGAGAAATGGGCCTGCTT
This sequence comes from Acomys percivali, assembly GCA_907169655.1. NCBI lineage: Eukaryota > Metazoa > Chordata > Mammalia > Rodentia > Muridae > Acomys > Acomys percivali. The sequence continues at coordinate 26,252,384 of OU015751.1, read as the reverse complement.
GATGGTTTGCTGGGCCTTCAAAATACTTAGTAATCTTCTGAAAGCATTGTTCATATTTTCCCACAGCCTCCCTGCTTCCTTCCTTCCTGGGACATCTTCTCTGACAGTGTCTTCTTCCATGGTGAAGTCTGGGCTCCTTCTCTGGCCTCACTGAGTCCCAAGATGAGAGCAGGCAGCATCTTCCTGGCCCTGAATTATCCATCTCCTCAGTCGTTTCCATCTTGACCAAGTAAATCCCTGGCAGGAAAACCTGCTGGAGCACACTATTCAGATAACCTGAGTCTTTTTGTGACTTGGAGAGCAGGGAGCATGCTTTTGTTTTGTTTTGTTTTTTTGTTTTGTTATTTTGTCCAGTGAAACTGACAGCAAGAGCTTCTTCTCTCTCAGGCAAAGTCAATCCACCATGAACCTCTCTGATGGTCCACGGCTTTCCCAATATGTCTGCAAGGTCCTGATGGCTTCTCTCCTCACACTTGTGGCTAGCAAGACCCACCCAGCTCTGATGTGTTAGCATTTGTTTCCATCTGACATTGTCCTGGAGGCACCTCTCAGCTCCCAGTCTTGATCAAAGATTTAGAAATTAGCTTTACACTGGTCTGCTTGTTTTATTGAACATTTGTGTGACAAAAGGAGAGGTCACTACACGTAGAGTGGCATTTTGTGTACTTCCTGTTCTCTGTAACACTTGGATTTTCTTAGGTAATTTCAGTATGTGTCTTTAAGTAAAAATTGTTCCCTTCCTCGGCTTTAATAGGGTGCCAAACTATTAATACATAATGACATTTTTATGTCATAAATATGTGCTGATTCTAAGTCTCTTTATATATTTCTATCCATCTGCCATCACTCTGCCCTGTGAATGATCCAAATTGAGTTTATCTTCTAGAAGATAGATTTTCAAATCTATCATAGAGTCTGATCGTGTATAAGTAGCATGCCCCACACCCTCTCCACCAAGGCTTAGAGCTCTGAGAAGCCCAATAGCAGATTCGCATGCCTTCTTCGCATAGTTTTTATGTGAAAAGGCTTTCTTCAAGGTGACTCTAAATTAATCCTGTGAAATCTACATTTTCTATTTACTTTCAGGGGGCTGAACAGTTTGAGAGACAAGCAAAATGGATTATTATACCTGACGTATTTACTCAAAGTAGAAAACAGGTCACAACCTTTTTAGTTAAGCTGATCAACTTAATTATATGTTTATGGGTACAGAGCATTTGCAGTGTTTTCTGTGGTTTGAGTACAACTTCCTGCCAGAGAGGGGTGTGGGGGTGGACGGAAGGGGAGGGGCTGTTGAGTTTTGGCATCAAATTCTTCAGTCCAGCTGTACCCTGTTGAATGTCAATGATCTTATTCAACAGTACCCAAACTGATCAAGGTCCCTGTAATGAGAAAACCAAATTACAGGTATGTAATGTTCCAAGTTTTCTGCCAGAATCTCTGAACTGGTGACACACTGATAGCAACTGTCTGTGTGCAAGGCTGTCTGCAAAAAATAGGCCACTCTTGGTCAAAAATCTAGGGACCTGAAGAATTGCACAATTTCAAATCTCTGAACTATAAAAGAACATCCTTCACTCAAGCCTCTTGTAGACTATTGAACTGTAGAGCATATTTACTTAAGCTTGGAGAGCCCTGCTGAGACCACACAATGTGAGAGAATACTCTCTGAGCTCCAGGGAACAAGGCATCAGAGAAAGCAGCTGATAATGAGGGATGGTGCATGTGCGGGATAAGTGTCCCCAAACTGTGAATTTTGTTAGGCATTCTTCTATACAACTTTGAAATGTTGTCAATTAAGAGACAGCCCCTTTACAGTTATATGTGTTTCTGGAAGGCAGTTTCCTAAAACAGTAATAACATAGAGTAATTTTTTGCTGTTTTGAGACAAGTTCTTGCTACATAGTTCAGGCTGGCCCGGAACTTACGGCTCCAGCTTCCCCACTGCTGGGACTTGAGGCAAACATCATCACTCCTGGCACACTGATCTTAACAGTAAGAGAAATCACCAGCATTCATTGAGATATTTCTTTTCCCTATGTGTTAAGTTTGGTTCTAAAGACTATGCATTTATATCTGTCTCTCTTGTCAGCTTCCTGAGATAAAGCTGATCGTTTCCCCCATCTTTTGTGGGAGGGACACTTGGGTGTTTCAAGTGAAATGGTTTGTCTAAAGTTATATCTTCACCGAACAGGAGGGGACCTACTTTCAGCTCGCACACTTGCTCACCCAGCTGGACTTGTGTGTAGCACAGTGTCTCCCAGTTATCTTCAGTTGCTAACTTGATACAGCTGAGTTACCTGAGGGAGTCTCAGTTGGGGGAAACCTCAATCAGATTGGCCTATCTGGACATTTTCTTGATTGCTAATTGATGTAGGAAGGCCCTTCCCCACTGTAGGCAGTGCCATCTCTAGGCAGGGAGTCCTGGACTGTATAAGAAAAACAGCTGAGCAGAAGCTAGGGATCAAGCCAGCAAGCAGTGTTCCTCTGAGGCCTCTGTTTCAGTTTCTCCCTGAACTCCTGTCTTGACTTCTTTTAATGATAGATTGTGACCTGGCACATTTAAGCCATATAAGTTCTTTTGTTGGCTGCCTTTGGTCCAAGTTGCCCTTGGACATGATGCTTGTTTATTTATTTATTTATTTATTTATTTATTTATTTATTTATTTATTGGTTTTCTGAGACAAGGTTTCTCTGTGTTAGCCTTGGCTGTCCTGGACTCACTTTGTAGACCAGGCTGGCCTTGAACTCACAGAGAGCTGCCTGCCTCTGCTTCTCGAGTAGTGGGATTAAAGCCGTGTGCTACCATGCCTGGCCTGGAAATGACATTTAACAGCGACAAAAAACAAAGTAGAACAGGGGTGTAGGTAGCTTTGGTTGATGTAATTTTAGCAAAATATGAACCTCAAGTAGAAACAAATGGTAAAAAAAAAAAAAAAATGAACAAAAAGGTATAACTCTATAAACATGGACTCAGTAGGAAGAGCAGGAGGACTGAGTCCTCAGCAATCCTTAGCTGTGCCAGAGACAGGATCACCCCAGATTAGCCACAGAGTCAGTAGGGGAAATCCAAATTTGTTTGTTCTATGTTGCCCTGGCTGGCCTGGAACTCACTTTATAGACCATGTTGGCCTTGAACTCAGAGAGATCTCTTTACTCTATGTCTGGGGCACTGGGACTAAAGGTGATACCACCACACCCAGTAAGGTTTCATATTTTTAAACTAATGTACATATTAGGAGAACACTGGGCTGCGAATCACTTTTGAATACTTAGCTTCTCCTCTTTGCTGGGTAAACAGAAGGAACAACATCCAAGTGGTCAAAAGCTCAGAGCTTTCCTAAGTTTGGAGCAGGTGAGTTAGCATAGGTAATGGGTGGCTACAGGAAGTCCACCAGAGCAGAGGCTGTGGTAGTTTCCCAGGAAAGGCAAAGGAGAGGCAGAACCGCAAAGTGCTCTGTGGAGGGAAGAGGAGGTTGGAAGAAGGATAGAGAGGATTAGGTCTTTTATACACACAAGGACACACAGCTGGTCAATAACAACGAAGGGGGTGGATGAGGACTCTGTGCGACATGCCTGAGTACACAGCGGGCAAAGAACACAGTACAGGAACGAGGAAACGGGGCTACGAGGCCTGTTCAAGGAGGCAGGAGCAATCAGTTCCGCCTAGACCTGTAAGAAGGATCCTTAGAGAGGGCACAGGCGTGTTTTCCAGAAACAGGCACTACGGTGGAGATGATGAGTGTGTGCACAAGGGCCTGTCTTTGGGATGGAACTGGAAAGACAGAGTGGCAAGTGGAGCCAGCCAGTCCAATGAGCTTCCTTTTAGTTCCTACAATGTCTCAAGAAGCACATAGGTAGTGCTGGGTCTGGGGTGGGAATGCAGAGGCACAAATGGAAAGGCCATTGTGTCTAGAACAGGAAAGGAAGACTTTTAAAAACGGTAAGCGGTTGTTGAAGCCGGATACCCACTATATGCTCGACACTGTTCCCTGTCTGTCTGTGCTCTATACCCACGTGCAAAATCATACTAATAGTAGTTTTCTCCTTAGCTCTCCTATGTTAGTAAACGAGATGGGTGCACACACAGGATCAGAGGTAAGTTCTATTTTTACTGTCACCACAAAGGACACAGACCCTGATGTCCCAGTTTATATAGTTGGAGAATGGAGAACCCAGACCTCGCACCCAGGCATGTCTTCTGAGCATGTGCCTGTGATTGGTAGCGAAGAGAAATTGAGAACTGCCTTTGTCTTCAAGTGCATTTGTTCTGTGTTCCCATCACTCACTCAGTGAGAGGTGTGTCCTCATGCACAGAGGGGAAGGAAGCAGATGTCTGGAGACCTGGAGGCTCATGGACCTGTGGCTCCACTCCTGGACTCTGGGTTTTGCTGGCCATGCTCTTTCAAACTGAGCAATGTCTCATTTCTCTAAATTCCGGCTACCATCTTTATTCCATCTTCTGTCTCCCCCTTCAGATTGACCATTCATGCTTATGCATCTCTATAAAACTAATAAAAACTTGAACAGGAAATATAAAATCACCATGAAGTTAAACCAAACCTGTAGCAAGACCTCTGAGGGCCCTGTGCAATCAGAGAGGTGTGAAACTATTTTCTTGGAAGTGTAAACCTAATAGCTTGCTCTGTTTGAGACACAGCTCAAAGGCTCATGGGGCAGATATGCCCCTTGTTGGAAAACAGAAGAGCTTGTGAAATTATTTTTGAAAAAAGATTGTCGTTAATATTTTCTCAGTTACCTCAGGCACCCCTCTGCCTCTGTCCACTTTTGCTATGTGGGGTCTGGGGGAGTAATGGTGATAAAATAATGATTGTTCTCTATTAGTTATTGATTTATTGTTACTGATAAATGGTAATTTATCTTCTATTCTTTTCTTCATAAGTCATTTTAAAAGATTCTTTTCAAATTTGGGGATTTTCTTCCTTCTCAAATGTTATTTGTTATGTTTGTGTGTGGGGTAATTGTATGGCCTTAATTATGCCACTGGACTAGTCTCTTACTTTGAAGACACTGTGTACATGTTTATATCAAAGCTGCCTTTTAATATTGCATTGTGCTGCTACCATTTTTTCCCTCCAAACTGAGTCTTTTGTCCTTCTTGGAACCGTGGAAGCAATAAAAACAAAGCAAAAGAAAACAAAATTAAGTACCAATTGAATAATGAAGGAGCCTGGCAAAACACGGGAGAAGTGGAAGATAAACGTGTAAACCCATTTCTATCCAAGGAGTCCTGGAGCTTATGGAATAGAGTGTAAGAAATAAGAGGTGAAATGTTTCTATCTTTTCTGGGAACAGGTAGAGAACTTCCAGGAATTCAAATGCCATCTCTTTCCCTTCTTTTTAAAGTTTTACCCAGTTTGTTGCTATGGCAATTGTCAACAGTCATGGTGCTGAGGGTGTGCTATATGGAATGCAGATGGCATTATAATAGAGCCAGAAGATGTCTCCTGGTCACTCTCCAGCTACCTTTGGATCCAACAGATTTCAGCAAGCCCATCTGAAGATAAGCTTCTGGCTCTATTAGTCTGTGAACAGGTTGGAGGCTATAGTCAGAACCCTAGACCCAAGGTGACCTCTTTGGTTACTAACGTATAAACTCTAGGACCTCTGTGACCACTGTGATCTTAGAAGTCAGAACCACAGTCCCACATTGACCGATGGAACCATGGAGGCAGAAGCCCTGGTCTCTCAGGGAACTTGGGGTCCAGTGGAACCAAAGCTGGGGCCCGGCACTGATTTCTGGCCCCACCATTGACAGACATGAGGTCCTGTGTGCTCTCTGGTCTCATCTAGAGAATTAGGCCAGTGCAGAGCTTCATCGACAGTAGCTCACCTAGGCCTTGCTCAGGGTAGCAGTGTTACAGTGTCCGTCTTTTCTCCACAAACTGACAAGGCTTTCTTGGATTCTTTGTTGTGTGCATGCCAACATGCATTCAATCCATATTGCTGCACATTTACCTGCATTCTGGACACTAGGGTTGTTTTCAGTATGTCTTCTTACACCTATTGTCTTTTCTTTTTCTTATGTTTGCAGTCCCTTAAGCTCTAAAGTCTGTGAATCATCTAGAGCCCTATTTTTCTCAGTTTATTACATATAGAAAGTAGCTCTGAATGAATCATCCAGTGTCTTTCATGCTCAATCTCAAATATTAAATATATTTAACACTGTATAACATTTTAATAAATATTTTTCACATGCTGAGTATTACCCATGTATGACGCCCACAGAGTTCAGAAGTGACAGGTGACTGGCATGGGAAGCGCCTCAGTGAGCACACCTCCCAGGATTCAAGCACTTGTAGATTCACAGTCTTTGCAGAGTGACCCCAGGCTTGCACATGTGATTTGTTTTGACCAATGGTGCCTCTGTAGTTCTGATGTAAACAGACGCTTAAAAGCTGTTCAAATTGCTTGCTCTCTGGAACACTCCATCTCAGAAGCCAGGTGTGTTAAACCGTGTCTAATCTGACTGCTGAGTGAGGCCTAGGCCTTGTCTCGAAAGGCCTAGGCCACAACTAAACTCTCATCTAAATACAATAGCACAAGAGGTCTCTGGTATACCATACAGGATAGAAAACCACCCAGATATTCCTGCTAACGTGAAAATCCCAAGTAAGAATTAAGTACGCCTTTAAGTTCTAAAGCAACAAAAAACTAAAAGTAATCATATGTTTCACTTGATATTTCAGATCATACAAAATATGTATACAATGTATATGCACCTACATCACAAAAAGTAATAGAATATATGGACACTGTGATAAGAAAAATAATTTCTTGTCATTCTTTCTGTTAACAATGAGTCCAAATGCTAATGTCCCAACTCTCCAGTGTAAGTTAACATCTTTCCCCAAAAGTGTTTTCCTAAATATTTGTAGTTAATATAAATAAAACCCTCAATTAAAGAACTTTAAATTCTAGAAGTATTGAGAGATAGAGGCCAGGGGGATGGCGGTGGTAAGAAAATTTGCTGGTCTGAGAGAAGATCCAAGTTCAGCTCCCAACATCCATATCATTTGGTCACAACCATCTGTACCTACAGCTCCAGAGGATCCAATGTGTTCTTCCTGCCTCAGTGGGCACATCCGCACATAAATAAAAACAAATCTTCCCCCCCCCCAAAAAAAACCCCTTTAAGATACCATATAAAAGAGATGAAAGTAGTGGCAGCAGGACCTTAGTGAAACCTATTAAAGTAAAGCTATTTCCTCTTTTTTAAAAAACCGACTGTTTGTTTTACAGATTTATTTAATTTTAATTTTTTCTTAATTCTTTATAATATACTCTCTGAAATGATTTTTGATCAACAGGTTAGCAGAATGAAATCTAAGCTTTATCTCTAGTTTTGGTAGAAAGATGGCTTTCTGGTAAAGAATAAAGACATACTGTTGTCCCCTCCCTTAATAGCTAATCCATATGGCCTGTCAATCATCTGGGCAGGAAAGCATCCCTCAGGAAGACGTCTGTCTGTCCCAGAGGCTTTAGAAAATATATGGCATGCCTGCGCTTGTAGGTCAACACAATGGTGTCTCTGATCATGGCTGCTCCGCACTGTGAGAACCCTCTCCTTCACAATGGTCCCTTTTACCCTCTTTCCGCTTTCTCCGCTTAAGGATACCTCGCTATTTAACCAACTCTGTTTCTATTCTAGGCTCTGTGGGTCTCTTCTGAATGATTTCAACAAGCAATACAAAGAACTGAGAGGAGGCCCAATCACAAAACCTAGTGGCTATAGTTAATGAATCAGGTGTTGTTTTCTACCCAGATATAAACTAACATTTTATCTAATATTGTTCCAATAATGACATCTACATTTTTAGAGAGATGGCAAGAATTCCACTCATGGTTTCGTACATACTAATTCATCATTTTAACTTAGCCAGTGGTTCAAGTTAGTCTCCAAAGTTATTCAAATCTGGCTTCTGGACCTTCGAGAGATGGCTCAGTGGTTCAGAACACTGGCTGCTCTCCCAGAGGACCCAGGTTCAATTTCTAGCACCCATATGGTGACTCACAACTGTTTGTAACTCCAGTTCCAGAGGATAGGGAACACACCTTTGAACTCTGTGTGACTCTAAAGACACACTGACTCGCTGTGCGCCTCCTGCTGGCTGGGCTTTGGAGAAATGCTCCTCACACTTACTTATCAAATTTATTTATTTTAGTATGTGCTTGGGACTGCTTATCGAAAACATTTGCTTGATGTTTAAGAAAACGGGGTTTTGAATAGCTAAGCACGGAAAGCAGATTTTCCATTTTCCATTATTCTATATCCTATTGTAGAGCTTTTGAGCACAAAGTACAGGGCAGATGTTTTGGATTAGTTTACACGAGGCAGCGGAGTGTGCAGTGCAGTCATATCATTCACAAACTGTGCCAAATCTTTCTGAGTTGAGTAAAAATACCCTTCTAGTAATGAGAAATCACAGCAGAATTTGCATGGTATTATTGATACAGTTTTTTAAAAGCCAAAATTCTTCCTATGCAAAGCACCTGCCAGGAAATAGGATGACCACCAAATCAAACACTATAGCGACAGCAGGTTTTTAACCCACAGTCAACATCCTTGATTCCTTAACATTTATATTAAATATTTTAGAACTCTTTTGTTTTTCCTCAAATGACACCGAATCCTATTAAGGTTACCTTTTATCTGAGTAATAAAATAATGTGAAATGAGAAAGTAAATAAGATGGCATAATTTGATGAAAAGACCAACTTATTTGAGTATGTCAGATAGCAGTATAGGGCCTTCCAGAACACTAGTGTTTCATTTGGGTTATTAAGAAAATGTGCCCATAAATTCCTGAGGTAGAAACCCACTTCTTCTAGGGAAATTTGCCCTCTTTAGATTAGTACAGAACTTCACGGGTGAAGCCATCAGGTGATACAATAGTGACTGGCAGGCATCTGCTTTCCCTCACTTCTGTGCAACCTTGATCTATTTGTCCAGAGTACCTTAGAATTTATAATACCATACTATTTGCAAATACCTCAAAAATAAATGCTGGTGGATTTTGAAAAATGAATTATTGATGAAGAGGATGACATGACTACTGCATTTGTGAAGATGAGGCCTATTTAGATCATATGACAGAACTAACTCATGTATAAATTTGAGAATTTTGGAGGGTGCAATTGTATGTCTATCCCAGGCATGATGAATAATTTTCCATTTCTTACAAAGTTGAAATAGGCATCAAAGTGAGGAGAAGTCACTGTGGATCCCCTGGATTCTTATATTTTTAAAACACCGTAATTTTATCCTCAATATTACCAGTTTCTCAAGGAAACCAAGTGACCCCCAAAATGTTACACACAGTAAAGTGTCAGGGACAGGGATGATCATGACTGTACCCAAAGGCTCATTTTCTCCCCTAACCCTTTCTTTTTTTTTTTCAAGGAGAAAAGTCAAGCCCAGAGTTACAGCTCTGTACCTAACGATTCATCTGATAGAGATGCACCCAGCTCTCGGTGGGTATTTGTGCCTCTTGGGCGGCTCTGCAAAATGACATCCACAAGTCTTGCTGATCTGTGACCATGCTAGGACAGAATGGAATCGAAGCTCCAGCGATGCAGGGCTTTAACCTAATAGGAAGTGTGCTTCCCCCATGGCTTCCCTGATCTACATCTCATCTATCCCAGGTTAGAGCAAGGCCTGCTTACCTGTCTAAGGGTTGTGGAAATGGAGAAGAAGTGACCTAAGCTTGCAAGAATTTTGGAGTGAAGCAGGACCTTTCTCCACGGATCCCGAGGAGGTGGTAGCTGAGGCATGAGATACCGGTGGTGTCTTCTCATTCTTTGTTTCGCTTTCCTGATGCAGGGCATTTGTTTTGTTGATTAGAAAATGATTCGTAATAGTAATATATGCTGTAGACAGTGAACATGTTAAGTCAGACAATTAAGGGAGATTCGCAGTACTTCAAGGGAAACAGATAAGATGCAGGGAAGGAAAACACATGTGCAAAGCACAATAAAAATAAAATGTATTGAGGGTTATGAGTGAAATGCCATGACCTACAACACAGTTGCAGGGTGTCTTTCATAGAAATGGTGTTGAATATGCACGGGCTTGTGAGAAACTCATATCTCAACTCAATAAGCCATGGGTATATATGGAATGGGGCACTAGCGTTTGGTGTGAGTTACATTTTGGAAAAGAGTTTGGGAGAGTTTTCTGTGGCTGACCTGTGTGACTGACAGTGGAAGATCTTCCCAGTGTGAGAGGTTATGCTCATTCTTCAAGCATGGATAATCCCAGGGTACTTTATATCGTTTCATAGATGATTCATGTGACCCAGGTGACTCTTAGGAACCAACACCGTGCCAGTGTGCCCTTGCCTTCTGCCTGGTGGTCCATGTAAAATAGAACACACCCACAGGAGATTTTTTTTTTTTTTTTTGGTTTTTCGAGACAGGGTTTCTCTGTGTAGCCTTGACTGTCCTGGACTCACTTTGTAGTCCAGGCTGGCCTCGAACTCACAGCCATACACCTGCCTCTGCCTCCCGAGTGCTGAGATTAAAGGCGTGCGCCACCATGCCCGGCTCCACAGGAGATTTTCATAGAGGCTCTTCTCATACTGCTCATGTTGGCTGACTTCATTAATTTCCGTGGATTCTCTATTCCTTTCTCTTTGCTATAGCCACGCGGGATAGAAAACTGTGCTGATACTGTTACTGAACTAACTACCTTTGAGAGCACGAAGACCTGAGCCCTGAGCTATCTCTTTCAAAATATTTGACATCATTAATGAGATGTCTAGCACTGCCCAGTAAGGACTGTAAAGACAGACAAGGACTTCCATTACAGCCTTTGCTCGTGACTGGGAGGCCAAGACATCGACTGACCTCAGTCCCTTCTGCTAGTGTGTTTGTCATGCTAGTTTTGTGCCACACAGCACAAAGGCTTTGAAAATGCATGTTTGCTGATGCTTTGAGAGACCCTGTTTTTAAAAAGTGTCTTGTAGACACAAAATGCTAAAGATGTCAGAATTGCTTGCTTTTCCCGCACCCACAGCAAGACGTCACAGACTCTTAGGAGAATTTTTTCCAAGGGGCCAGAGGAACAATGACAAACTAGCTAATGTTCTATACTTACCTCTCATGAGTTTTCCGGAAGATTCTCTCTCTCTCTCTCTTTTTTTTTTTTACATTTAAATATATATTTAAACAGTTTTTATGCTCCACATGTGATTTTTTTGTTTTTTGTCTGTTTTCATGTGAATAATGTTTTATTAATTTATGCAGATTACAACTCAATTGTTATCCCATCACTTGTATCCTCCCTCCTTCCTGCTTTCACCCTATTCCCCTCCTCTAGGTCTATGACCGAGGGAACCTCTTCCTCCTCCATATGGTCACAAGATGAGACTTGATAGCTTGTCTGGAAGATTCTTATAGGGGAGTTTATTAGCCCCATGGTAGGAGATGGCAAGACTATTGGGTCTGATTGGTAGTTGCTCCATATTAGCATATTATGTGTGTCTGACACATAGGAACTCCAGGAACAGAAATTCAGTGGCTAAACCATGCAAGCCGACTCCATTTTCCCTAGAAGTGAAGAGCAGTCTTTCTGAAGCACTGGTATCATTCTTCATTCTCTTGCTTAAAATTCTCCAATGAATCTGCCAAATACCACATTCCTCCTACCCCAAACACCCTAGATCTATTGGTATGGAGTTCAGGTCTCTCTGTTGTGTTACTCTGCTCTGTTTTTCTAGCCCCTTCGTACTTCTCTGCAGTCTCTTTAGCTAAAGAGCACTGTCTCTGAGCTCTCTGCCTACCACCATACCCTACATTTGCATATTCATATCTGCTGAACACTGTGGTCATACAAGAGCCTTCCTTTAGCACTTGTCTTGGGCAGGCTTTGCTCAAGTTAGAAACATTTGCTCTCCCACCCTTGCTCCCCTTTCATAAGCCCTAGTGATGGCCTCTCTTAATTCCAGGGCTTGAGCTTTTTACGGATCTGGCTTCTTCGTGGCTGTTCCTAGCAGCTGGCCTAGGGCGTAGCACAGAGAGACCACTTGGTACGTATAAGCTAGAATCTGGCTGGTGATCATCATACTGTGGGTAGCACTTCTTGCCTGCAATGGTATTTCAAATGTCTCAGTCTTTCACTGCATGGGCAAAATGCAGGTCAGACCTTGTTTTTTGTGTTGAGACACAGGAAGAATCTCTTCTTATATGTCATAGCTACGATGTTAGTGCCAATGTCGTCATAAAAAAAGAGGTTTGTGACACCCTGGCCACCTAAAACATGCCACCGAAAATGGAACAAGCCTAAGTGAACTGTCATTCGCATTGACTCATAACTCACTTAGGCCTGGAATGGAACTTTGCTGTGCTGAGAGGCAGCAGAGTGCCATGATTAGGATGCTAGCCTGGAGCTGAGTCTCAGCTTTCCACCAAAAGTGTGTGACCTTCGGCAAGCAATGCATGCCTAGTCTACAGTAGTTTGCCTCATGTGAAAAACAGCATCAGTGACTATCCTCACCTGATACTGAAATGACAACCTGTCCAGAGAGCAGTCCAGAGCCATTGCCGGCAATTCTTTGAGGAAAAAGCACGTTACACTTCAAGTCCCTAACTGTCCCTAACTCCTCTGTAACTGGAGCTCACTATGCTTCCTGCCACTTTCTACCTACAGAGTCAGAGGTGCCACCAGAGGCATTTCGTGCAATGTACTGTGAGTGAGCCCTCTCTGGTTATTCCTCTGGATTGCTTCTCACTAGATATTTGGGGCTAAATATTTGCTTTATTAATGATGAAAATGCCATTACTATTAGCTCTTTAGTTCCACTCACAACTCTGAAAAATGACTTTGTTACTTCTTTCTCTCATTTCTTAACTGGCATAAATTTAGAAATTCTTTTGTTTTGTTTTGTTTTTGGTAAGTCCCTTACAGCAAGAAATGTTAGAGCAGTGAATATAATCAAAATATTTTGTGATGTATATGTGAAATTGCTAAAAGATATGTAAAATGCACTTTAGAAAATATCTTAGATGCTTCTCAGAGTTTTAGAATTGAGAACTTTAATTCTCTGTGTAGCTGTGGCTGTCCTGAACTCACTTTGTAGATCAGGCTGGCCTCGAACTCACAGTGACCCATCTGCCTCTGCTTCCTGAGTGCTGGGATTAAAGGCATGCGCCTTTACTGGTGCTCACTTCTAGGGAATTTTGCCTTTTCAGCTCTCTTGGGAAACATCTGGCAATGTCTGGAGACTGCCAAAACTGACTGACTGCACTGGTGTCTGACAAGTAGAGGCCAGGCTGCTAAGTGTAAGGTGCCTTCCACCACCACCACAAGAACCAGTTATGCCCCCCCACCCTTCCACCAATTCCAGCAGTGAAGGGGTTAAGAAACTGTTTTAGACTGAAGGAAGACAGAGCCTGAGAGGCTCTCTGACTATGGCTGGAGGATCTCATGGCCCCATCTGTCATAAAGATGATGCTATGGAGACCAGTGGCCTTTCATGGTGCCATACCATGGACACCTACGTGGTTCCAAGAGGCAGGAGATAGCTTCACGTTGACTTTCAGGCTCTGCCTTATCAGAGCTCTGAAAGAAGAGAGGGAAAAATCAGCCTAGGTATTATTACATATGGGTTCATGAGCCCAGATTCCCTAAGATAACACTAAACATACATCCTGCTGCCATTTGTGCTGTCACTACAAACTCCTCTACTGGAATGATAGTGTATGTAGTCTCTATTTTTCCCCACACATCACTTTAAAGTCCATCCTCACCCATTCACCAAAGCACACCTATACACATGTGCATGCAGGTACACACACACACACACACACACACACACACACACACACACATTTTATCGCTGCAAAAGTAAAACAGAGGGTTCCCACTGTATAAACAAAGGCAAACGCTTTCTCCTGGCACACCTGTTCCAACCAAGATAATTTCCCTAGCATTGTTACGCCGAGTTCTATGTTAACGGGCTTCCCTGTGCAGGGTTCTGTTGCCTTATGACAGGAGCCAGGTCCAAGTGCTCATGTGTAGGAATTGTGTCTTTATGCCAAGTGGGCTTTAGGGGCAAATACAGAGCTAGTGTGGCTACAGAAGGAAGAATGAGAATAGTAGCGGGTGTCTTGGTGAGCAAGCCACACAAATTCACAGGAAACACACTTCATCGGTTCTAGTATCTGTGGTTTTCTTGAATTCTCTTCAGATCTTATTCTGGGAAAAGAAAGTTACCAGGTCAATTGTGTTAGTGGGCTTTGCTTTGTTTTGTTTTGTTTTGTTGCTGTTTTACAGCGGCAAAACACGAAGGGACACACCGTCATAATGGACTGGAAATGAAGACAAAATCAGTGCTGAGAAGGAATCTGGTGGGCTACAGGAGGGGTGGCTGATGGGCAGCCAAGTGGAAGGAGATGCAGAGGTTTCTGACACTAAAAAAGCAACTGAAAATAGTGTTCTCCTCTGAAGACCATTAGTGAAACCACACAGTGATGTCACTTCTGATCACGCTGCGATGTGAGTTGCTGATCTGGAGATAACCAGCTTCCTTTTGCGCATTCACAGCCTGTCTACAGTGGAAAAGACCTTCGAGTTGACTGTGAGTGGGTGCGACTCATCAAGAAAAATAACCTCACTACCACAACAACAAATGACGGGAGAGACCGAAACCTCTTTGGGAGAGCATAAGGGAAAAAAAAAGAAAAAGTGAAGTCTAAGTATTATTAAACACATGAAAGCGGAGTCATTTAATCAATAGGAAGGAGCTCATTCACACACATGTAGACTTGCGGTCCCTCAGAAGTACGTAAACACAACTCATCAGTCCACCACAGTCACCATCAGAATTTCTTGGGAAATGCCTCATTAAAGGGTTCTTAAAGAATAATATGACTATGTACCTGTCAGATAATTTCCAAAGGACATTAAAGATGAGCTGCTGTTTTATGCATTTCCTTCCCTTCCATGGGCATTACATCGTGCCAAATTTAGTGTGAGATTTGAATTGAGAGAAAACATGAACACTTTGAACTGAAGTTCGGCTTCCTGTTTCTGCGTGGCCTCTCGTAGTCTTGGCTATCCTGCAGCTCTTCCAGGTCTGTTTAATGGACACTTGGTGAAACCATTCTCACATAAATGCTAGCCAAAAAATGACTGATGAAAAATATTTAAGGGTTCAAACTATGAGAGACGACTGGAAAAAAATATAACCTTAAGACCCCCAGCCTATTCCCATGTGCATTTTGTTCTTCTGTTTATAGCAGAGTGATGAGTTCACACCACTTCTGTTGACAGGATCTGAGGGCTAAACAAGACTGTCAGTGAAATATTGACACACAGATGTCATGTTGAGACATACATGTCAGGGTGACACACAGTGAGTTGCATCGTTTTTTTAAAATACAACCCGGAGTAGAAGATCTGCTGAAGACCGGATTGGAACTGGGTCTCTTATACCTCAGCCGTCTGTCTCACAGGCCCTCAGATGGATTTGGTAAAAACCATGTGTTCTGAACCAGCAAGATGGCTCAGTGGGTAGAGGAACTTGTCAACAAACCTGATAATCTGATTTTGATCCCTGAGACCCACATGGGGGAAGAAGGGAACTGGTCCACTCTGGTTGTCCTCTGATCTTTCTGTGTATTGTGGCTTGAGTCCCCACACACTAAATAAATTAGATTAGTAAAATTTTTTTAAAAATTCATTTATTCTGAGCCTAATCTTAGCATTTTCAAAACTCTTGCAAAGTGGAACAGAAAGCTATATATTAACCTTGTTTTGTTCTAGTAACTCCCGTCTGTCTAGGGCCAAGTGTAAAATATTAAAAGAAAAGAAAGACTCATGTCCACTGTGTAAATTAAATAACAGAAAAATGAGTAAGTTGGCATAGACACACATTTGAGATAATAGAAGTATTTTGGAAGAAGAAAAAAATTACACTGCAAAGATGGACTTGTACATACTTGTTTTTACATCTTTTTCTTTCTGTATGTTCTTGTCATATGGCTAGCTCCTCCCTATTCCTAGATTTCTTTTACTGTTTCTACTCAGTGTGTTTTAAACCTCTGCCAGAGGAGCAGAAGGAAAACAAAAGTGGAGAGCACAGACTTGGAATATGCTCTTAAAAGTCACCTAGCAGCCTGAGAGCAGAGGGTAGTAAAGTACTTGCAAGAATGAGGGCAGGGGTCTGGGTCCCCAGCACCTGTGTAAAAGCCAGGTGTG
>OU015751.1:26213411-26232324 GCA_907169655.1 Acomys percivali | reverse complement strand
CTGTTTGCACTTCATTCCTTTGATCACTGCTGCATGCATTGTTTTGTCATAACTTCCTCCTGCAGCCATTTTTGAGGGCTTACTACATGTGAGATTCTAAGCTACACCCAGGCAATAAAAACATGATTCCATACCATCAACAGTTTACAATCTTGTGTAGGAAAAAGCCAATTAAGCAAGAGGATACAGTAAGGTAGATACTTTCCTGCTCCGAGAACATTCTTCACATGAGCCTGAGCTTCATGAATGTGCATACTTTCTGTAATACTCTGACTGTGCAACAATGCCACCTTAAATGTAAGAACAGATCCTTTGGTGGATAGATACATCTGCTTAGAATGAGCTCATGGGAGCCGCTTGGGATTCTAATCCACATGTAGACCCCAGTGCTGTAGAAAGTTGGTGGTCATGTTGTGACCTCTCTAACTTTCATTTTCAATGACTAAATATGTATTAGACCAACTCTTTCAATGAAATGACTTCAGTTATTAGTTATAATTAATTCATTAAAGTGTGTGTGTGTGTGTGTGTGTGTGTGTGTGTGCGCGCTCACATGTGCATGCACTCTTATGAATAAAAATGCAGGTCCATCCATGCCATGACAAACATGCAGAGGTCTGATGGCAACTTCCAAAGTTATTTCTCCATTTCCACCTTGGAGAGACAGTATCTAAGAAAAGTAAAGTTTAAAATTTTTTTCAGGGGTTAAGAACACTGACTGTTCTTCCAGAGGCTCTGAGTTCAATTCCCAGCAACCACATGGTAGTTCATAGCTATCTATAATGAGATCTCCTGCTCTCTTCTGGCCTACATATAGGCAGAATACTGTAGAAATAACAACTAAATCTTTTTAAAAATGTTTGCACAAAAGCAGGCAACAGAGTCCATGTCAGAGAGAGCCTCTGCTCCCCTTACTAGAGGACCCACATGAAGCCTGAGATGCCCCTCAGCTTCATCTATGTAGAGGGCCTAGGTCCAGTTCAGGCATGGTCTTTGGTTGGTGGCCTCCGGGGAAGAGGACGAATTCAGTTCTGATGCCTTGATGAGCTGTGGTGGGTGGGTACCGGGCTCCCGTATTCTGAGGAATAAGGGGAAGGGGCATAGAGGGTAGGGCTGGGAGGAGAGGGGCTCTGACTGGGATGCAAAGTGAATGAATGAATGAATGAATGAATGAATGAATGAATGAAATTTTAAAATTGCACAAAAATGAATGGACTCAGAATGTATAATACCAAGCATGATCATATGCTCTCAAAAAGAAATAAACTGTAGTTCTCTGTCATATGTGGGATCTAGCCAATGATTTATATACATATATAAACAAATGTACATGCCGGTACAGGAGAATGTGAAGAAAAGAAAAGAGGACACAAGAGACCAAATATAAGAAGATGACAAAGGACTGAGTACAGGCTAGAAATATGAAATATGAAAAAGAAGACAAAATTGATCATTTTTCTAACTCTAATTCTGTTGTGCATTTTGTTTTGTTTTTGACAGTGGGTAAGTGCACAGAACATGTTCAATACATGCCAACTGCTTCTTCATTTCTTTTTATATGAACAGTTCACACAAATAAAAGTGTCCATGTTTCCGAATCGTGATCTTATTTCAACAATTGCAAAGGTAATTAACTGTTGCAATACATCAGAAAACGGTCTTCATTCGATGACTGTCTGGCATCAGCGTGCTGATTTGCTACCACTGCTCACCCCAGCAGGGCTCCAGGGTCTCCCTGTGTTGATCACTGTAACACTAATGACCAAGGTCTTTTTTTTATTTTTTTATTAATAAGAGTTAAATAAGCTGCTGGCAATGAAAGAAAACACTGACATAGCCAGGTTAAAGACTCATGAACAGATTCCTGACTCCCACCTTCTCTATTTTAAACAATGAACTCTAATAAAGCCACTTTTAATCGCTGCCTTCATAATGACGGTCTCAAACAATAGAGTTAATTGCCAAAACAACTTCCCTGTGTTTGCACATAGCTGCTCATCCAAATGGCAAGGTTTATGCCTTACATTTGGCACTAAGTTCTCTTTGTTCAGAAGGTTGATTCATTCATTTGCAGGGTATGGAGGGAGCACCTCTGAGGCCTTGGCTGGCCATTGAAAGAAGAGATGACAAGTCGCCCATCTCTCATACAGGAAAGTGAAGACCTGTAGTGCCTATTTGACTCATATTTATGTGTCTGGAACTTTGATCAAGGGTTCACAAAATCAAGAGCTATTTAGGCCGGAGAAGCTGGAAGATTTTCTAAGCATAAAAGAGGCACAATCTTTTTTCCCCCTTCCTGAGACAAGGTTTCTCTGTGTAGCCTTGGCTGTCTTGGAACTTACTCTGAAAAAACAGGCTGGCCTCAAACTCACAGAGATTTGACTGCTTCTGCCTCTTGAGTGCTGGAATTAAAGGCATGTGCCACCATCATCCAGCTTCTGTTTGTTTTTTTTTTTTAATTAATTTTTTATAATTTATTCACATTACATCCAGGTTGTTACTCCCTCGCTTGTATCCTCCTGTTTCCACCCTCCCTCCCTTCTCCCCCTTCCCCCATATTCTCCTCCCCTAGTCCTCTGACAGAAGGAGCCTTCTCCCCTGCTATCTGACCCCCTCTCCCCTACCATCTGACCCCAGACTATCAAGGTCTCATTAGGATTTGCCTGTATCTTCTTCCTCAGCAGCCAGCTAGGCTGCCCAGCCAAGGGGAAGTCATCTGATAGTAGGCACCAGAGTCCATGTCAGAGGTAGCCAGCCCTCTTCCCCTTACTAGGGGATCCATGTGGAGAATGAGCTGTCCATCCGCTAAAGGGGTAAGAATTACAATTTAAAAACTACTGGATAGTTAAGATCCAGTTCAGAGGTACACGGTAGCAGTGGGCAGGAAAAGCGCTGGGAAATGAGAGGTAGACACTACAGGTTGAACTGATTACACTCAGAGATGGGCTGGAAATGACAGGCATGCAGAGCTAGCAATCAACCAGAACAAGAGTCAAAGGTCCTAACCATTGAGATGTAACAAGAATAAATTAATAAAAAAAAATCTATTTAACAAAAAAAGAGATGAAATACCAAAAAAAAAAAGAAGAGTCAAAGGTCCAGTTGAGGAAGTGGGCAGCATTTACTGCCTTTGATGTAAATGGGGGAATCCTTAATTTGGGAAGCAGGTGGTGGGAGAGAAAACAAAAACTGAATATAAAGGAAGAAACGACCTTAAAGCAAGCACTCCTGAAATCATTACGTACATTGCACATGCAAGCAAACATGGGAGGGAAGGGCTCAGAGAGAATATTCTGATCTCATTCTACGAGTAAGATGCTTCTGCGTAATGTCACGAAGTTGTCAGTACTCTGGGGTGACATCACCACAGACTATCTCCTATCTCCGGTGAACAGTGTATCAGTTCCACATTCTCATCTGATGCTGTCTTCACCTGATCAAGGAAGCACACGAACTCTAGTTCAATCGTCATAGTCACAGAAGATACAAGAAGGCCAGAGCATCCTACTCAAATGAGTATGTTCAGAGACTCTTCTTTGAGAGGTTCACAAAATCAGACCCACTTCCCCAGTGTCTTTTCCAGTGTGCCCCAACGCTAGTTTAATCCCTGGCACCTCTTCCAAAACCAAGCCCCCCACCCACTGCCAGCTGAACCAACACAGAAACACCACAATGCCCTGGCAGTCTAAGAAAAGGACTCATGCTAAGGGAGGGTTATCTGTCCACACTGTCACTTTGCACTAAAGGTATTTTTTTCCATTGGCCAATGGTAAGGTTTGATTAGAATATTCTGGGCTTTCCTTCTGTCTCTAAATTTTAGCAGGCTGAGAATTTGCATTTTTCACTTTAAAACGCTCAAAGGAAAGTGTACAAACGTATAGTGAATAAAGCCTATGAAGGAACAAAATAACCGACTCCTACATTTCCTTTGCCTGGGATTTATATTTAAGATTATGACAGTAAATGAAATCTTTATTATTTTTTTAAGAATAGAATTGCTATTTTTGTACTATTTTAAACTATTTTGGCCGGTAGCCAGGTTGGATACAGTTTCTACTATTATATGAATTGTCTGTTTTTCATAGGTCAGTGTGCTACATCTTTCTGAGACCTAAGAAAAGTTCATCTCTACAGGGCTGAGCTGGGAGCTATACTAGAAAACCATCGATGGTGAAGAAGGCAGACAGAAACTGGCCTAGAGTACCCACACCACCTCCACCTCAAGTTGGGTACCCACCTCACATCTACTTTCATCAAAGAAGAAAGGATGCTAACACATGATAAATGGCACCCTTGAATATAACTTGGTGCCTGGGAATGGCTTACCATGGGAAGCCCAGATTAATAATTTATTGCATTAATGTCAGAGGCCTGAAAGATGACATAATGATATCTCCACAGGGCCCTCTCTCCGCAGCCCTGGTGGGCTTAAAGCTATGTATGTCTATGTGTACATAGCTTGTCCTAGGTTTCAGATCTCACTGGCTGAGAGCCAGGCTGTGGAGGACCTGAGCGTACACAGGGTTCCCTTTGATCAGGGATCAGTGGAGTGAAACTCCAGCTGTGATGCAACGAGCTTCCTTCTCTCTCTTTGCTGCTAGGACACTCAAAACCTGCACCCAGTAAACACACTCAGTCCTTAATCACATTTTATTTACAGTTATCCTGCCATTTATGGTAACAATGTCTTCTCTAGTCTACTGTATTAACTAGTGCTCCCCCCTCTGAAGAAACTACTGAAATTGTAGCCTCTCTGGCAGGCCTGCCTTTTTATATTCAAGCCGATTAAAAAGAATATTTTGTAGGAGGCAGTTGTATTTGATTCTGGGCTAGTTTATGCTGGTTGTGTTAGTGTAATTATTACAACGCTAAATTTAATCAAGTATTCTGTGAACTCTGAAATATTAATCCAAAAAAAAAAAAGAAATAGAATTATTTCTGTGGAAAAAGGTTACATGCTTTAGAAAGATTGAATTAGGTGAAGTCACAAAAATTAAAGACATGGAATTAGACATGAGATGGACAAGTGGAAATGCCCAGGGAAAGGGAATGAGCTACATGGGAGCCATGTTCTGGGAGCTTAAAAGACGTATTTTCTCCCTTCATTTTAAAGCAACCCAAGTTTGACATTGCAATGATACTGGCTCGTGAGTTGTGTGGTCACAGAGAGAATCTCATCAGATCCCAGTGTTAGTAAATGAATACGCATTCATTTTTGTTTAAGGTAGAGCATAATTTTATCTATAGTTTTCTTCAAGTGACTTTTTCAGTTAGCCAACTAATGATTATACCGTATAAAAACATATACTATATAAAAACATGTCAGGAGCAAAAATCAATTTGTGAATGGGTGAGATGTAAATTTAAAAACATATAAAGCAATAAAACAATAAAAGTGATATGAATACAGCATTTCAGTTTGGACTTGTCACATCGGTAATGATGTGGTGAGATAGGCATATGTTCACCTCCCCCTGGGGTCTCCTTGGTATAGTATCTTTCTGGGGAAAGCACACTGGTTATGGAGCATACAGACTCAAGACAGATCATGAACTGCAATTCCAGACAGCCAGGCTTTGATACTGGTCTCAGCAACGTGCTATGAAGGAAATGAAAGAAATCCCAGACTTTGCCGTCAGCCAGATGCTGATTTCACAGCTCGCCTCAACAAATAGCCTGTGGTCTCTGGCACATCATTTCAGTTCTAGGTTTTTGGAAGCCTGGGCTTCCTCACTTGTAAGGATGAACCAAATAGGTCATCCATCACAGAATGGAGAAGTGAGAGATGGTGAGCCCTACTCATGTGTCTGGTGGGACATTAAAACACCCAGGGGAAGATCCTCTTTCTCTTTTTGCCTTCTTCCAAGTGGAAAAGCTAGCATGTAGGGTTGCTGAACAGATATAGAAACACACAGGCTACCCCCACCTTGCTCTCTCTCGCTGTGCTGTTAGTGTTTGCATGGCTTGGCTGTGCATATTCTTATCCCACTGAAGAAATGCTTGAGCCACTGGCCTTTTGCAGTGTATCACGTTTTTACAGATTGCAACTCTTCGGGGTGACACACATATATCTTTTGACAGTTGTCCTTCTTGCTTCCCTCAGGAAATGTTGTAGGGACTCAGCTTATGAGCTAGTTCATCAAATAAACAGGAAAGGCTTTCTATGGTTTTGCTCTGTGTAAATACATTTGGTAAATTGAGGCACAGGTACCCTTTAGGCTCTGCTCAGGTTAAATCTCTGTATTGTTGAGCAAATATTCAACAGCTTGATATTAGAATTTTGACAAAGTTCACTTGGCCCATCACCTTCTTTAAAATGAATCTGGAATTGCAGTTTAAGTCGGAAAACAATCTTTTGTGAAAGCCTGTGGATGGGGTGTCACGGAGCATACTGTGTGGGGGCTGCTGCGGTGAATCTAGGCCAGTCGACTGCTCCCAGTAGTTGACAAATTCCACTGTTGCTTCCTTATTTTTTTTCTTCCATGAAGTTTAAAATAAACAATTAACCTATTTCCTACACAGTGTTTGGTATTGATTTAATTTAGCATGTGTTATTCATCTGCATGCCTCACAACGGTTGCTTAATTGTCTAAATCTTCCCGTGTAGAGTGCTGTCTATGGAATCTCTTTCCACAGAACACTCTGAGCGGAGTGTGGCTTACTATTTCCATAACATCTGTCTTTTCTACTAAAGAGCAGATTAACAATTATGCTTTTTTTTAAAGGTGTGTGTGTGTGTGTGTGTGTGTGTGTGTGTGTGTGTGTGTGTGCTAGCATGCGTGCACTGAAGAGGGGCTAGGCAACATAATAATTTGCATTCTTACATTCCTACCAGCTAGTCTGAGATTTCACTTGTACCCATAACGCGGCTGGCAAGATTACCCTTTTCTTGCACCTTATTATGTGACAGAATGTCATTGTTTCCACCAAAGATGATTGTTTCCAAGAGAGAAAACACTTCTGCTTCCACTCCCCCACCCTCGTCTGGTGCACACGCATACATACACATGCATACACATACATACAAATGTATGCACACAGAGCTCCTTCCACTTGTGGTGAGCAGTAAGGCAGAAGGGTTTTAACTCAGTGTTTTGTTTTGGCAATGGTTGCTGATGTGCTCATGTAATACAGTTTTAATCAAATCCCCAAAGCTGAAGACCTTTCAGCATATCTTAGCCTGCACTGTGCAGGGCTTATTCCACTTGAAGTGGTCACCAGGGAGGTACAATTAGCTGTTCCCATGGAGAAGTTTGTTATAGTAATAAATAATAAGTAGCATAGGTAGCGATGGAATCAATTAAAGATATTTTTGACCATCTAATGGTTTATGGGAGTGCTAAATAATTGACAATGAGTTTTTTTTCTTAACTATATTTTCTATCTGCACATCTCCTTGTAACCAGACATTGGTCATGCACACAGGACTTTGTCTGAAGTCACTGCTATTTCTTTATAAAACCACATTGTCAAGAGGATTGCTTGACAGACAGTCACAGCCCGTATGTAACTGAGCTGATTTTCAGGGGGTTAAAACTCTGCTGTAAATATTTGCTGCAGGCGGAAATCTAACATATGAAGCAGGAGAACAAATTGTGTTATCAGTTTCAAAAACAATCTGTTTTGCCATTCATTCATTTAATTTTTTAACCAGTGTAAAACAGAACAATAGGAATCGACTGGCTGAAAGGGCTTTGTGCTTCGTCTCTGGGTTCCAGCAGGTTTGATGTTAACATGGACATTTGGCCAGCTGGATGTTGGGAAAGTGCTCTAAATACTTTTGGCATCTTGACAAAAGAAAACTATCAAAATGGTCAATCTACATATGGTTAAAATTGGCGAGTGTGTATTCAGGAATTGCTTCTAAATAAGATTTCAGAAGGAAACAGGATGGATGACTTTATTATGTTATTACGCCTACTGCAAAGGGATGAACTGATAGACACACCCATCTCCAGCAGGTCAAGGAACCACATGCTCATAAGAGTTGCATGAAAAGGCACAGCTGTTTCTTTAAAATGGTTGGATAAGTGACATATGACCTCAATGCCACTGCAGGTGTTGATGGGACTTAGGGAGGCTGAATTTGGAGCTAAAGTTAATGTAGCTATCATTATCTGATGAGGAAAAGTAGTTCTGTCTGATGATCTGATTTAAAAATGTTATTCTCAGTGAGAACTCACTCATGGGCTCATTTCCCTTAACCCAGAATGCATGCTTTATACACAAGGCACACCAAGAGTCTCTCTGTGGATGCTGGGGTGAGGTTTCTGAGCACATGTTAGTTATGTTGTAAGTTGAACTACTTATTGTACCAATACATTGCATTTTTAGCAAAAGTCAAAGTTAATAAACTAAAGACCTGGAGGAAAAGTGAGCCTGTAATATATATATATATATATATATATTTCAAGTTTATTTTTTAATAGAAATAATGGCATTCACTCATCTATTCACTGATCATCTATGGCTGGTTGGTGTTCCACAATCAGAATGGAATAATTGCGAAGGAGATGTGTGTCTTACAGAGATGAGCATGTTTACCATCTGACAATTTATAGAGGTGAGTTTTCTAGTCCTCAACTTAATAGAATTTCACTTGAAGAGTTAAAAATTCAGTGGTCATCTTTAGCAAATTTTGTTTTGTTTTGTTTTGTTTTGTTTTAGCTCTCTTGGCTCAACTTTTCAAGTCTGAGGATGGTAGAGAAAGAGCGTGAGGCAGATTTGATAACCGACTCGTTCCTTCTCTGACTTAGCTATGGATCAGTTGTGTTAGGATTCATTTGCCAGCGTGAGCAGACCAACAGCTGTGCACCAGACTGCAAGGATTTGGCTGGTTCCTTCCCATCAGTGGCCGGTCACAGCTTCTCAGGACAGTGGGCTCCACAGATCGTGGAGGACAACTGGAACAAAGTAGAAATGAGACAATAGCTTTGGCTGTAGAATTCAGAAGGAGGGAGAAAGTACGCAGGACCAAGCAAGAGTTCTTGCAGGCAGGTCCAATCCATACCCTGCCTCATGTGGTCCAGGATAGCTGTGAATGCGATGAAACCCAAAGCTGTTAGCTTACGTATCATGTTATAACACTCTTCTGTCAGTTAGTTTTGTAACTTGACTGTGTGATTTTTGAGTATAAAGTTTATAGATGACAACATGGTGTCACAGTGTCAAAAGGCGGAGCATCCTGTAGGAACTGATTAAAGGCAGAAGAGTAGCTGGGGCCTCTTCTTCTCATTGCATCAGCCCTCCCTGAGGGAGGACCATCTAGCTGAGGGAGGACAATATTGCATTTCCATGGTGGTTCTAGTCTGTTTGAAAATACGGCCTGCTTCCTGCCACTTCTGCCACATACAGAATGAGCTGTGGAGAGCTAGTGGAAGTAAGAGCAGAAGAGGTAACTCGACGGCCTGTTCTGGGAGCCAGGGAAGCCCATGACTCCCATTGGTGTGCAGTCCCTTGAGTGTTTCCCTTGAGAGTCTGGACCTAGAGTTCAGGACAGTGTGCATCCCAGAGCTGCCTCACTTGGCAATTCTTACATCTCTTTGAACCAGATGGGAATTACAGTGTGAGCTGGGGCTAGGGTTCTTCCAAGGCAAAGAGAGATGCTGCCATGTTGGTACTGAAAGCTTCGTGACAAAGAGAAAAACAGAACCAGGCAAAGATAAAGAACTGAGTGGTCACATCTTCTCCAGGTGTGAGGAGCAGGAGGCACCCAGGGCTCCAGCCTCTTTGATCTCCTTTCAGTCACCCAAACTCATGCCTCCATTTCCTCCTTACCCCAGGACTGCCCCTAGCTTCTGTCCAAAAGGCCACTTTCTTTTGGCTTCTTGACCTTTGTTCTCTCTCTTTTTTTTCTCTTATTTTCTTCACACTTTATGCTCTAATGGTAAAACTCAAGACCATCAGAAGCACCTTATGCTTCCTTTCTCCTGACTTTGGCCCCTGAAGTTGCTGTCCTTGCTTTACTTCCTGGAAACAGCGTATCTGCTTCTCATTCTGAATCTCCCCTGTCAGGGCTATGCATCTTCAGCTGCCTGAAATACTTGCAAACTCATAATTAGGTTTTGTGCAAACATTTAGGGCTTTTATTTTCCTTTTGGAGAGTGCTGTAAATGAGATTTGGGTGGGGATTTTTGGCAGATCCAGTCTTCATTTTTTTGCAAATCACTTATTAAAAAGCAACAGCTCACATTCATTTTCTATAACACCACTAGGAATTTAGCTCTCCAAAACTGCTATCCCTACCCAATGTCTTATAAAATTAAAAGATTAAATAATCGAAAGCACTACACACATTGGTTGCAGGACATGGGTAAATCACGTGGTTACTGACTGGCAAGCTCCCTCTCTGCTGGCTCGCTCTCAGAGACTGGAAGGTGCTATTTAGGCTCCTGGGGAGAAAAAAGTGATCAACACTCTCATCCAACTATGAACTCTGTGCACTCTAATAGTGATTGGTGTGGCAGGATATGCCATGAGTGCAACAATGGTATAAATGTTATGGGGGAACCAACCACTTTCAGTTGGATTTAAGGCCCACTTTGTAGGAGGAAACACCCTTTTAATACTATAAACCAAGAACCTATGGCTGGGGAGCTCACAAGCTGCAAAGAACCTAGTATTCTGTGATGTGGATGTAGTATCAAATTGCCTTATAAATTCATATCTTTCTATCCATAGATTATGTGAGACCTCATCAGAGAAGTCTCTGGGTTTGGTGGACAGTGGTGAATTCAAAAACTCACAACTAGTCAAAGTGAAGAGAAAATGTCAGTGTGATGCTCAGCCAGAAATGAGACCTGCATATCAACTCCCTCCCCACAAGGCTTAAGAACCATCACAGAAGAAGGAGGATAAAAGATGGTGGGAATCAGAGGTCAGAGATTACCAAAGCAAAAATAGGATGTTCTTGACATGAAAAGACCACTGCAGTCATGTAGTCATAGCAACTGTGGTAAATGCACAAGACCTATATAAGATCAATCCCATCAACCTTCTAGTGTGGAGGGAGAAGGGGTTCATGAATGCTTCTCTACAAATGAGGAGCTATGGACAGTTGATGATGTCTTGGGGAGGGAGGGACATCGTTATTTAAGGGTGTAGCCCCTAGAAGATATCATGAGGGGGACACAAATTGGATGTGATGAGTTATTAAAAAGAAAACCACAAAACTGGATGGGATAGTGAGGTGTGGCAAATTCAGAAGGACTTGCACGGTGAGGGTGTGGTGGTGGCGAAGAGTAGGGTATAAATACCATTAAAATATATTGTATGAAATTCTTAAAGAATTAATGAGCTACTTGTAATGTTTTATAAAATTATTAACTAAGGAAATCAAATGAGTAAAGAATAGGGATTTCTTTGGAGTTATTTCACCTTTGTAACTATGTGAAGGTCTCAGAGACGCTTGTCAAGACACTCTTTTGTAGGTCTTTCCATGGTGTAATATTTGGTATTTAAAATGAAAGCCTGGAAAAGGAAATATTATTGCTGAGTAGGAAAAGAAATTTGAAGCTGTAATTGTCCTTAAGTATACCATTTACTTTTTGAGAGCCTGTGTCACCTCGTAATTCCCAGCTCACACATACCTGTGGGTGTACTGGAGGTTACCTTCTTGAAGGAAGAGGCCAGATATTATGCCCATCGCGGGGTAAGGTTTGTTCTCATCATCTTTGAGTTTTCATTAGGATGTGCCTCTCAGCAGGTGTGTCCAGTGAGGAGCCTAAAAACCACCTGATTTTGAACGTGCTTGGCTAGAGCCAAGTTCTCTTGACTTTCTCTTGAGGCTGTTCCATGCCTGGTCTGCTGCTAGTCCCTACCACGTGCAACCCACCCACCCGTCTCCTCTACCACACATGATTCCCTTTTTAAATTCAACAAAGGAGAATCACCTTGATATATTGTTCTCTGTATGCCTTTTCACACTCTGTTCCACAGTTCTTTCTCTTGCTGTTTTTGGTTTACCCTTAAAGCCACACTTGGGCATTAGCCCTCTCTATAAACCCACTTTAGACAAAGTTAATTATTCCTCCATTCAAGGAACCGTATCACCTCATTCCCATTTGTTGTGCTTTGTGGAGTAGATGGTCTAGTGACTACTTGTTAAATACCCATTTGCCAAAATACAAGATGACATGATATTCTTTTGTCTCAGTACTTAGCTGAGGAGCGGGCATGTGACAGACATCGTGGACAGGCATGGAACTGAATGGCTGAGTAGATGAAAACAAAATTTCTGGTCCTTGAGGGCTTAGACACAAAGCCTAGAACCTTTAGCCCCTGTAGGTACCAATGTAGATGTTCTAAAAACTCAATATGCTTTGTTCCCAGATCTATAAAGAGCCCTGTTTGTTATCTCCCACAGAGTTGACTCTTGGGCTAACTATTAATAACAGGTGAAGATCAGCAGATAGAGAACAATTCAAATTTTTAACTGGCTGAATTCCAATCATAGCCACAAATGCTTTAGAATAATATCCTAAATGTATTTCTGTGTGTAAGATACATACATATGTATGGGCACACATATATGCTATAATTTAGTATAGACAAACCATCATACACACTCAAGTTCCTCCTTGGAAGGAGTCACTGGGATTGCAAACTCAACTCTAACCAGGAAACTCAAAGCAAGTAGAGGGCTGTGCTTAGTCAGCCTGGACCGACTTGTTCTACTTGTTAGGGACAAAGAGAGGTCTGATGAAGTCCCCATGTTCAGGGAGTTGTTCTGGAGTAGTAAGAAGCATTCTGTGTCTCCCCCTGCTGGTTGATGGATTGACTAAAGGGAACAGCCCCTCACGGTCATGACCTTACAGCCTTGTGCCATGTGGTCACTGGCTTCTGTGAACTTTTAATGAGGAAAGTTGATGTGGAGTTCACATCAGGTTATTTTCTCTCATCCCCAGCTTTCTATCTCTGCTTAATTAGCAGTCTGCATTTCTTAACAATTCTAACTTCACATCCCATTGAAATAAACCATTAGGAAATCCTCTCCTTGCATATTTTAATTCCAGGCTATCACTACATTTTGATTAGATTAAAATTGTTTTTAAAAGCCTGTGTTTGAAAATAATCTTCAGGGTTACCACACAGGATATTGTTTCCTCTAGTCTACCAGTCACCAGGAGACAGGAAAAAAGAAAAGTATAATGCCAAGTAAGGTGATTCCACAAGACATTTGGAGGAGAAAAGAATTATCTACAATTTGTTTGTGTTATCTCATTACCTGTACTTGGTAATTATATATCAAAAAAATTGAAAGAGATTTTCATTGTGAGTATTCAAGTTTACAGAGAAGATATTGCACAATAAATGGCTTTACAAGCAAGAAAAGGTTCTCACCAAATGGTGACAGTTAAAATAAGAGACCAGAGCTATTATTATCAGCTATGAAGTGAATACCATAGAAGAGACAGTAGGAAAAATGAGAAACACATAAAGAAGAAAGAAGAGACGCTTCTCTTATCTAAGATCAGATGTGGGAGCAAAGAGAAAAGCAGTAAGAAGTCAGTGCAGAGTGGGCAGAGGAGAGGGAAAAAAGAGGGAAAAGCAGATGATTCTGGGGGAATGCACAGTGCCAGGATTTGCAGGTCTGATCCTGTTAATAAGAATGGCTTTGCTGTGTTCATTGTATTTTGTTCAGGAAGTTGAAGAACAGTGCTAAATATTTTAAGGAGAGTTCAATTAAACAATATAATATTTATTTACTTGTCCTGAAGTGTTCATTGAGTGTTGTTTTATTTAGGATCTAGTATGTCCTTAAAAAACTTCTTCCTTCAGGGTTTTGTTTCTTGTAGCTATAGCAGTTAGCCATGCTGGTCATTTGGGGGCCATGTTCCTTTTACCCTAAGGATGCAATCTTCAACAAATAGACTCTAGGTTTATTGAGCAGGAAGAAAGAGAGGGACAATACATGAAAACATTTTATTGGACAGCCTGCAGGCAATATACAGCTGTTCTGTCCACATTCCACTGATAAGAAACCAGTCACATGATCACAATCTCACCACTGCCGGCTGGGCTGGAAAAGGACTCCACCTCCACATATGACCAAGAAGCAAGCATAGATATTGTATTTGGATATAGTGATAGCACGTTCTACTTGAGAGTACAGAGATGCAAAAATGGGCATCTAGTTTGGAGAGAACAGACAAAAACCCCACCTCTAAGGCAGGAAATATACAGTGAATGAAGTGCGCAAGTTAAAATGCATGGTGTAGTAAATGGTGCCACAGCCTGAGGAGAAAACCAAGTCACCTGGTGTGGAGGACCCAATGTAGTGGGAGTCAGTTTTGTTTACATAAAGCAACTGGGGCATTTAGAGAAATGTCCAAAGGAGGTGAGGGCCTTAGTGAATTTCATGAAAAAGAGACGTGGTAAGACCGGGAGTCTGGTGTGTTAGAGGGATAGCGTGGAGCCCAGCATGGCTAGGGTGAAAGTGGCTGGTGGGTGGTAGTAGGGGATATTAGGATATCAGGTCTGTGATGTAATGGGAGAAGGCAGGCTTTCCACAGTTGGCAGATGAGGACCAGGTGGAGGGAAGAAGAAAGAGAAGGAGTGAGGAGGCAGGGCAAAGAGACAGAGAAATGGGAGCCAGAGACAGTCAGAGACTCCATGAGCTATATGTGCTGTGCATTAGATGTTGCTCAGGCCTTAGGAGAAAATTCTTCCATCAGAGGCTTCGGAGAAGGTGGACAGCTTAGACTCATTCTGTGCCGTTCTAGTTGTTCGATTGGAAAGATGATCCTGGAGACAGGCACAGAGGAGAGTAGGTTACTTGGGGAATGACCAAGATAAGAGGTGGCTGGACTAGATTAGCAGCAGTAAAAGTGCTAAAATGTGATTTCTGGTATTTGACAACTAGGTGGGCGATTGTTCACTGATCACCTTAGCAAACAGATGGATAGGGAATGGGCGGGAGGGGCAGAAATTTTCAATTAAACTATAGCAGTTTGATTAATCCTTTGAAGTTGAATACATGCACACAATGTATTTCATCAGAGCCACTGCTGACCTTTCCCCCTCCCTAATTTCATGTTCTCTGGTTGTTGTTTTGGTTGTTTTTATTTGTTATGAGCCTCTTTATGCTGTCTCTATACTCATGGGTATGGGGCCATCCAAGGAAATGTGATTGACCTACCCGCCCTGTAGTCTTAAAGAAAACTGACTCTCCACTCCCAACATCTGTCAACTGTCAAAAGATCCACTGCAAGGGCTGGACACCCAGACTCCCCCTCTTCATCCTGGCATGTTCCCTGGCTTGACCTTGTACAAATCAGGTGAGGACAGTTGCCATGAGCTCATGTTCTTGTCATGTCCATGAGCTCATTGTCATGTCCAGAAGACACTGTTTTGGTCTAGTTCTCCCCAACCTCTTTTCTTATTATCTTTCTCCCTTCTCTTTGAAAATGGTCCCTGAGCCTTGGGGGAGGAGTGTGATGTAGATGTCCACTCCATAGTGTGATGTAGCTGAGCACTCCACAGACACTTCCTCTCTGCACTAAGCAGTTGTGAGCTCGACCCTGACTGCTGCCCACTCCATTTTCCACCTTAAAGTCAAGATAGCTATGTGCCAGCCAAGTGAAGTGCTGCAAAGTTCTTGGGGTGTCATGCATCTGGTTACAAATGACGTGGTCTGAATGGCCTAGAAATTGTTGTGGGACTCACCAGATGAAACCTTAGGGGAGCATAGGTGGAAGACACTGCGGCTTTCCAAGGCTGGAGACAGAGAAGTTGAAGCATAAGGAAAATCCATCAGAGGAGATGTAAAGCTCTGGTGAGACAAGATAAAGCCGGGAGATGCTAAAGGGAAACTATGTTTGAAGAAGGCAGAGCTGGGCAGAGTGGGAAATATCTACACTGCCTGCACCGGGAGGCTGTGACTAGAAGGTCTCAAGTCTGAGGTCAGTCAGCGCCGACTACATAGCAAGATCAAATGTATATAGGCTATTGCCCGTTCATCAGGTTGGTAAGGGGTGAGACATAGACATAGATACCATTTCTACATCTGAGAAGGACTTTGCATCAAGTGCTAGAACAAACCTTGACTAAGGAAAGTTCAAGGAACACATGAGAAGAAGTGGTGGTGGAAATGGAGAGAATGCTGAGGTTAGGCTGTGACGGTATCACCGGCTAGAGAATGTTGACTTAAAGGCCTTTCTCTTTAGGTATTTGTACACTGACGATGAGGAAGACTCAGAAGTTGGAGTTATTGTTAGAAGCAGGAGAAGAAAATTCTAGAAACTTAAAAAAAATTCTAAGAAATAACTTCCACTCAGTGAAAACAAAGGGAGAGCCATGTGACATGATTCAGGGGGAAGGAAAAGAAAGAAAGAGGGCAGAGAGAGAGAGAGAGAGAGAGAGAGAGAGAGAGAGAGAGAGAGAGAGAGAGAATATATGACACTTCTAGAGCTTATCACGTGATATTTTTTTCTATTTCTTCAGCAAAATGTTTGAGACAAAGATGAAACTTAAATACTTCAGGAGAGAGGAAAGGTTACGAGTAGTCACCTCAGAAAGCAGGGCAGTGAGTGGAGGTGGGAGCTGTAGGGTGATTGTCTGGCCACATGAAGGGCTCTCTTGTGGAGAGCAAGCTAGAATTTAAAGTGAGGTCAGTCAGCAGTCCTGTGTTTATTTCCAGCTTCATTTAGTTTCACTGGTGCAGGTGAGGATAGGAGAGGAGGGTTGGCTGTAGCTAGAGCTGCATCTTTTTTTTTTTTAAGTGAGTAGGCCCAAGGGACAGAGCTGATAAGGCATGTGCAAGGAAGAGACCACAATAAGTGGTCACAGAACTTTTGGTAAGACAGAAGTATCATGAAGATACGAGGAGCCAAAGGCATCAGAAGCTAGAAGGATGGGGTATGGATGCTAGTGCTGAACTTTGATATGATGGAGTGAGACTTAAGTGAAAATCTCCATTTGAGAGAGCAAAAGGTCTAAGGTAGGAAAGAATGCCAGAAATAATGTGAAGTATTCGAAGAAATGAGAACACGGAATTGTGACGTTCTTATCCACGTGGACATTGAAATCACTAAGAACTATGATAGAAGAAGCTTTGCAGAGAAAACCGTCTAGGGAAAGGAATGTTTTAAAAGATTGGGTAAGGATGGCCATAAATGCTTAGGAGAAGAAAGAAGAATGGCTTGTGTAATCTGATGTCTAAGGGAACAGAGGTGCGCAACAGGACATGATTGAGGAGATGTCTACTTGACACCCAGCCTGGTAGTTTACAAAGAGCAGGGCAGTAACAGACAGTGGGAATGGTGCCCCAGCAGAAAGCCTGGTTTCAATTTCCAGTACAAAGTATAAGTAAACAACAGAAGGTTGAAGACAATGAAGAAGTTGTTGCCATCCAAGAGTGTCAAGGGCATGCGCTGCAAAAGCACCAGGCCACCCCAGTAACCCACAGTTGTATTCAGAGAGGTTTACACTAAGCTTTGCACAGACTAGAAGATGGGACATCCAGCTCCATTTGAACATCAACTAAACCTGTAGATGCATCTATTGAGCCAGGCCAGCTCACCACTCCCTGGCCCTCATCCATCCTTGTCCCATGACATCCACTAATTTTTCTTCATCTCTGTAAGTGTGTCATGTTGAGAATGTTACAGGAATGGAATCATACAATATGTAAGCTTTCATAATGGTCTTTATTAAACAAGATGTCCTGAAGTCCCTCTTGCCTAACTGTGTCAATCACTCACATTCCCAATTGTTTACTCCATCACATGAAAAGCCAGAGTTGGTCCAACTGTTTATCTGACAATTCTGACTAGCTTTCTTTTCTTTCTCTTTCGATTAACCCACAAATTTGTCATGAACACTTCACAAACAGAATTGGGAGTCTTTTAAAACTAACCATTGCAATCAGATCCCTTAAAATCTTACGCGCAGCATTCTGTTGTGCTCTTCTGCCTAATTACAGTTAACTAAAGTTGTTTAGAGATGGTCATGAGAGAAGACAACTTTCGGGCGTTTCCCCCATCTGTCCTAGTTTGGCCTCTGTTACTGTGATCAAACAGTCTTAGCACAAAGTAGCTTGGGGAAGAAAGGGTTTCTTTGGCTTATAAGTAATTCCACCATCAAAGGAAGCCAAGTAGGAATTCAGAGCAGGAACCTGGAAGCAGGAACTTAAGCAGAAACCACGCAGGAATGGTTTACAGCGCACAGTTTGTTCAGCCTGCTTTGTTACAAAACTTAAGACGATCCTCCCAGGTGTACAGTGGACTGGACCCTCCCACGTCAATCATTAATCCAGAAAACGCCCACAGATTTTCCTTTAGGCCAATCTGATACAGGTATTTTCTCAGTTGAGATTCCCGCTCCCAGCTGACTCTAGCTTGTGTCAAGTTGTCAAAAACTAACCAGTACGCCATCCTAAAATTCTATTTTTTAAAAGCAATTACATGCATACAGATAATTCACATTGATTGTAACCCCCCAATTATTCTCTCTTGTTCTCTTTCCTCTTCTACCAACCCCCTTTGTTCCCCCACAATGTCCCTTCTACCTTCTTGCCTTTTATTTGTGGCCCACTGCATTTAATTAGGGCTATTGTCTGTGTAAGTGAAGATTAGGAGACATTATTGATTTAAGTAAAGGCAACTTACCAGTGGCCATACCACTAAAGAATATGACCCCCATTCTCTCTCAGCAACTGTTAAGTGTCTGAGGTCTTTGGGAAGTTGCTGAGCCTTATGAGTCCCTCTACCACCCAGAATGGAATGTTGCTGGTCCCTGTATAGTCTTGTACAGAACTTAAGCAAGTACTCATTACTTCTCTGAATTAATGGGTAAAATCACTGAGCTATAGTTTGGAAAATCACACAGAAACACACACACACACACACATACACACACACACACACAGAGAGAGAGAGAGAGAGAGAGAGAGAGAGAGAGAGAGAGAGAGAGA
>OU015751.1:26163237-26194303 GCA_907169655.1 Acomys percivali | reverse complement strand
GATTGTGGCTGCATTTCCTCTCTGGTTTTGGTTGCATTTCCTCTCTGTTTGTGGTTGCATTTCCTCTTCCCATTCTCCCAGATGTTGACTTACACAATGTTTACTGGGTGGATAAAGCTGTGACTATTTGCGTATCCATTGTTCTACACACTCCACATCCATGAAAACCTGATGGTCTCCTCCACTTGGAAGCTTTATTGTTATTGTTTTGTCTATTTTAATGTCATTTTACTCTTAGAAGTATTAGCAACGAAGGCCTGACCTGCATTCACAAACCAGCACTCCTATCAAAAGCCTCCCTGCTTGCCTCTGAGTCAGTGGAGCCAATGAATCTTCAGTCCCTCTAACCTCGGTATTGAGTGCTCGTGTGTTGTGAGTAAATGAGGTCCTGTGTATAATGTGTGTTGCTCGAGACGGGAAGAGCCATGCCAAAGAGCAATGCCCCAGCACCATGAAGAGTGGCAAAGCTTTCCCTGGGTGACGCTCAGAGAGATGGCAAAGCCTTTTTTTACTCTAAATATGAATGTTGACAATGTGTGCAGAAAATGTGCACCATCAATTTCTCCTCCAGGATGTTTACGGCCTAAAGACTGCTCTCCTCCAGACTGCTCTTATCAAGACTACCTAAACCTGCCTTCTTCTTCACTTTATGTGATAACCCTTCCACCTTCTTCAGCCTGGAAAATAACCCTCCTTCTCTGTTAAAGTGTATGTGACAAACACACCGAGCTTCTCAGGTGCTATGGCTTCTCCATCAGAGACCCCAGATCACAGAATGCCGGCTTTTGTTTCTGTGTGTTTGGGATTTCTCTCTTCCTTCATCACCAGAGTTTAGGTTAATTCCCAGAGCCATGTAAGGATGTGGCGCTCGTGGTGATGTTTTCGGCATGTTCTCTCTTTCCTGTTTCCTTCATCACGTCTGTGTGTTATGGAATAAGACTGAAGCCCTCTCCCATAAGTGATCTCTCTTATCAAATGGGGCCAGAGAAATGACCTGTTAAAGCACTTTTATGATTGTCATCTGTGTAGTCATCATGAACAGTTGTTAAGAGATTAGGGTTCAGCTTCCCTTACCTTGTTACTCAGGACCCTCTGCTATTTAGACAAAGCCATAACCTCTCACACCTTTAAGGTCTATTCATAACCTTGAGTGACATCATTATCTTGCCTTCTTTTCTCCAAGTCTACAACACACACACACACACACACACACACACACACACGCACACACACGCACACGCACACACACACACACACACACACCCCTATATTTGCAATGCTTTCCTTCAGTCTCAGTACATCCCTTCACAGCTGATGTCTCTGTCACTAGAGGTTGGCAGTACCTCCTGCTGTTTTTGAATTTATGTGCTGTTTTGAGCACAAGTACATCTTCATCTGTAATTATATCAATGTCCTCCTGTGGTGCTGAGAAGACCTTACACTCTCTGAAGTGTAGTGACAAGTTCTGTGATCTGTTTGTCCCCAATACCCGCCTTGATGCTGAGTCTTCTCTCCTTTCATTTCTGCTACACAAAGGAATCTGTTTTTCATGTTGTTTACTAATGCTCATGTGAGACTCGGGTATGTACTTCAACTCTGCTGAGTGCCAGCGGAGGGATCTTAGTCATACTATTTCATCTTGTTAGCTCCTGCCTGAAAATGGAGATAATAAAAATAGTGTATGCCCCAAATGATTGTAAGAGTGGGCGAATGTGTGTCAACTGTTGAGCATAGGCTTGGCACATGTTAAGGAGACAAGTAAGTGTTAGCCGTTAGCGGCCACTCAGTCTGTATAAGATGAAGGAATGAAGCAGTACTATATTGCTGAATTAGAAAATTAGACACCTTACAATTTAGCATGCTTCCTCAAAACTTGCATGGCTGAGATGAAATAAATGAATATTACAAAATTACACTTTCCTAGACCCAGGCTGGGAAAAGTCAGTGATTTTATTAAGCGACTGTTGCATACTAAGTGCTATAGGCAGCTTACAGTCCTTTTGGGTATAAAGTAGACTGATTTCATATTGCCATAGAAAGGGCAGGTTAGAAAAATTTTAGCCTTGACTCCATTAATAATTAACTCTCTGGTTTAGAGTTGGTGGCTTTATTTCTGTGAGGGTTTTTTTGTTTGTTTTCATTTATGACATGTAGTGAGAATTATGTAAAAATCTATTTTAAGTATTTAAATGTTACATTCTCTAAACAAAAATGCTACGTGCTTCATTCCCTTACTTGAATATTTCACTTTTAAAATGGTTGTCTTGTAACGTTTGATAGGCTTTAAATTACTTTCATTATTTGAAAAATATGTTTCTTTCTGATTTTGTTGTATAATGATTTTCTAGTTTAACTCACAAATATTAATATATCCATTTCCTGTATGTCAGATTCTATGGTAGGTACACATATACAGAAAGACACACACATAGGTAATATGATAAAAGCTGATGAAGTACACTAAGGTACTAAGTGAACATAGGAAAAAAAGAGTAATTAGCTCTTCTTTTAGAAGGTGGTGGCAAAGCTGTGAATAAAGATTGAACTAGAAGAAGAAGAAGTCCATGAGTAGCCATGGACAGGGATCTTGACAAGAGAAGAGCATTGGCCAAGGCAGCAAATCACTATTTGCATGTGAAATCAAGGGCTGTTTTGTAGAAATACCATTGGTGTGTGTGTGTGTTTATATATGTTAGAGAGTGGCCACTTGGTGACAGCTCTCACCAGTACCTCCCAGAGAGTCGGAGCCATTTGCACATCTCTCTTCACCTGTGCATTTCCTGGCATCTCATGGGGGAGTTGAAATTAGTTAATGTGGTAATATTTACACTCAGAAAAAACTGGCAGCCACAAAAAAAACAAAAACAAAAGCCTCAGGGTTTTGTTAGTGGCAGGATTTCTCTTTCTTTCTTTTCTTTCAGGGAGGTGATTGTTAAGCATTCATCAGTGTGCCTCTTGTAAGAAATGGCAGTTTTGACAAGGTTAGTCTCAAAAGTTAAATAAGGTGAGTTCGTGAGTGGCCTAGTAAGATGAGCTAGGGGCTTTGCATTTAAAATAAACTCCATGTATGATTTATACTGACATGTGACACTTTGTGGGCAAAATCTCTATAGAAAAATGAAGCACTGTGAAGGGGTAACACATATTGAAATGGAAACTTGATTGTGAGGGCAAATGGTTATAAATTGTGTTCAGAGAACGGCACTGGCAATGCTCACAGTAAGAGTGATCACATTTGGAAAAGACTTGGTGGTCCTGTCAGCAAAAATAAAATGTTCTCTGCTTCATAAGAATTCTGAGAGTCACTTCTACGATGTGAACATTTTCTGGTAATGTTAACATTTTCCCCTGACAACCCTTCATTTCTCAGGTAATAACGGCCGAACATTGAGTCTATTCAATTATTTTTTTAAAAATCCTTTCTTTTTACGTTCCTTTTAGAAAACAAATGACCTGTAAAGTCCTTAACATAATAAGGAAATATACTAAAGGGTAGAAGTGGCAAATTGGGTAACTTCTTTTACATAGATGATCAATGATAATTATACCAGCTTGGTTGTTCTTAAAAAGCAATAGTCAACAAGGGCAAGCTAGTTACTGAACTTAGCATTGCATGCACTTCAACCACATATTGCAAGTGGGAAGGAGAAACTAAAGAAAAAAACAAAGCTTTAGGACCTTACAGAAGAAAGCAGTTCAAGTATATACATGTGCGGAAGGATTCGTTAGTAAAAAAATATCCTTGGTCAAGGAGATTGGCTGTGTCTTTTGCTTGCCTCTTCTTCACTGACAAGTGTCCTACAGGCTACATGGGGATCTCTTGGCTTGATGTTCTCAACAAATGCATCATTCAGCTTATTCTTATAAACACTGGTTTGTATCTGCATCAGACATAGCAGTACAATAGGCATCAGAATGGTAAGTGATAGAGGTAGGATCTAAATCCTGGTAGCCATCATTCATCACCATTGTTGCCACCATCATTATCATCGTTGTCATCGTGGTCTTCGTCATCATCATCATCATCATCATCCTCAGAAGCTGTAGTAATATCAGTAGTTAGCAGGGTAGATGCTCAGGCCACCATGCCCCCATCTAGGTCAGCTGAATCAGATAATCTGGGTAGGACTAACAATCTGTATTT
Organism: Acomys percivali; assembly: GCA_907169655.1. Taxonomy (NCBI): domain Eukaryota; kingdom Metazoa; phylum Chordata; class Mammalia; order Rodentia; family Muridae; genus Acomys; species Acomys percivali. The sequence goes on along the minus strand of OU015751.1, from coordinate 26,190,159 downwards.
TAATAAGCATATTAGGTGATTCAGATACAAGCTGAAGTTTGAAAGCTACTGTCCTATGATATACTATCTTTTTTTTTTTTTTTTTTTTTTTTTTTTGTCAATCATTTCAAAGGCTCCTACCATTACCATTATTATCATTTGGTACCAAGGATTGAACTCAGGCTTCCCACATGTTAAGAGTGGACTATACCACCAGGTGACATAGCCCACAAAATAGCTGTTATTTCGATAAAAATGACCTGTAGCACTTAACATGCAGACACATGCTGCATTTGTGACAAAGAGAAGGATTGGATTGCAAAAGCTTCCTTTGTTCTAGGAAAGCAAATCCACCCCAAATTCCTTCCTAAGATTCATCTATTTAAGAGAAGTGTCCAATACAATAAAGGCAATACTCTTTCCCACAAGCCCAGGCTCCCTGGGATCTTTTCATCAGCAGGGTCTGGTGGTACAGGCCTACGATCCTAGCTACAGGAATCAGAGGCAGGAAAATCACAAGTGTAATGGTAATCTCAAAGCAGTGTGGGCAACTTAATCTTTCTCAAAGTAAAATGTAAAAGGAAGTCTGTGAGATTTCAGAGACACGACAAGATCACTGCACCTGTAAACTCACAGGGCCTATGTTTGCCTGGATGGTAGTCTCAAAGACTTATAAAACTACTATTTCTTTTAAAAGAGGGAATAGATAGTGGACAAGGGCACTGTACTTTTCCCCCCAAACATTCAAGCACAAATAGGTCTTGGTAAAGGGTTTGGTTAGATCTCTCTACTTAGGGCATTGCAGCAGAGGAGCCAACACTCTGGGCTACAAATTTGTTTTGAAGAGATGGCAAGTTGCTGAGGTGTCCACACAACCAGGAACTACCTTGATTGTTGTTTCCATTTTTACCTATTTAAAATTTCTAATTGTCATTATATTTCAAAGTTAAAGTGAATCGGCAACTACTCATGTTCCCTTCCTAGTTACCAACCCATCAGATATCAGAATTGTTGCCAAGACAAGAGATTCAGGAGTATGTGCTTGAATAGTAAAAAAAAAAAAAAGGCCTTCATGGGTTATGTCCTGTTGGCATGCCTGTCCCAGGAGAAGCAGAGCAAGAGCTCTGCAGAACTGATCACAAGAGTAATGCTATCAGCTGCTTCACAAAGGTCAACTCAAGCTTGAAATAAGCACTAACTGGGCATGGAGACTGAGACAGGAGGATTGTGAGTTTGAGTCCAGTATGAGTGGCATAGCAAAACAATGTCTTAAAAGAAAAGAAAGAAAAATTAAAAGCTAAAAAATGGTTAGTCTACGCCAAACAATGAAAGGGTAAACCATTTAATGCAAAGCTCCTCTAGGGTCCGTCAACACAAGGCCCCTCTAGCCCTGCAGGAGGAAATTCTTGCCTCCTCACACTGAGTCAGAAAGAAAGGCAAAGAGAATTTTAGTGCTGGGAGCACTTTGAGAAACCCCAACTCTAAACCTTATCTATCGTCTTCATCACAAGACACCTATGTCTATGGTTTGTCATTTTTCGGAAGATGGAGAGAGCACCATGGTTGGAGAAGTGCTGATTCTGAATATAAAAAGCAAGAAGAAGTCCAGCAATGCCCTTTTATAAACATGTTTCTAAAACAAATATCTTCTTATCTTCTAGAACCTACCTAGTCTAAGAAATGGGGCCATGCATAGTGTTGCCCATAATAGAAAACCTTTTTGATGTTATCAAGCTGAGCTCAACTTCTGACAGGGAAATAAAATATCACTGCCAGTGATATTTATATATTTATAAGAGTGGATTGAAAAATAGCATCTATTTGGAATGCATCTAAATACAACTATTCTTCTGTGCCAGAGGTGATTGTCCACTCAAACTCAGGCTTTTCCTTGCACACTGCCAACATGGCTAAGAAGTGTCTCTACAAAGAAATAGCACAAAGCCCAGTAGTTGGGTGCCTGATCATAGGACTGCATTATCCAATGGAATGCTAAAAAAATGTCATGAGCCACTTCTAGGCCAAGTGTCTTTACCCTGGTCAGCTTTGGAGACACTCTTTAGGGAGAGTCAGAGGCACACTATAAAAGCACCTCCAGTCTGGAACACATACGTTGGACCGTTATTAATGAGAAAAACTATTCTGTCATCAGTGAGTATTCTACATAGCAATCTAAGCGCCAGAAAGCTCTCCTTGTCTCTCAAAATACTACAGCGTTGAGAAACTATGACAGAATGACATTCCTGAAAACAACAGGTTGAGCCGTAGAAAGTCTCGGAGAAGAGCAGTAGCAGACGATCCCTCTGAGATGATGTGCCATTGACAGTTGTGCTGAGTCCACCATGTTACCATCCCAGGAAGGGCTTTTCCTTGGCGAGGACATCAGGTTCACCCTCCCTGATGTGGGAAAACATTCAGCACACCAGTGGACAGCAGCAACCTCACAAACCCGGGGAAAACAAACAAGTGGAAGCACTCTGAGGTGAGAACAGAGAAGCATCATAGTGACCCAGTGGCAAGGAGCTGGGGTATTACTCCAGCTACAGTGGGAGAGCCGCTGATATTTTAAGATGGGTGGAGACAAAGAACAGAGATCCCTCATTTAGAAAACACTGGTGTGTGGGCAATGGCTTACTTTGAGGCAGAACTGGGATGGAGTTTACTCGTAGAGCAGAATCAGATCTTTTCATGCCTCTATTTCCCTTGGCCCAGTTCTGAGCCTGCTGTTCTGGCTCATGTTTTACTAGCCATAGTCAATGTTTGGCTGCTCCTCTCTTTTTTCCTTCTCAGAACTTGCATCATCCATTTTAGTTTGCCTGGAATACATTTCCTGCAAAAACTCTCTCTCTCTCTCTCCTTCTCTCCTCCTATTCCTTTTCTCCTCCTCCATTTTCCCCTCTTTCATCCTGTTCTTCTTCCCTCCCTCCACACTATCTCTCACTCCCAGGCCTTTGTACATAATGTTACTCCATCTTGATCTTGTGTAGTCCCATTCATCTCCAGTTTCAGCTTAGCTAGCAATTCATGTTAAAAAGCTTTCATCTCTTTCTTAAGAACGGGTAGGGCATTCTATTCAATGTACCCAGAGGCTATATAGCTCTTGGGTTTATATTGTGTTATGATTTTCTATCTATTGGAATATAAACTGCATACCAGCAATTCTTTTCTGCACTGTCTACCACACATCCAGACATTTAACAAATAGTTGTTGGGTGAATACAGAATAAGAAGGCAGGAGGAAGTAAAGTTGAAATAGGATAAGGGTAAGGATAAATGGATTGCTAAAATGGTCTAATGTTTTGTGGTCCCATGTCACTGGCTGTTGGTGGGAGAGCTTGTCTAACTTATTTCAAGGTAAAGTTGGGCTTGCGATTGCTGAAAAGAGTGCTTAAAGAGGAGCACTCTTCATAAACAGCAGAGAAGTACATAAATATTAAATGATCTTTTAATCATCTAGAAACATAGCATTACTATTATTATAGACACTTGTGATGGACTCATTTTTCTGTCTGATAGAGGAAAACAGCTTGGGAATTTTCGTAAATATGCAGACATTCTTGTCTGGCAAATGTTTGGTGATAAAGGTCACTGTGAACTTATCGAGGAGCTCCGTGGGACAGAAGCAGCGTTTATTTATGTGTATTTATGTGCTTATTCACTGATGGCTTTGCTGAGGAAAGCTATATTGTCAAGTGCTCTAATTAAGAAATAATAATGTAATTGATTTTTTATGGATTATCTTCAATTGAGTCCCTTCACAACAGCAAACTCTCATTGACTGCTCGGGATAATTGATGGCTTCTCAGCACAATGCCCTTGGCTGATTGCAGAGCAGTTGACACAATGCATGGCAACAATCATGAGGGAGCTTGGTTTTCTCAGTGGTGACCCCTAGAAAGGAGAAAAGCGAAGTAGGAAGGATGCTATCCATTCGTGGAGTGACACAGGTCAAATTCCTTGCATTTTTATAAATGAGAGGGTTGAGGGGCTTAGGAAATAACAAAAACCCAACAGAACCCCTTCATCACACATGCATCTTATATGCAAAGAGACAAGTATTTAAAACAGCTCCAAGTGGCAACTGTAGTTGAAGTGAGTTTGGGAAATGCAAACTTGGATTTAGATCTTTACCATTTACCTTAGAATAGCTCAAGGGATCCCTTCATAGCGTGTTCCAAAGTACATCTTCGGGTCCCAGAATTCTGTGGTATGGCAGCAAGTGCCACCAATCTCAGCTTTGAGTGATGTGTTTCAAAATGTATCCTACCATGGTCAATTCTGAGTATAAACTTGATTTAAATTTCAGGCAATTTCTGTCTCTGAACTTGCTTATTGTAGTGTGTGTGTGTGTGTGTGTGTGTGTGTGTGTGTGTGTGTATCTGTTTAAACATGTGTGATTTGACTCACAATCTCATAGAACTCTTAAGTTTTCTTGTTTTAGCAGACTTTGTGGCATTTTTGGTGGCCTGATTTATCCAGGAGGGCTGTTGACAACACTGAACACTGGACTGGCCACTCACATTAATTCATGTGGGAAGTAAAGGTAGAAATGTCAACCAAGATCATAATACATCTTCATGATGCCAGCACTCATACTTTTTACTTCATGGTTGTCTTATCCTCATATTCTATATTAAAAGATCCAGCTATATTGCTTACAGAGGGAGGGGATATATACAGCCATTGAGAACAAACTTGAGGCAAATGACTCTTCAAGGATGAAGGAATGGAATACGGGAAACAAGTCGTGTCTATACAGGAGAATTTATACACAACCTGTCTAGAACTGTGATTCCCAGGGATAGTTTTTTCCCTCACTCCAGGCATGCATCTGGAAATTTCTGAGGACATTTTTTTTTCTTATCATCATAAGGAGTGTGAGGAATTTGGCTACTGGCACACAGTGGATAGATGAAGCTTAACTCAACCTACAATCCACAGGGAAACCTCTACAACAAAGAAGTATGGGCCCCGAGATGCCAACAGAACAAAGAATGACAGATGTTGAAATAGAGATGCTCATAGCATGAAAATAGACACTTGTCCTAGTTGGTTTCCTGTTAATGTGATGAAATACCCTGACAAAAACAAACTAGAGGAGAAACAACTCCAGATTTCAGCCCATCATTTGAAGAAGTCCAGGCAGTGTGAATTTGAAGCAGCTGGTCGCATCCACAGGCAAGAGTGGAGAGAGAATGAATGCATGCATGCTTGTGCTCAGCTTGCTTTCTTCAGTCTAATACAGTCTTATATATCAGCCAGTCGATGGCTTCACTCACAGTGGGAGGCTCTTCCCACCTCAACTATGCAATCAAGATATGCTCCCATCCAGACCTGTCTACTAGCCAGGTCTGGACTTAATCTATACACGCCTTCCCTGAGACTCCCACCTCAGGTGAGTCTAGTTGTGTCAAGTTGACAGTTAAAACTAGTCATTGCACACTTAAAAGGTCAAATGGTTGTAAAGGCCACTGTGGCAACCTAGATAGGATTTTTAACCTATTTGATTTCTGAGGCTATTATTGCAACTCTGCTCCAAAGTTTCTCCGCCAGCTAATGGTGCCCTGATTAATAACTCCACTGGGAATGAATACCAATCCCTCTTTAAAAACAGTGACATATACAAGACACATTTCCCTGCATCATCTGGAGCAGAAGTTACTATTCTTAGAGCTCCAGAAACACCATTTTACAACTGATATTTGATCTTGTGATGTTCATAAAATCTTCCTGACCTCATAGTCCAAGGTGATGCTTTTGCCCATCTAGTAAACAGAGATCAAATATTCTTTCATGGATGTCGCTCCCATAAAGACACAGAGGAAATAAAAACATGCTTTTATTTTAAGCTGATTAAATGATGGTACCTATAGGAGGCAGAAGAATGCCCTCAACCTGACCCCTGCTTCCTCAAAGATGTTCAGGTTCCAAGCTTGAGAGGCTGTGGCAAAAGTTACTGAGCAAATGAGATGAAGTGAAAGACCTTGGACGGGATTATTCAGTATCATGTGTGGGAACCAAAGCAACCACAAGTGCCTTGAAAGCAGGAGATGGCAGAAAAGTGTAATGTGATAAGAGAGAGACTTGTCTCACTGCTGACATGGGTAACAGAGAAAGAGGCTATAAGCCAAAGAATGAAGGTAGAACCCGGAAGAGTCAAGGAGATGGCGCCTTCACAGAGTCCAAAGAAAAGAGGCTCAGTCCTGACAATGCGTTGATTTTAGCTTGGAGAGACCCACAACAGCTTTCCAACTTAAAGAATGGCAAATCAATAAGTTACATTTGCTAAGCCGTTATATGAGGCAGGGTCTTCTAGAGGACCAGACTGAAAGAATTTTCATATAGTACAAAAAGAAATGTATTAGACTGGCTTACAGTGATAGGGGCTGTCAGTCAAGCAATGGCTGACAGCAGGCTGGAGAGACTGAGGACCTGGTAGCTGCCTAATCCATGAAGCTGGACACCTCTGCAGTTTCAAACTGGTGCTGGGGGCGGCCACTGGGGGTCACTGGAGTATTCAGTCCTGACTGGAAAAACCATGGAGATGGAGTCAGCAGCCACTGGAAGGTGGGAGCAGCAGCTAGAGCTGAGCAAGTTCAGGAAGAAGGAAGGCAAGCAGAACACAGATGCTTTTTCCTCAGTCTCTAGAGCAGTGGTTCTCAGGGTCGCATGTCAGATGGTTACATCATGGTTCATAACAGTAGCAGAATGGCCGTTAGGAAGCAGCAACAAAATATTTTATGGTTGAAGGTCACCACAACATGAGGAACTGTATTAAATGGGTTGAAGAAGAAGGTAGGTTCTCTAGAGGATCAGCTCTAGAGGAAAATGTCCCCATGGTATCCACGGCTCTGAAAGATGATCTGCTTACAGCTTAGTTGACACTGCAGGTATTAGAGACTGGTAAGGGAGCCACCCACATGAATATTTTAACTTTGTATAGTCATAAGAAATGAGAATCATGCATGCGTTTAGGTACGGTAGAATGTAGTCACTGGGATAAAGCAGAGAAAGAGGAAATAGAAGGAACACAGAAAACTACACACACACACACACACACACACATATAAAATCTCCCAACTGTCTGATTTGAGGATACTCTAGAGCAATAGTGTCAAAAAGAATCTTAAAGGAGACCATGCATGAGATTTTAATTTTTAAAAATGCATTTTATGTGTGTGCATGTTTTGCTTGTATGTATGTCTACATACTGTGTGTGTGTGTGTGTGTGTGTGTGTGTGAGAGAGAGAGAGAGAGAGAGAGAGAGAGAGAGAGAGAGAGAGAGAGAGTGTTAGAGGACGACTCTTGGGAGTTGTCTTTTTCTCTCCTTCCACCGTGTATCTTTGGGGATTGAACTTAGCTCCTCAGGCTTGTCTGCAAGTGCTTTTACCTGCCAAACCATCTCTAGATTCTCTAGAGGAATGTTTGAAGATGTTTGCAGCATTTTACTTTATAACACAGCGCCTAGCACATAGTAAGTATTTTTTTCTTTTGGCCTGTAGAATGGCAGATCTGATTTTGGTGTGTCTGAATGACGGAACGTCAACACAGCTGTTGGCTGCCGTGGGGAAACACACCAAAACAACAAGATAAAACCCAACTGAGTCTACTGACGCTTTGCTATTCATAGCTCCAGTGAGTGATGACGGGCGTTTAGAGTTTACCACAGCCCAAATCAAAACCCTCGCACAAAGGCTGTGAACTCCCAAGCCAGCAAGCTAATGGACAAGATATATTTTTAATTACTCTTGGCATTTTGCTTGTGCTTATTCCATTATACAGGAGCCAAGACCAGGCCCCTTCCTCCTAGTCTCTGACTTCATCTGCTGCTGTTGCTCAGCTCGGGCCGGCAGCATTTAGGTGTAAGGCCAACCACTAACGGGGTGAGTGATTGACCTGGGTGAATTTTCTGTACCACAAAAGAAACCAAACGAACCCAAAGAAGCATGCAAGCAGTGGCCTCAGATGTTCATTGCTAATGTGTTCTGCCTATGAGGGGTCTAAGGCAAGATGCTCTATTGAATCCCAGCCTACAATAAAGCCTTTATTGCTCTTCATGAACAGTAGGTAAAAAGTCTTGTTGTTGCAGCATCAGGTATAGCCGGATGCTATTCGAGGGGACTGTCTCTTTGCCCATAGTGATTTTGTGTTAACACTTTAAATTCCAATGCCCCTGTTGAAGTTAGGCTACAATTTGCAGAAATCGGCTTGTTTCTTCCACCATCCAGGTCCTGGGGATCAAACTCAGGTCACCAGGCTTTGTGGAAAGCCTGTACTTGCTGAGCCTTCTTGCTGGGCATGCCGCCTCCTTTGAGCCGACTTACCATCTCCCAACACTGGACCACTAGACACAGTTTTCCTTTTAACTGTATACATCCTTTCTTTCCCCTCTGCTTGTTCACTTTGTCTATAGAGTGACACGTTTCTCTATTGTTTATGTTTCCTGTTCACCTGTGCCCATTTCCCAAAATCCCATGCCACTTTTTTTTTTTAAGTGAAATCAGGAGTGCAATCTCTTATTTAGAAACCGCTTAATTTGTGTAACTTCCATTTAAGTCACAAGTGTGTGTCTATTACAGATATCATACTCATGGTCTGTGAACATTGTCTAGTGACGTAGGATAAACCATCTCAAGGTACAGTGACTTCAAACAAAGCCAGTTCATCATGATCACTCCCCTGTGGATTAGGGCCATTGCAGGGCTCTGTGCCCAGCGCTTCTCTGCAGAATATCAGCTGGGATCATTCATTTAGCTGTGTACGGTTACCGAGAGGGATGAGCAAGGTGATCTAAGTCAGTTTCCCATATGTTCCAGACATCATAACAACCCCTCGTGCTGCTTCTGTCTCTCCAAGTGACCTGGGCTTCCTTGCAACATGGCGACAGCATGCGAGATCTTCTGCATTCTGTCTGCCTTCCATGGTATGCCAAACTGTAAAGGCAAAACCTTAGAATTGTAAACTCTTAATCCAGGGCAACCAGAGCAGTCTACAGCCACCAACAAACCATATTTCAGATTTCCTACTTTTCCAAAATTTCCTTTTTCCCTAAGCAGCTTACTTCGGGACTGCTTGGGGCTACCAGTTTCAGGCTTATGTATGGAAATGAGGATACTCTCACCACAATCCAGAGGACACAGCTAAGCAGGAAGTAGCCCAGAAGGAAAGGGTCTGCCTCTTAAAAGGGATAAGTGTCGCAGATTCTGGAGTCATGTTTAATTCATGACAATTATCTGTTTCATTTTCTACATGTTTTGAAAAACACAAACACTAGCAATCTGGTGATAGAAAGATGGGTACTGTATACTACCAGCAATATGATTCCACTTCTCCAAACATCACCAGGATTCTGAGAAATACTGGAGTAAGAAGCAGTGCTTTTAGAAAGAAAAGTAATTTTCTATTTCTTAAATAAACCCTTTGCCAAAAGAGCATAATATTCTTTTTAAACTTATATTTTTATAACATGATGTTTGTTAATTTAAAAAAAGCTCCCCAAAGGATCTTTCAACTCTTGGACACATGTTTTCAGACAATTTGTGGACCAGCTAGTTTCTTCCTGTGAGTTTTGACATATACATTAAACCCTCTCTCCTATTCTCTTGATGGATCTAATTTCCATCAAACCTTGTGATATAACCTGTAGCCATCACCAGCTTCTTTGTGGAAGTTTATGATCTATGTGATGTATGCTCACTGAACCATACGTCTCTGGGCTTATGGTAAAATTAATAAAACTGAAATTAAAACTGACATCTCCAAAATGATATGCTGCCCTTAGCATATGGAATAACTACCACAAACACTTATGGGGTTTGTTGCAAGATTATAGACAGTTATCCAATGGAGGATAACATCTGAACCACGTTGCTAAATCTCGTCTGACAGGTTTTAGATTTGGTGTAATTTCTCTATAGTATTTTTGTGTTGGGTGAGCAATTCATCAGTCGTGACTCAGATGACATTTTATTTCTAGGCCCTTTGGTCTCTCCCTCCCAAGTTCTTCATTTCTCTGCCACACCCTCTTTTCCCTTCCTTTTCCTCTGTCTATATACACTCAATCTTATCTAAATATTTCAGCAGTTAGGTCATAGCTAGGGAATTATTTGTGAAATATGATTATAAGGAAATCTTTTTGTCTGGCTGCCTGTCTCTGCACACACATCTGCGAGTCCGAGGACACACAGAAGCGTTACCTCTGCCTATCTGTTCACTTATTATGCTTTTCTTTCCCACACCCAAATGTTTACACTCATTTCTCCCATGATGGAAGGAATGCAAATTGCAAGAATTTAGTCCTATTTAGACCTACACTATGTTCACTGATTCAATCTTAAAAAAAATAATAAAATCTCTCTTGGCTTCGATTCATGCATTCACAAGCATGCACCGACACCCCTACATGCAAACTGCTATTATTAACTTGTGCTTTCATGGTTCTGTTTATCTCTGTTTTTCTAGTGGGTGAAGGTCTGCCAGACAGAAGTTGACTTTGCGAAGAACAGTAACATCCCTACAAAAGAGAGGGTTTTTTTTCAGTTTGGGAAAAAAAATAATTAATTTGGTTGCTACAACAACAAAACAAGACTTGTGTATTATAATTATGCAAAAAAAAACCCATCATGGTTCTATAGTCTAGAAATGAGGTAAGACTATTGAAATGATGAAAATAGCCACAAAATAAAGCTGGAATAAGCATGAGGTGATTTTTAAAAAATGACAGTCACTGTGCGCCCCAAGCTGACCTTGAACATGTGATCCCTTTGCATCACCCACCCTAGGATTACAGATGTGCATCACCACACGTTGTCTTGGCTGCTTTTAAACACACCCTTTCTCCCAGGACTGCCTTGAAATACAAGAGCTTGGTAAACGCACTTCTGGAGTGATAAATGAAAGCTAAACACTCATTGTCAAGTTCAGAGCAAGTTCAGAGTGGTGGGATTGTTATGCAAAGTTGTGGGACCTAAGTGGTGGAGAAGAACTAACCCTGGGACTTGGTTGTTTAGGGGCCAAGGAGTTCTTCCTTTGGTCATAAATGTCAACACATTTTATTTTATGAGCCAGAGCCCTGATGTGAAGAGGACACAAATGGAATTCTCTCAAAGTAAACACTCCTGCTAGTATCCCTGTTTGCCTAGTTTAAGAAAATATTACTGTCCCACAAAAGACTCCCAAAGACAACCCTGACCTCTTAGTAACCTGTTCCCTGCCTTTATTTGTAGTTTTACAATTTTAGATTTTATATAAAAAAAAACCATGCTGTCAGTTGTTAGTGACATAGCAATCTAGTCTGTGTATCCCTGGTAGGCATGACATTCTCTATGCAGACAAGACTGGAATCAGATTCATAGAGATACACATGCCTCTGCCCCTAAGATTAAAGGTGTATGCCTGACATTTGTGATTTTTTTTTTAAACTTAGAGAGAGAGAGAGAGAGAGAGAGAGAGAGAGAGAGAGAGAGAGAGAGAGAGAGATAGCGCAAGAGAGTGAGAGAAAGAGAGATTTTATATGTAGATGCAATTATGTAATTTCTATTACTTTAAAGTAGTCCATTATATAAAAGCACAATAATTTACTTAGCCACATTATTGTTGAAAGGAATTTGTTTTCAGCTTTAGCACAGATATTGAGATGCCTTTAACGAGGGCAGGCAGATTCATAAATGGCACCCACCCACACCCACCCACACCCACCACACATACACTTTCCATTCCAACAAAATCCTATATTGAACCCTGGACATAGAGTTAATCACAACCTGTTCTAGAGATGTTTTATATTTGGCCTTAAAGTAATCTCATATTTCAAATTTCTCTAATGAATGCCCTTGTGAGAATTTTAAATTAGGAGTAAAAAAATATAAATCTTTAGCCTCCTGGAAGATAATTTATGAATAAAGCTATTGGCAGCCATTTTATGAAGGCATTAGAAAAAAAAAATGAAATGCAAATAGAAGGAAAAAAGAAAAAAGCAGGTACTAGAGGTGTAGTATTCCATGACCAAAACACATTCTGGTTGCTGAAGTCTCTATGTTAGTTTGTTCCAAAATGTTTGAAATCTGATAACAAATCTCTCACTTGGGTTTGGTGAACAATCAGTCAGAAGTTTCCTCCCAAACTGAAAAATCTCATGGGGAAGCTCATGAAGTTCAGAAGGCAAACAACTCAACAGTTTCAGGAAGTCCCTGAAACTGACAAGGTTTTCTAGGCCCTGCTTTCCTGTAGCATAGATACAAAACATGGCCAGCTCAGAGTCATCAATAGACAAGCTGATCTACCTGAAAGAGATACTCTCCAACTTCTTTAGCAACCTGAAGACTGCACAATGTTTCAGGTCCCAACTTTCCTGAGCTGGCACTTGTGTTGGCGTGGGCTTTGATTATGCAGCCATCTTTGAGTCATTTCTGCTCCTGTGAGTAACACATCACCCATATTTCTATACACAACCCCAATAAATGCATTGGCCTACCAAGTTGGACTCATGTAGTATCTTTGTTAAGGTTGGCCATCATTCTTTATTTGGGGCAAATTGGCATTTTTAAAAATGTATCTTTAAGGCTAGTGTCACATAACAGCATTTGCTGCATTCAAGTACAATATTTCTGCAAAGCAGTTAGTTTTGACCATTTACTTTAGGCTATAAATCATAGCAACTTTACATTGATGATTTAAGTATTGGATAAATGATGCTAACTTATTGAGTGAACTTACATGAATTAAAACAGCCTGTCTGTGACTCAGTTCCTTTTCCAGTAACACAAGTGAGCTTGAACAGAAAGATCTCTGGATGTAGCACAGAATTATTCTATCAAGACAGTGATGCTAAACCTCACAGTTTATTTAAATTTAGCCTCTGGGATGACAGTACAAACCCTGGAGAACATTTTTTCTAAAATATTTTAAAATCAAAATATTTCAGGATTCCTGAACTTAGCCTTGGGGTATGCTCCATTAGGATATTTCTGGTATACAGCAAGTACTCCCTAAATATTTATCAAATGGAATGATCAATAGCAGCTATGATATGGACATTTGTATCTTATCTTCTAGAGTACTAAGCACACATTTTAACGATGTCACTTTTTATTTGATGCTTGAAAGAAATCCCTAGTCTTTACAAAAGCCAAATGCAATCTTAAAACGCCAGCTTCCGCTTCTGGATTCTTCCGAGTGGAAGGGGTTAATGGAGTGTCAGATGCCGCCAATAGGATTTCCGCAAAGCAGAAAAGTACAGTGCCAACACAAATCCCCTGAAGAGTAAACAAAACTCGGAACTGTTGCAGACAATAAATTGTCAATACCTTATAGAAGAAATGGATAATGAAAACTTATCATGCCTATAGTTAGTATCCTCTTTAAAAGAATTTACAGAGCCTATGAAATTAAATTCTGTGCACAGTTCTCTTAATTTGTCCTTAATTAAACAATACTCCATAAATGGTGCATTCAGTGACCAAATGTTCAGAGACAGCAAAATGGTGGGTCCCAAGCCATTAGGAATGAAATAAAGGCAGTCCCTGGAGAGTCTGCAAGAATCTGGTCTCTCTAAGTGACAACTGATGGTTTAGGAAAGATAATTAACTTTGCAATTACAAACTGCAGCTTTCACCAGTGCTGTTTTCCCCCAGCATAATCTTTTAAATGTTGGATTATTTACTATAACATGAAATAGTTTGCTTGGAAAGGGAAAAATCCCACAAACAAATACACTACCTTAGGTTGCTGAGTTCATCAGGAATTAAGTCTTTATTGATTAATTTAATGGGTATTGTTTTTTATTTCTAATGTTAGATCAATATCCATTTAATGTGCAATGACCCTGCAGATTTTCAACACTAAAATTTCAGCCATAAATTTATACAAATATAAAACAATACCCTTTCTTCCACAAAACCAGAAAAAATAAATATTTCATTTCTTAATCGCTAAGTCAACGTGAAATGCTTGTCCCATAAATTAAGAGCTACAACTTTTAAGGAACTCTTATTTTTCTGTAGATGTAGTAACTTTATGCCATTTTTTTTTCTGCTTAAGTGATTCTCTGAAAATCACATTACTTTATTTATTATGGATTTTTAAATTACCTCAGTACCGGAATAATCTGGTTTTGCTTTTCCTCCCCCAAAGAATTCAGTCTACCCAAGTCTACCTGATCAACTTTTCTTAATGTCAACTGACACTGCATTAGGCAAATGTTAATGGCAAGGAAGAATTGCTTTTAAAAGATCTCATTGTGGGATGGATGTTTCATTGCATCCACAAAGACAAAAGCGTGAGCTATAAAAATGCCTTGGGTTCATTTTAGACCCCAAGTTCCTATCTTTTTCTCAATACTTAAAGCTCATCAGATAACCACACCTTTGTCTACTTTGCCTCACATTTTGATTATTTCTGCTTCCAAATAGACGTGCCCGTGTGTGCATGTTCATGTAAGTCTTCTTCATAGCCAATGCAGGAAAGTTGGCTCAGTCGTGCAAATTCCAAATTTCATTTATATATATACTACGCAGTTAATATGGGGAACAAAAGACCTCAGAAATATAGCCTGTTTTTGATTCAGTATTTCAGTATATCAGGGAGGATTTGTCAGACTGTATACTTTGTCTTGAGACATTCTTTTTTTTTAAATTAGGTTTTAATAATACAGTTTTCAATAATTAATTGATTGATTTATTCACTTTACATCCTAATCATAGGCAATGATCCCTCCCCTACTCCTGTTTATATCTACCCACTTTCCCCTTCTTCTACTCCTCAGATAAGGGGAGTCTCCCCCCCCTCAACTTACCCCAGTACATCAAGTCACACCAAGACTTAGCACATCTTCTTCCCCTGTGGCCTGGTGAGGCAGTTCCACCAGGGGAAATGATCAAGAAGCAAGCAACAGAGTCCATGCCAGAGATATCCCCCTCTCCTCTTTCTAGGGGACCCACTGGTTAGCCAAGCTACCCATCATCTATATATGTGTAAGGGGTTTAGGATGCATCCATGCATGGTCCTTGGTTGGTGGTTCATAAGCCCCTCTGGGTCCAGCTTAATCAGCTCTTTTGGTCTTCTTGTAGAGCTCTTGTCCCCTCTAGGTCCTTCTATTCTTTCCCCCAATTCTTCCACAAGACTCTCTGAGATCTACTCAATATTTGGCTGTGAGTCTTGGTATTTGTTTTAGTCTGCTGTTGGGTGTGTTGGGTGGAGCCTCTCAGAGGACAGCTATGCTAGTCTCCTGTCTACACGCATAGCAGAACCTTGTTAATAGCGTTGGGGGTTGGCTCTCTCCCACAGGGTGTGTGGGTCTCAGGTTAGGCCAGGCAATTGTTGGACATTCTCTCCATTTCTGTTCTATCTTTATCCCTGCACATCTTGTAGGCAGAGTTTTGGATCAAAGTATTTGTGAGAAGGTGGTTGTTCTCCTCCTTCCACTAGGAGTCCAGTTAGAGAGTGGCCTCTTAAGTTTCTATGACTCAGGCTACTAAGCATCTCAGCTAAGGTCATCCCTAAATCCTCCCAGGAGCCTAACCTGTTGTAGGTTTCCGGCTTGTCTCAGAGATGCCCCCGCCTATGGTTCAGCCACTAGAGACTACTAGAGACCTCTAAACCTGCCAATTCCATGGACAACCAGATGGTTAGAGGACATCATAGGAGCACACTCAACACACCCCAGGGTTATATGGCACCACCAGAACCCAACTATCCTACTACACCAAGTCCTGGATTTCCTAACACACCTGAAGTGCAGGAAAACTTTAAATGTAGTTTTATGAAGATGATAGAGGCCTATTAACAGGACATGAATAAATCCCACAAAGAAATACATGCACATAATGCATTTAGGCAGTCTTTGTATGTTTTATGAACTTGGGAAGGGTCAACATCCCCATTTTCCTTCTTTTATTCACTTATCAAATATTCATTGAACCTTTAGTACACACTGTGTTAGTTTTTGTTTGGTTTGTTTGGTTTTGATTTTTCTGCTGCTTTGGTAAAATTCCCTGAAAAAAGTAACTTAGGGGAGAAAGGAATTATTCTGTTGCTCACAATTCTAGGTCATAGTCTATGAATTTGAAGAAATCCCAGTGACAAGTGCTTGAGACAGTGGCAGGGACAGTTCACCTTATATCCATAGCCCAGAGCAGGGAGAGGATGAATGCGCACATATCTGATGTTCAGCTAACTTTCTTCATCCTTATACAGTGGCAGGCCGCAGACCCAGGACTCGCGACTCTCATTTTCATCTTACTTGAGGCTTCTCAAGTCAATTAAGGCAGCTAACACAATCTTCTACAGACATGCCATCTGGCCAACCTGGTCACTTGCTCTTCAAGACTCTGTTTTTCCTGGATGATTCTAGGTTGTGTGAAGATGACATCATACACAGCAACACTGAGACAGAACTTACAGGCACAGAGTGTATGCAATATCCTCAAGGAAGTCAGCACTGAGTGAAAGTTAAAATGTTTTGCAGGTTGTTCTCATACATAGATAGCCAATAATGACTTATCTGAACATCGAGAAATGGGATAATGGGATGGTTTTGTACCTCGGAGCTTGAGTTTACCTTGCCACAGAAAAAAACCTAGCCAACATTCCAGATTCATGTTCTTTTCCACATGCACTTGGCATAATTTTTATCTTTCTTTGAAGTGGAAAGTAAGCAATTATTTACCAGGCCACTTGACAAAAGCCCATGTTTCTGTTTAAGTTTGTGTTTGTTTTTATTTTAATCAGCCTCCAGATGATAAAGATGCTTTGTCTTCAATATATTTTTAACTTAAGTCCCTTGTTATTATATCTTTAAGTGAAACAACTTTGGCCATTGTAGTTCCTAAGTCATCCACTCCTTCCAGGGATCCTAAGGCCTCATCACTGTTTTCTATGCATTTTTTTTTCTCCAACACTCAATTCATTGTGTGCCACTTCAGGAAGAACATAGTATCAGACTTGCTTTCATTGTGTTATTTTCCCAGCTCTCAGTCATGTAACAAACGGTCCTTTAATCCATTTCAGCACACAGCAGCACCTTTCTTGTGATGAAGAATACAAACCACCTGTTCTTACAATTTCCCTGACAGCCATCACAGGCAGCCAAAATAGAGGGCTTGTCAAAAATTACCTGACAGATGCTAATGTTGTGTTAAGTGGGTGTGAAGGTTGCATGGAGAACCTTCCACCAGCACTTGAGAATCACCAGCTGAACAAGAAAAATTAGTTTGCTTTACTTCCAGGCTCCCCCTGGCCTTAGATTTGTGTGTGTACTTGGCCTGTTTTAGGAAGAGCAAGGAGACGGTACTTGTCCATGAGCATGGTTTCATTCCTCTAGAGCCATTTGAGAAGCTCCTGCTGCCACCCTGGGAGCATGTATTTATTTAAATGTTGCTCATCGATAAGATTCGCCAAGATCAAAGTCAGTAAGTACAAACTTCCATGGCCTGGTCCTTACATCCTTCCTACTTTAGCTGATATGGTTTCTCAGATTTTTCTGGAAGCTAATTTCACATTCTGGGCAAGAAAAAAAAAGTCATTTCTTACTCCAGAATAATCTAGGCCTTGCTAAATATCTGTCTTCACTTCCCCTCATCTGACCTTCAGTTAGCGTTTTGCGTATTACCTGAGTGATAGGCTTTTATTCTGGGGAGACACAATACACATCTACTCACCCTAGAAAAAGAGCTTATGAAAGACCAGAGTAAGAATTGCACCAATGTCTAATGAGTATTTTTTGTTTCATTTTGTTTTTTGAGACAGGGATTCTCTGTGTAACCTTGGCTGTCCTGGACTAGCTTTGTAGACCAGGCTGGCCTCAGATTCACAGAAATATGCCTGCCTCTGCCTCCCAGAGTGCTGGGATTACAGGCATGCACCACACAGTGCCTGGCTCTTATGAGTATTTTGTAATTGGGATTACTAACAGGAATTTGGGCAAGGAGTGATTTACTAAAGCAGCAGCAGCATTCAAAAGTCCACCCCGACATGGGTGGGTGATGACGCCTGCAAGCTGAGACCTCAGAGCTCTCTATTCTGCTTTCAGGCAGCTCTCAGTCTAAACACCTTCACTTTCCTCTAGTTGGTCTGGTCAGTGTTGTCCTGTCCAGTATCCCTCTCCCCTACTTCCCTCAGAAATTGTTTGTTTTTAAAATATCGTTGGTAGAAGCCTTTAAGGACATTCAGATTCTCTTTTTTTTTCTTTTTTTTTTCTTTTAAGATAGAACACGTGACCTTTTGTTTCCCAACTGTTTACCACCCAAAGCACGTGAGTCTCTCTTCTTCCTGTGGCAAATGCTTCAACTTGGAAGAAATGTCACGATTTGCAGGAACATGGTACACAACAAATAAGTGTTGTGATTTTATTTTATTTTTCATATTTCTAATTCTTGGACAGGTTTGAACATATATTTAACCCGTTTAATTTTCACCCTCTATTCTCCTCTTGAACCCCTCTTCCTTCTCTCGTGAACCCCCTTTTCTTCCCAACAAGTCTTCTTTGTACTTTTATGATTAATTTTTTGTGGGTGACTCACTGCATTTAGTTAGAGTTGCTTTCGTGAAGCATGGACAACTCATCAGTGGTTACAACACTGAAGAAAACAGTGCCTTTTCCCCTGCAACCATTAGCTATCAATGGACTCTCAAGGAGGGTTGGGGCTTCATGGACTCCTCTCCAGCCCAAGATGAAATGTTGGTGAGCCAAGTGAAACTGTTACCCATAATTTGAGACTGCCCCAAGGAATGTCTTCTTATCCATGCAACCTTGACTTATTAATTAATGCAACATTCTTGCAGTCTCAAATGACACTCTGTTAGAAATTGGAACTAACAGTGTCCACATTTCCTTAACCAGTTTACTTAATGACATGGGGCCATTGGAATTTAATTCAGGGCTCTGTACATACCAGTACATACTTTACCACCAAGCTACACTCCCAGTTTATACGTTTTTATAGAGGAATACAATTGCACGTTGAGTTCTTACCAATAACTACCTATTCTTGTAGGACTTTTCTTCATTTATTAACTCAGGTATCAATCCATGTTGGGGTTGCTTAGACTATTCAAGCTTGATGGCTGCAGCCCAGTCATCCATCATATTTAGTGATCATCAAAGCATGTTCTAGGGCTAAGAATTGGTGATACAGCAGTAAAAATGACAAAACATCTTTCCTCACAGGATTTATAACCCATCGGAGGAAAACAGAATAAATAAATCAACAAAGGAGTAAATAAGATTTGTAGAGTGATAAGTAATATGGAAAAAAATAGAGTGAATACAGAGAACAACAAAAGGATGGAGTGGTTACATTACGTTGGAGTGACCATGGCTTTTTGTCTGTGCTAGCAAACTGAAGGTTTCAAGTCCCACACGAAGCAAAGTGAAGTTCTATAGTCACATCACGGTTATTTAGCCTATAAGGGTTAGAATGCGCCCATATATGAGTACACAATGTTGCATTGAGTGAATCCCAGGGGTAGAACATGTATTGTGTGTGTGTGTGTGTGTGTGTGTGTGTGTGTGTGTGTGTGTGTGTGCAGTCACAACTTTTATAAAGCTGCAGAACTGCCGGGTGTGATGGCACAGGCCTTTAATCCCAGCACTCGGGAGGCAGAGGCAGGCAGCTCGCTGGGAGTTTGAGGCTAGCCTGGTCTACAAAGTGAGTCCAGGACAGCCAAGGCTACACAGAGAAACCCTGTCTCAAAAAAACAAAAAACAAAAAACAAACATAAAAATAAAGCCGCATAACTACTAAGAGTGATGTGGAATAAGCGACACAGACTAGAGATTTGTCTTAAATAATTACAAACGCTGGTTGAAGGTTTATGAAACTCTCTGCCTATTTGAGCTTGGATGGACATTACTGTAGGCGACACAAAGCTACCACGAAGGGTCATGTAAAATGAGTAAAAGCAACAGCAGCCTAGAAACCCAATAATAAAATGGACTTCACAAGGATAAAGTAGAACCAAGGTCTCTATCCAACTGCCTCCAAGCTATGTAAAGGGAGCAATGCCATGGTAGCATCTGGTACTTATTACTATAGGTGAGAGCACCTGAAAGATCCAGTGTGGACTTGAGTAGCTGGAGCCACCTGCTTGCCTGTGTCTGAGAGCTGAACCACAAGATGAATAAATGTGCAAAAGCTGCCACATCGCACGTTGCTGAGTCATTAACTTGGAACGTAATGGCTGCTGCTTCCAGATGTATTCCCAGCCCTATCCAGAATCATGCAAGCAATGGGAATCTTGACAACGTAACTGCAGACCAGCTGAAAAGACGCAGTGGCTCCAGTTCATACATTGTGGTCTTGAATGGCCGTACAAGGTATCTCTGACACAGAGCTGGACTTCAGAACTTTTGGAGCCACATGCTTTGGATAACACAGAAATGTCTCTTTCATGGAGGCCTAGTCCCACATTTGTAGATTGTGCTATACTTAACACAGAAAGCAAGTGCCTACTAAGTGTTTTCTGAATAACTCACTCACATTATTGAATATTCTCGAGCTCGAAGTGTCTGGATCTAATATAGTCCTTAAATTCTTGCAAGTAACTACCTTGTATCAATGTATATAAGAAGAAAATAGGTAATCTTCTGAGAATAGGCAAATAGGGCAAACTCTTCATTATTGATAGGCTTTGCCATTAAGATAGAATGCCCACCTCCTCCATATCACTTGACCTGTATACCTGGAAATATATGTACTGTCATCACTTATGACTTTCTCATGTACTCTGGTGCCTCACATTTGACTATGTCCCCTGGAGGGGGAGACCTAGTGGCACTCAGAGGAAAGACAGCAGGTCACCAAGAAGAGACTTGATACCCTATGAGCATATACAGGGGGAGGTAATCCCTCTCAGAAACAGTCATAGGGGAGGGGAATAAGGGGAAAATGGGAGGGAGGGGAGAATGGGAGGATACAAGGGATGGGATAACCATAGAGATGTAACAAGAATAAATTAATAAAATAAATTTTAAAAATTTTAAAAAATAGAATTTTTAGAAGAAGGGACATCCTTAAGATCTTCTAAATCAGAGGTCCTTGAGGTGGGATTCAGATCTTTATATTTGCATAGCCCCTCCAGGTAACTCTGAGAGATACTGAAGTTAAACAATCACTCACAATGCTGTTGGATTCTTGAACATGTAATTGAAGAAGAGGTGATTTGGGCACCGGTTGGGGAATCTGCACCTCTGTTGAGTAGGAAGAACATGAGGAACCAGAGTTACTTTGGCTACTTCAGGATAGCTGGCACAGGAGGAACTGGCAACAGTTAGAGACCAGGAGCAAGTCTCTTAGGATCAGGGGCATTGTGAAGTAGCAAACAAGAGGGGTCACTGAGCATCATTGCAGGGATCATCTCTAGTGGTACACAGAGGTGCACAGGTTCTCAGAACAATGCTTTGCTGACCACTGGTAGAGTGGGCACATTTCTGTTCAGTCATAGTCCTCATTAGCAACCCATTCGTTTAAGAGCCAACACTCTAAGCTTTCTTCCATCTGCCCACAGCTACGTGCATTCCAGCCCCACTCGCACTAGCTCCTGACTCTTGGTTTGTTTCTTCTCCACAGACACCTACTTGTCCCTCTAACTTAATGTGTGAGATCACAGAAGGCTAAATTTTCAAAATGCTAGCCATCTGGGAAGGTTTGTCTCCAGCTTGCTCTTCTGTCCATAGGTCAAAGCTGAAGTTCTATTTCTCTGTGGCTTTTTCAGCTCATCATCCCGAGACACTCATGGACTAGTGCAAACAGCTGAAGGAGGACAGAGCTATTGACAAGATGTCTTCTACTCAAACACATACATACAAAGAGGTGGCTAGCGATTAAAAAGGGAAGACAAAGGGAGCACTGGGGAGACATTCTCATCTGTCCTTGATGAAGAAGGACTTCAGGGGGAAATAGCTTGTCATATATATTGAGACCTATAGAAATGAACAGAGCCCCATGGAAAACCCCATCACCCTAAATCTGTAGTGAAAGAACAGAGGCATCTGTGATAAGAGAACCCTTGGAAGAAAGTCATAGGACAGAGAACTCATGACTAATTGCATAGCACTGGATTTAAAAAAAAAAGCAAATTAAGCCATTGTGTAAAACTATAGAAGCAGAGCATAAATTACAGCCAAGGACTGGGGCTGTAGCTCAATGATATGTTTACAACACACACAGTCACACACACACACACATAAACACACACACACAAACACACACACACACACACACACACACACACACACACACATATGGAAGGGGGCAAAAGAATGAGCTGAAGTTAAGCTTTCCTTTAAACCTGTGAAATAACTTAAAGTTAGGGGTAGAATCTCTTGCAGGTATAACTGTATGGGCTGAAATTAATATGTCCTAGACTGTACTGTCTTCTTACTAAAATAATATCTCCCAGTCACTTGATTTCAATAAACAGTGTACAGTATAAGAAGGACTCATTATCTTTAAATTACCTTAAACATTGCTTGATTGGATGCTTTTAGTGTTCGATTGCCAGAAACAGAGGAAAAGAAGAAGAGAGGCAAATGCAATCAGATCCAAATTGGAAGGGCTGGAGATCCCAGAGTCCAACGTGATGGCCTGCTCCTGTTGGCCTAGTATGAGAGTCAGACTGCTAAATACCATTACAGAGACATAATGCAATAAGTCTGTGGGTTCTGATATTAAGTTCAATGCACTGGAAGGGTAGAGGAGGGACTAATTCCATTTAAGAATTGGGGGAGTATATGAGTCAGGGTCCCAATGTAAACAGACTGGACAATTAAAACAGAACAGTTCAAGGAGAAACTTTGTTTTCCACATGTGTGGACCAAAGAAATACAGGAAGCAGTCCTGACCCAGGGTATGGGATAGGAAGGGCTCACTCTTCAGTCTTTCAAAGGAGAGGAAAGATCCCAGAGGAGAGAAGGCCATCTTCATTTGAGACATACAGCTAGAGATGAGGTCAGGGGATCAACTCAAGGCTTATGCCTGCAGGGATTATCCACCATCCCACTTTACAACCTATTCTCGGGAGTCCTCACAGGCTGAGCCTAACCTGGAGCCATAGGCTTAGGAGCCAAGGTCATAGAGTCCATTAAGTCAGTCCTTTCAGGAAGAATTTAGGGAGGAAAAGATGAGGAGTGGTCCTGTAGAGATGGGAGGGATTAATGGTCTAGAAATCCAGTCCAGAAACAATGAAGCTCAACCACTATAAAGCTCTAGAGGTGTTTGCCAAATATACAATAGAAAGAATTAACTTAAATTCACTTTTCTTTTAAAAACAATATTCTTTATTCTTTTAGTGTTCTATACATGTATACAATATATATTGATCATAGCCACACACCTTTCTCCAGTTCCTACCAGTACCCTCAACCATTTCCTTCCCAGCTTCATTTTCTCTGTTTATTTTCATTGTCATCAAAACCTGAGTCCAATTAGTGATGCTCATTTGCATATGTGCATGTGGCCAGCCACTAGGTCATGAGCAACTTACCAGCACCCACATGTCTAAAGGAGAGTAACTCTCCCTCCTTTAGTGGCCATCAACTGGCAATAGCTCTTCTGATAATAGTGGGGCCTCAGGGGGTTCCTTCTTCAGCCATGTGGAAATTCTGAATAGCTTTATCTTGAGCATGTCTTATGCAGACAACAGCAGCAGCTCTGAGTTCATGCATGCGGCGGCCACACCATAGCCAGAAGTCAGCATTTCCCAGCTTTCCTGTCTTTCTGCTTACTTTGGTATGTTTTCGTGCCCTCTTCTTCATTCTTGCATGGTAGGAGGTTGATATGGATGAGTATTAAGAATTATTTATACTCAGCACTTTGATCAGTTGTGAATCTCTCCATTAACCAAGAGGAGAGCAGCACAGATGTCTGGTTATGTGTATATTTAGAACACAGTTTAAGAACATAACTGTTAGGTCCCTCATGGCCCCTAGCCATCCCCACTCCAGATATAGGCTTGTGATCAGGTATACATTACTAAGCATGAAATTCTTTCTGTGCAGCAGGCCTTGTGTCCAGTCAAAATGTAGTTAGTTAGCCCATACCTTTCATGCCACTGTTGTAACCAATGGGCACATCTTGTCAGCTTTCTTTTTTTTTTTAAATTTTAATTTATTATAATTTATTCAGATCACACCTAGAAGGTTATCCTCTCGCTTGTATTTTCCCATTCCCACCCTCTGTCCCTCCCTCTTCTGCCCTATTCCCCTTCCCTAGACCTCTGACAGAAGGGGACCTCCTCCCCTATCTTATGACCACAGCCTTTCAGTTCTCATCCAGATAGCTTGCTTCTCTTTCCTCTGTATGCCTACATGGCCTCCCCACCAAAGGGGGAAGTGATCAAATCTGGGACACCAGAGTTCATGTCATAGGTAGTCCCCACTGTGCCCACAACTGTAGAGAATGAGCTGTCCATTGACTATATCTGAACAGGGGACCTAGGTTTCTCTTCATGCATTGTCCTTGGTTGGTGCACCAGCTTGTGAAGGCCCCCCTGCATCCAGATATGCCAGCCTTGACAGTCTCCTGGTCTCTGTGTGGGGCTCCTGAACCCTTTGCATCCTTCCATCACCCCCTCCCCATTCTTCCATACCACTCTCAGCGCTCCACTAGGTTGGTTTTATATTGACAAAATTGAAATTTTTGTTTTTATAGTGACATTCTGATAAAGTTTCTACAAGCTAAGGTAGAACGTAAAGGGTTTATTAGAGTGTTTTTACCAGGAGCATTAGACTTCTTTAGATAGTTTATGTATCAATATCTTGCTGCCTGTTGTTATGATTTGAATAAATTCCCACAAATGTTGAAGACCAACCCCCAGAACCTGTGACTGTGACTTCAATCAGAGATAAGACCTTTGTTGGTAAGTCAGATCAAACAAAATGAGCATGAGTATCTTAATATAATATGACCCACGTCCTTAATTTGTGTCTACAGACAGGTACATATGCAGAACAAGGACTTAGGTGAGGTTAAAAAGTAGATGTTCAAAAGCAATGGCAAGCGAAAGATCAAACAGCAGAAGTTAGGCAAAATGTTTTCAGAGGCAGCCAAACTACTGATGATGTGACTTTGACGCTGGTTTCCAAAGGTGTTTGATGAGATCTTCCTATTTTTAGGTTAGCCACTTTCAGGTATTTCCTGATGGGAGTGCCAATGAACTTTGCATCTATCACTAGCATATCCTCTTATCTGCCACAAATCTTTTTTTTTTTTTTCTGATACTTTGCACCTAGGTCAATGATGAGAAAAGCCTTACTGATCTCTACATGAGCTATAATAAAAGATTAAGTCATATACTGTATCTTAAAAAGTTACATCTTTAAAGGAGGCCAATTTATGATGGAGCCAAAATAGCCGTTTTTTCCCCCTGAGATTTATAAATTACACTTAATATTGATAAGGCTCAGTACATAAACTTATATTTGTATGTTGGTGTTTGTTTAAATAAGACAGACATCTCTTTTATCTAGAATTTGGACTCTGAAAAGCTGAAGCCCACTCTTTAACCTAAGTTTTGTTGTAATATTTGATTTCAGAGAGCAATTAAATATAGTTATATATCCCCTTTCTTCCTAACATGCTTTCTAATTCATTGTTTTTATAAGCAACAATCATAAAAAAAAAATGAAACTTCAAAGCAAGGACTAACAAACAAAATGAGCAACTCTGAATACAGAATGTTCTAGGCCCAGTGGGATTCCAAAATGAGGACAAGAAGACTTTTCTAGTAGGCACCAAGTGGTGGTTTTAATTTCTGTTTACTCACTTATTCTTTGCCTGCAGATTTCTGCTTCAGGTGAATTACCCGAGGGAGAAAGCCCATTGGTGATGCTCTTAGGTTCCCACCATTTTTTCCAGGTTGCAAAATGCAATTGATTTGGAGAGAAGAAGGATTAAAATTAAAACCATATTCATTAGTATATTTAAATGGAAGCAACCAGTCTTATTGTCTACACTCATTAGGAGCAAACATCAACAGTGATCCAGAATTTGCCTCATCAATTATGTAATAGAATCATGCATATCCCCAGCTCTTCAATGTAGAAGGGGACAAGCTATGGCATTCTAAGCTGAACTTGAAGTGGCTCTGGCAACTTTCTGCATCTAAAATTTACATGCTTCTTTTTGACATGGACCCTCCTCTCACTTGTCATTGTGGTAAACCATCTTCAGTTTTCACAAATATTTACTGAAATCTGCTCTATGAAGAAGAACAGAGATTGCAAATAATGCTGTATGGAGTTGGAGACAGTTGGTACCATCTTAGAAAATGAGATCCTGTCTATTTTTTTTTTTTTCTGCTTTGTCCTGGCTATCAACATCTTTGTATCTTCCCAAGCCCTAATGATGAACGGGAAGTGTGCCATGCATGTGCCTCCTGATGTTTTGTTTTGTGAACAGTACATGGCTTCTGCCTGGTGCTAGGTAGTCACTTACTCTTCAGCAATATGCCTATGAGAAACACTAGTTTTAGGGTTCCTGTGCTGACTTTACTCATTTATACCAGGGCTGTAGAGATTGCCAGGGCTGGAATTTCAGAAAGAAAAAAAAAAAAAACAACAGGAATTCTTCCTTCTCTATAATCTAATTATCTGTAGACATCAACTGCCCTGCTCACTCCCTGGCATTCAGTCAGTATCTGGGACAATGGAGGCTGATGTTTTCAGCTTTATCTGTGACTGGGTATATGGAACTGTCTTGGGTCTTCTTCCTAACTGACTGCCACAATTCTTCCTTTTCTCTTACCTGTTTTTCCTGCCTCCCATCATAGGTAGAATCCATTTTCCTACCATTAAATACAAGTCCACATTCTCATTTGTTTACAGTAGTTGAAGGCAATGAAAGTCTTAGAAGATTCCATTTTTTCCTTCTTGGAATCTAGTTGCCGTGGTGGTCTTAAGTTCAGAGAGAGAGAGAGAGAGAGAGAGAGAGAGAGAGAGAGAGAGAGAGA